>JARFIX010000117.1:0-536448 GCA_036346125.1 Lycocerus yunnanus
TATTGAATGTTGATCAACGTAAAAAGGAATCAAAAAAATCAATTGGCGAGAAAAAGGAAGTTAACAAAAAAATTGAGACCAATAAGAGAGTTAAAAGAAGGGAGAAGGAAGATAAGAAACGTTTGAATTTTTCCGATTTTTGGACGGAAGATATGGACAAATTTTATCGCGAAAGTTGGGGGCAAGAAGATTTCAATGTGGATGAAGTGAAGAAGAGTATGCCAGGTGATTTGTTGGTTTGTTTTAGAGTCATTCCGTTTGAAGTGCTCATTTTTTGTGCAATCATTATGTGAAAAAAAAAGATCTGTGCGAAAATATTTCAAACATGCGATTTTCTTTGCTTAAAGTCGGGTACACTACCGTGGTTTAGGGACCACGTTAGGATAGACACAGTGGACTCCTATGTCTGTAGTAACATTTCACCGACAAGAAGTTGCTGACATTGTGGGGACCTCCCACGGCACTTGGAAAAAAGCAAAAAAATAGCACTGTTATGAGCTGAAATTTAAGATTGTTATCTGGTCCCTCCCTAGAGATTAGCAACATTGAAAAATGTTGTTTTCTTAAATTTCTGAATTCAGAGAGGAGTAAAATTACAATTATATAATTACCATCTTCTTGTAAAAAGATTATTGACATGCAGATCTTTTCCTTCCTGCAAGACTTTCCTCGTAACTTCTTTACATAGAGAGCTAAAAATGCAGGTTCAAATACTTTTAAATTGCAAAAATGCTGCGCATTTCAAAGGTGTTGTGGCCGCCACATGCGGACGACAGTGTGCACCACTTCATATGGAATGACAGTTATAGTTTAATGCCGAAAAGTTGATTTATCTGTTTCAGATGATCCAAACAAATGGAAAATTATACATGCCGATCAAGGTGGCTTTTTTAAGACACCTCAAGGTAGACGATGCAACTTGTGCAGGGATTTTGGTCACAGGGCTTATCATTGTCCTAAAAAGAATTATCAGCCATGTACTCTTTGTGCTTCGCGAAATCATTTGGATAATAATTGTCCTCGTAGCTTGTGTACCACTGTAAATATTCTATTGGCTTTCCAGAATTCTTCACGTTTACATTTTGTATTTTGTTACAGTGTGGTCGTCCTAGCAGAAGCCAAACTAATTGGTGTAAGCGCTGCAATTCGTTAAAGGAAGTGAAATGTAAGATTTGCCATTTTCGTGGTCATGAAGAAAAGCGATGTCCTGACTTGTGGCGCCGCTATATGTTTACTGTACGTATTTTTTCTTTATTGTTTCGTCAGTTTAAAACTAATAATTTTTGTAATTTTACAATTAAAACTTTATTTTTTATGTTAGACTGCCGAAGGTCCTATACAGAAAATTGTCGATACCACCATAAAGCCATCTAAAGACATGTGGTGTTCTGGTTGTGCATCCTCTGGACACTACCAATTTGATTGTCGAAAACGCTTCAATCCATATTCTTCCACCAGTACACGAATCCATGAATTTAAAGAAGTTTACAGTTTCTCTGTGCATGAAACCACAAGAACCAACCAACAGAAGGATTCCAGTTTATTTAACAAAAAAGATGACACCTGTAACGCCATAAATACATTGAATAGCGTGCGCCAACACCTAAAACTATCGGCAAAAGAATCTGAGAAACTAACCGGTCGTGAAGGTTTTGAGTTCTTGGCTCAAATCAATCGCAGCACTGGTTTAAAATTTAAAATTATGACTCAAAATTTTAAACATAGAACACGCAGATATTTCTGTATCATAGAAGGTTGCGAGAGTTTGATCACCGATGCTAAATTTGCTATAAAAAACTATTGTGGTGGAAAGAGTTTAAGTGAAGTAATTCACCGAAAATTGAAAGAACTGGACAGGCCACGCAGGAAATGGTATAATCAGGGGAAAGCACTCTACCAAAGTATACAAAAAACTGAAGAGAAGGGTAGCCTCCAAAAGAACATGATCCTGAAGCAGTGTAAACTGGGAGCAAAATATTCTGTACTTAATATGATTTTGATTGGTAAGTTGATGATTCTGGATGGTCGTAAGCATATGGAAAATTTGCGCAAGTTTGATGCCGATCGAACGGGAAAATTGTTAAGCAACGATGTGCGTACGTCGTACGATTACGTTTTTAATAAATGTGAGAGGTTGAAGGTTGATTATAGGCGATTGATTAACGATTTGCCTCGTTTTTCTTTACAACATCGGAAAACAATGGTAAAAGGCACCTACAAGACTTGTCTGATGTATTGTTCGAAACGTAAGATGTTTACCAAAATAAATAACTTGAACAAGTTGTGGAAAAATGTTCTTGATAGTAAGTTTTCGGAAGATGTGGTGAACAGATTTTGCGAATTCTGCTCCACTATCATCACCATGTCGTCCAAAAAATGTTAAATTTGTTTTATAAGCATACATTTGGTTAAAAAAATTACACATTAGATTTTTAAATCGTCCCGATATTTTTTTTCGTGTAACAGTTTTTCGTTGCACAACTTTGTGTAAATTGTAAATAAATTTTGTAACTTTTGGTTTTTTTACCAATCAGATGTTTTGAACATCGAGTCTTATAATGTAAAATTTATGTGTAAATAAATAAATTGGATTTTCTCTAGAATATTTTTATTGATGCAGCTCGTAATAACGACGATTTGGAAAATTTAACATTTTCATAAAAATAATTTTGAAATCTCGAATGCTCGCGAGGTTTTTATCGAAGGAAACAAACTTTTCATAAACTTTGATTGTCCCCCCCCTCGCCTCTTTCTCCTGGGCCGAGCGTCAAAATTTTCACCGCTAGTGAGAATTTGGCATTAAAAAGGTAAATGTATAAAGTTGTCAAGGGGAAAACCAGGTGGCGCCTCGCATCCTCACGGGTTTGTGTTTATGGAAACTTGATTGTGCCGACCAAATCTGACAGTTACGTGCGTGTTGTTGTAGTGGTTAGTTGTATATTAAAGTGGTGGTTTTGTTGTTACAAAATGGCGTTCAATGGAGATGGATCGCACAATAATAAACGTCAAAGACTGGAGGCCGATCAGGGAAATGCACGTGTAAGTAATCCTTACTGTCATAATCATATTTTGTATGAATAAAAGCAACATGATGGTGGATGCGGGGCGAACATTTTTTGGTGTCAAAACGTCACTTCGCTTAATAATGTTTTTATTATTAACTGTCCTTACAACCCGTTATCGGATTCTTAATTAATATTCATTGATTACAGTCAGCCTAATTAAGTTTAAGACGAAAAATGTTTGCTTGCTTCTGTTCATATTCCAACGCATTGTGCGGCCAATTGTTGTGGCGCGGTTTTCTGAATTTTTTTGAATAACTTGGGTTTGAATAAAGTTGGTTTTTGGGGCGAAATGCCGATATTATGTTTATTTGAATGAACGAATTAAAAACCTTTTTTACATATCACCTGCATAGCTAATCATTTTGTAAATATTGACAGCACTCAAAATTTGAAATTGAAAAACTCTTGAACAATTGTTTTAATCAAGTATTTCGAATTAATAGTTTTGTTAAGCTGCAACAGTGGTTCTCAACAAGTTCTTCAGCGAATGACCTCTCTCAAGTTCATTAAGGTTACCGTGTTGGAGGAAGCATAGTTAATGAATTTCAAACATTAATGTGTTTTGGACCACGGTCTTGCTCATATTTGTCCACGTAGAGTTAGATTTTCATGTTCTCGTCTGATGGTAAACTAAGAATCGGTCTCATAATTTATTGTTTTTGTCACTGTATGCATTTTATGATACTATAAACGGGAAATGAAACTAAGTTGAAGACCTAAGTAAGCAGGAGGAGGAAGTATTAAAGTTTTAGTGCGGAAACATTTTAAGCGGGTTTATACCCTTTTAAGAGGGTCTAGGTCTACCCGATAGCTAGGATAAAGTAGGACCCAAATTTTAAGTGATCTACTTGCAGAGATAAAACAGTACATATTAGTTTATCAAAAGAAACTAACTTAGCAAGGAAACATGGCAGAGGTGGTTTCCCGCTGTTTTCCCATACCTCATAGATCAGTCTTGGAATTTTGATCCGCACTGTAGGAACACACGAATATAAGAGGGTTAAAATAAACGACACACTTCCTGGGCTGAAAAGGGAGCAAGACAGGAATAATATATCTTGTCGCCAAAGTTGTTTAACACATGAAGAAAGAAAAGTGTACAAGGGTTTGGAGACAAAATACTCAATATGTCGACGATCTTTGCCACATCCGCCAAAAATGCTGATCCTGCTAATAAAGCGATTAGAAGATAAGCCACAGCTGTGGTTTGACTATCAATAATGACCAGACGAAAGTTAAGATTGTAGATTGAGCCAACAACTTTGATATTCATCAGATTTTTTACTATTCCGTTATCAATTGGTATTACATACAGGGTGTCCCCGTGGAGCACCTTTGAGGTGGTGATAAAGGACACTTTTCTAAGACAAATTTTCAAATAAAATTTTTGTCTGTTTAAACCCTTGGGCGGTACCCCTCTTTAAAGCAATTTTTTGAACTTCTGCTTTCAAACGGCCATATCACCGTAACTATTGATTTTATGGTATTAATAGATTAGTGATTTTTAAAGACAATTTACTTATCTACAAATTAGTTTATAACCTCCTATTGTCTAGGATGAACGGATTTTGAGTTATGAATTAAGTTAAGAGAAGAAATGTCAAGAGAATTCCAATTCATTTTGTTGCAAACCCTGTATCTTTTAAACTAAACTACTTACAAGAAACTGACGACCCAATTTGGGCAGAAAATTTAACGGGCTATAACTGTGGTCTACTAATTTTTTTTGGAAAACCAATCCATTTTACAGAAAATCACAAAATAATGAATAAAGTCGATACCAAAATATAATAGTCATACGGGGTGTCTCCGTGTACATGGTAAACCTTTACAGTTGTGATAGAAGACACTTTTCTAAGATATATTTTTAAATAAAATTTTTGTACTAGTTCAAAACGTTGGGAGGTACCCCTCTTTAAAGCAATTTTTTGACCTTGTTCATTATTTTGGGATTTTTTGTAAAATGGGCTGATTTTCCAAAAAATGTCACTAGACTAAAGTTATAGCCCGTTAAATTTTCTACTCGAATTGCGCATTCGTTTTTTTGTAAGTAGTTTCGTTTAAGATACAGGATTCGCAAGAAAAATGAAAAAATAAAACTTGCAATTTTTTTGACATTTTTTCTCTTAATTTAATTTATAACTAGAAATCTGTTCATCCTAGACAATAGGAGGTTATAACCTAATTTGTAGATAAGCGAGTGATCTTTAAAACAGTTTTAATCTATTGCGTTTAAAAAATCAATAATATCGGAGCTATGACTGTTTGAAATCAGAGTTTCAAAAAATTGCTTTAAAGAGAAGTACTCCCTAAGGGTTTGGACTTGGACAAAAGTTTTATTTAAAAATTTGTCTTAGAAAAGTGTCCTTTATCACCACCTCAAAGGTTCTCCACGGTCACTAGGACACCCAGTATATGTCTAAGAGTACTCATCAGCAGTAAATGGGGAAGCATGCAAGAAGCAATTATTCGAAATAGTGAAAAACGCTGTCCGCAGATTATAAAAATGAAAGAGAGCAAGAAGGTCGACACACTTGCCATGCGGTGCTGGAGAAGAATACTTTGTATATATTGCTAGAAGGACTAATGTACACATTTATTAGAGAAGTTGAGCACTCCTCTCGGAGGCTGTTCAAAATGGTGACAGGCCAAAATGGAGAGGGAAATGGTGTAAGGTTGACGATGCAAGAAACAGATAAGAGAGTGAACGACTCCTCTGCCTAGAAGGGTTAATAAAAATTAACCTTGGTTATCGGGGCAATTTTGTTATGGTTTTTCTTTTGAATTTGTTTCAAATTCCTGCATAATTTTCTCTTTATTATTATTTTAAACGCTTCAAAATTTTAACTACAACTCAGATAATTAAGAATAACATAAGTAATGTCTTCTTCTGGTGGATACCTACCTTTATCCGAATGATTATTCTTTCCTATGTATGTGGTGTGCGTGCGAAGGGTTATCACTCACATAAGGGGCTTACTGGTTAACGTTGTTTATTAATATGTACAATGAATAAATCATTCGTGCCATTCTTCGCTAGTGGCATTAAATCTGGGTATTGAGCTCATACGAATAATTTTTTTCATTTTGAAAATTTATTGTATTATTATTGTGCGGGCGTATGGTATGTTCGATTTTTTGTCCAAAACAAACGTATGCACCGATTGACTTGAAATTTCACACATTAGCTTAAAGCAAATGGTTAAAGAACTAATTCAATTTTGGTGGTACAAAATTCTCTCTATTTTCTCTTCTGTTAAAATATTAAAGGTGTACTACTGAAAAACTTAGAAAATGGCGGCTTCAAACAAATGCAACAGGAATTTCATACTCGTTTTTTTGATACATTATTTTTGCATTTTACTACTATTTTAATCATTAGTAACAGCGTTTCAAATTGCTTCGCAAATATTAAAGAAGTTGAATCTTAAACCTTTGAGAATTACTTGATGGGGAGATGAATGATGATGAAGCGGGCACTGACTCCTGTAATTACATCGGTTTGCTCAGAAAGGCTGCACTGGAACTATCAGTTAAAAATTATTATGGGCCTTTATTCACTCTATCTAAAATAGCAAAATTAGAAATAAAATCAATTTATCAAATCCTTCCAATATAGTTTGTGAAGCCACGAGCGTCGACGAATTCTATATGGTGTAATGTATGAGCCTTACATAGTTAATATATTGTTCCGATGTGGGGTATTAATTATTCGACCACAAAATCAGTCTCCTACTATGTAGCAACCATGTTCAGAACATAATATCCTCGTATATTATTGGGGTCACCAATTTAAGGTGAATCGAGTTGATGAAACTTCAAGACAAAAACGACTTAAATTTTAACTGTTTCTAAAATTTCAAATATGGAAAATTGTATTTTGAGAATTTGTCTAACCACACGATGTCCTTATTTTTTCAACAGGTTATTCGAGGTATACCAAAGCGTAAAAGCCGTTCTACTGAAAAGAAGTGGGCTCTGATGATATTTAATTGGAACGAACATACCGAATTAGCGAAGCATACTTAAAGATTTATGGAATAAATTTGTGAAAATTGTACACATTTTGTGTTTAATTATAATACAAAGTTGTGATTTACATTGAGCAAAATTATCTAACTAACGTTGCTTGACGTTTATTGTACAATAAATTAAAATAAACGGTACTCAAAATTGGTGTATCTCGAAGTTAAGCTGCCCACCAATCTACTTATAATGATTGCATTCAAAAATTAAGTTCAACCAAATTAGAAACCCGTAAAAAATAGTCATTGCTCTTTTTTTTGCTGTAAACTTCTCGAATCTTTGCTCATCCATGTTTGCTCATGCACATCATTTTTGTTTTAAATACTCGTCCGTCACGTTTTTTAAAGAGAATCCCACCGCGTGTTTCACGTCAAGTTTGTTTTCTTACTTTAATTGCTACACAAAAATTTGATTAAGCTAGTTTGGATGTTTTCAAATTAACGTGGTTTGTAAGTTTTGATTTGAAATGAAGTGAAAAAAGTAATGAAACAAATGTGTAGAGAAGCTACACATGTTGTACAAATGAATCCTTTTAACAAGAATAAACGATTTGTCTTATTTTTGGCAGGAATACTATTTATTTCGGTCGGATTGAAATTTATAGACGACTTCGACGATGGTAGGCCGGACGATGACCCACCAAGGCTAACCACACGAGATAGTATATTATGGCAATTTACGAATCTTCAATATTTCGATCGGAAATAGTTTGGCAAAATTGGATTTTTGGATGCCAATGCCGAGAAGAATTGCGTATCAGTTTTAGAAGGATTTTTTTATGCTATTTTTTGCTAACGGTGTTTCTCGTCTCATTGTGTAGTTGAGTCAGCTTGTATTTTGGATTTTCTCCAAGCAAATTGTATTTAAACATTTAAACGCCTCACTTGCCACAACGCCCAACGTCTTATTTATAAAGTATTATAGGTAGATGAAACTTTTAAATAGATTTGTGTGAGAGAAAAAATTTCTACGCTAATATATTTTTTGCACGCCATGTTACCGCATTAGCTCAATAAATAGTTTTTCCTCTGTGCTATGTCAAAATAATTGTTATTTCTTTTGCAAATACTTTTTCGTTGAGTAATTGGCGGTAGAAAGTCAAACGTGGTCCAAAAAGATTTTTTTTTGTGTTGCTATTTCCTCGTCGTTCGACAAAATATGTTTGATAAACAACACTTTAACATTTATTCAAATATTTTTTTCATTTATGGATTCCACTTTTTTATCGCATACTGGAATCTCTTCCTATTACCATTTTTTTCCATCGATATTATATGTGGCAGGAGACTTTTCCGAATCATTCTTTACCGGATTTCCTCTTTTCTTTCTCGAGATAGTATAGAGATTGAATTAATAAAGAACAATAAGTAATATTTGTAAGTTTATAATTATTTGTAGAAGGAAGAACGAATGGCTTTTCGGTGGTTCGTTTCGATCTTTGCTTTATGATAATTTTTAATATCTTAATAACACGGAATAATATATATTTATACAAGGTGGTGACCGCGAATCTCGGTCATGGGACTTTAACAGGTAAAATCGCACTTTTGCAATGTCGTGCTTTCCTCATTTCTACAATAACCAAGTTTGTCAATAAACAAAATTAATTTGCATGCTTTGTAACGTCAGAAATTGTCTCAAATAATGATAGCCATAGAACTTAAACTAAATATAAACAAATGTTGGACGTTTTAATTAAATTAATTTAAAATATTCTGTTTTTTCCTTTTATGTTAATTAATATTATTATTAGAGCTTTAACTTAAAAATCAACAGCAATTATTATTTTTTGTTATCGTTAATAGCAAACAGTGTTTATTTTTCTATGTAATTATATTTAATCGGCATGTTAAACTTATTTCTTACTTTTACAAAAACTTATTTTTGAAAGTTTTTTTTATCTGAAATAATCAGGGCCCTAGAATTATAAGTTAAAATAAATTTTTTAATTCCGTTCTTTCATCTGATTTGATAGAATTTTATGACCATTCGATGATATTATGGTCAGCTCGAAATACATTTTTTTATTGGCGACATTTCTTATGCCGAAACACTTGGTTGTTATAAATTTTCACTATACGAATGATATTCTAATAAAATTTTACTTGGTTTGTACCCCCTTTTTACGACTCGTCAATAAAATTAAAATAGATTTAAATGCTAAATTACTTTTAAGCACGTTACGTGACTTAATTATTTCGATTTTGTGTTATCCCCGGGGAAGCTTTCCACATTATTTCTCGCAAGAAAGACACCTGCCAGTGTTAATTCGCTTATGGATAGGTACTAACAATGTTGACGTCAATGATTTAGTTGCTATTTGCGGATTTGCAAACTATTTGGTAAACTAGATTAGTTGATCATAATTAGAATAATTAATACATATATGGATAGACACTTTTAATGGGTAGTACATTTTAGCAAATAACTTCACTCTATTTTAATGTGAATTTTAGTTCTGAAACTATAAATAGGTAGGTATCACATTTTTTTCGATTTTCCTTTGGGAAATTCTAATTTAACTAAATTTTTACGTACTCCTAAGTAGAGCCGTCCTCTGTTTTTATGCCGCTACAAGCAAGATTCGGGATTTGCTTCCCCCCCCCCCCTCCGCCCGCGAGTAAATAACAAGCTCGAGTTTTGTATAATAATTAACATCATTATTAATAATGGCGACTGGAGGCACCAAATAACTTAAGTAAAAATATGGCCAGCACTAGAAAGTACTTTAGTGCCCCGTAGACGGTAGTAAACTAAAACAATTGCTTTCACAAGGAAGTGTATAACTTTAAGTTTAATAAATGAATGAATAAAGTTGAGTTTTCTTGACGTTTGGAGAAAATGAAACTTTGTCAGTTAATTTTGAAGTTTTTATAATTTTTTCTTAACATTAGGTTCTCTGTCCGAAATAAATTAGTATATAATAATGGTAATATTCGAAATAACATTAATTTGTTTCATGATTTTGCTGTTTTTTGAATTTTTGCCGCTTGCTCCTGGCGAAATTCATATAGTTTCATAATCCCTGGGTCCCTAATGCCGGTACTGCGATAACTATATTGCGCTTAGTTATCGCTAGTGCAAACTAGATGCTACATTCTTACCTGAATTTCACCATCGATTGATTGTTAACATCAAACTGGCCAATCAAAACATCCGGGGTGCTAAATATCTCAGTATCTATTGCTGATATAACTAAATTTCTATAAACATAAAATTAATCTCTGACACCCACTTCCGATTCGTCAATTGTTTTGGTAACCTTCTTCTTCTTCATGTGCCATATCCAGTCACCCAGACGTTGGCGATTCAACTTGGCCGAAGCCAAGATGAATTGGTAACCTAAAAAAGGGAATTCAAAGCTGATTTCACCCTGTGCCGAAAATACAGTCGGTGGCCATCGAATTAGAAACTTACTGAATTTGTACAATAATTTAATTATTTTTTAATTTTCTTTAAACTTGATAAAATTTATAAGGATTAAATGGTCACATTTATTTACCTGTATATTAAACAAGAACTACCCCAGCAATTTATAACAATAAACCCCTCTAAACAGGTATAGAAAATTTATTTCTTCAAACACACAATTAGCTTCTGTAAAGCATGGTGTTTAGTTGTTTTTGAAAAACATTTAAAATAGTTTGTTGTTAAAAAATTTTTGTTTCATGTGTTGCAGCCTTTTAGTGTTTTAATAACAATTAGTAAAAGTGGACATTTCCAGTGAAAACATTGTGCTAAAATTTAAATTTTGAATTGAATTAAATTCAAAATTTTATTGTTATGGCTTCTAAAAAGACATCAGTGGTGAAAAACTAATTATTTCAAATTTACTCCTTCAGGGTAAATTAAGTCAAAAGGAAATAGTGAAAACTGCCAGTGTTTCTACTCCTACAATCTCCAAAATTGAGAGAAACATAAGGGAGAACATTCCACCTGATAACTCAAATAGACAACGTTGTCGTGGGAAAAGGATAACGACTTCAAAGACAGACCGAAAAATAATATCTGCAGCGATATTACATCGTAGAGCACCTCACGGGGTCGTTAATTCAATTCTACAAGAAGAGGGAATCAATTTATCTACAAGAACGCTACGTCGTCGTCAGGACGAAATAAATTTGAAATGCAGGAGACCATTAAAAAACCCAAGTTGACAGAAAAAATGAAGAAAGCAAGACTTTTATGGCCAAAATAGCACAAGCATTTTACAGTTGATGATTAGAAAAGAGTTTGTATTATATTTCATTAAAGTTAAAGATTTTTATTTAATTTTGAAAAAATTTTAATTTTCAACAAATTAATACTTTTGCTTCACATAATTATTAGTGACGAATCTCGTTTAGAGGCAGTGACACAAATATCTCAATACGTTAGAAGACCATCTGAAAAATACAAAGACGAGTGTTTATTAACAAGAGTGAAAAATCCACCCTCAGTTATAATATGGAGCTGCATATCCGAAAGGGGTGTTTTGGTCCCGTTTATTTTGTTAGCGGAACTATGCGCCAAGATCAATATAAAATGGTACTAAAAAATTATTTAAGACTATTATCTGGAAACAATAAGTACAGACAACACCTCTTTTACGTTTTTGCAAGATGGGGCACCATGTCATACCGCTAAATCTGCAAAGAAGTACCTGACCGAACAAAATATCCCTTTGTTACCCTGGTGCGGTAATTCTCCGGATTTAAACCCTATTGAGAACTGTTGGGCTCTTTTAAAATCAAAAGTTTATAGTTTTAAGAATCCAATGGTATCTATTTTAAAGAATCTTCTTCTTCATCGTTTGCTTCTTGTCAGAAGCGTCGTGACCCAGCTTGGCCGAAGCCAAGATGAATTTTCATGGGAGTATAATTTATGGGGTGGTTTAAAACATTTATAATCAAAAATATTTGTTTTTTTGTAAAACTTTTCAATTTTATAATAAGTTTCTAATTTGATGACCACCGTCTGTCGTTTCCAAATCGTTCACGTACTAAAGCTGTTGAAAGGTCGCCTGACTTGCTGATTATCAAATACGAACATTGGAAAATATATTTCTAGACAAAAAATATGTACTATACGCTTTTTTGTACTTTCATTTTATACAATGTAAGGTAGAAAGAAACTTTTATACAAGTGTTGTTAATGGGTAATCAAAAGCTAAAAAGTAAAAAGTACTCTGAAAGAAACTATTAAGTAAAATTACGGTATCTTATTGAGGGTTATTTAATGCCAAACACCATCAACAAAGAAGAATTACATGCACGGTGTAATAAATATTTCAAACGTGTTGTATATTTGCTGTGTTGGGGTTTGCTATTAAATAAGCCATAATAATAGATACCGTAATTTTACTCAATATTTTATTTCAATGCACGTATAATAGGGGGCAATTTTCATTAGGTATTTATAAGTGTACAAAACACGAATCATAATTTGTTCCGGTTTAACTGCATTAACAAAAAATTCCAATACTTGCAGATAATAATGATTTCTAGACGATGATATTAGCTATGACGAAAACCTAGGTACCGGGTGGCCGGCCGTACACCCGAACGTGGGGAATTAACATAAACAATTGTTTTCTTTTAATTCCTACTTCACATTATAACCGATTTTAATGAAAAATATATCAATAGAACGATAATTTTTTTTCGCGTCCAAATGCAAAATTTAATGTTTTGTTTTTAATTAATTATTGCTAAAAAAATACAAATATACAATTTTAAATAACGGTTTTTAAAACCCCGTTTTTAAAAAAGTTTGTTCTTTTTAATTACCATTGTAATACATTTTTACAATGGGAACCTTTTCTTCCACAGACTAAAGACTGTTTGCGTTCATTGTAACGAAAATTTATTTTAATCTGACAAAGTAACTTGATAGCAATTATTGTTATTGGAAATGCTATCTATTTAAAATTTTATATTTGCATTTGTACAATAATTAAAGAACAAAATAATGAATTTTGCAAATCTTTAGTCGCGGAAAAAAATATCCTTCGATTGATGTTTTTTTCATTAAAATTCGTTATAATGGAAATAGCAAGAATTAAAAAAAAACAATTTCATGTACTACGTATATTATACTTAATTATTTAATTGATACATAGACCAACAGCCATTTTGATGAATGGGTATTTGAAGCTAATTCCGTATGGATTTGATGCCCTGAATTCAAATATGGCTTTACTTTTTGCCTATCAGGTCAAATTTCTGAGATATAACACTTTAATGACATGAAATTACACTATTTTAAGTAAAATCCATGGATAAAATAAAAACTGAACAACTAAAACTAACAATTTTATTATTATATTAATTATTATTATCAAATATCACTGAACACTTCGGAAGGTTCTTTTCCGTGACATTCTTGAATGTATTTTAATCACTCCTTTTAAACTCCAGCAGTAATCTGCCAACATGTGCTTATCCCATCTTCCTTGGTAGCGGTCCTCCATAGTTTTAATATCCTGGTGAAATCTTTCACCTTGTTCTTCACTCATGTTTCCTAAATTTTCAGAAAACGGTCTAAGTGGCTGTGTAAATAGTGCACCTTAATACTCATGTTACACCCAAGGGATTTGAAATGTTAAGCATCTCGTTTACCAGTTGAACATAGTTTGGAGCTTTGCGTTTGCCCAGAAAATTTCTGACAACTTCAACAAATCAAGTCCAAGCTTTTCGCTCAGTTTCATTCACCGAATGTTTCAAAGGCAGAATCCTTAATAAATTGTCTTATTTGTGGGCCGTCATATATTCCAGCTTTAATTTTTCTGTACTCAACTTAGGCATTTTCGCCCCTATATATGCAAAGCATGAGCCACTCCTATCAAGAGCCTTTACGAACTGTTTCATAAGGCCTAGCTTGATATGCAGTGGAGGAAAGATGATTTTTCTCGTTCAACTAAGGGTCGTTAACGACATTCTTTTCTCAACGTCCATGTTTTCTCTGTTGGGCCACTCTTTTCTAACCCAGTGCTGTGTTTTGTCTCTGCTATCCCAGAGGCATAAGAAGCAAGGATATTTGGTGTATTCACTTTGCTGTCCAAGGAGAAAGTTTACCATTTTTAAGTCCACACAAATCACATATTTATGTTCATGATACTCTATCTTCTCCAAGACCAAAGCTATATTGTTATATTCTTCTTTCATTTTTGTTGAGTGAGCAATTAGTATTGAACCATATCTGTTTCCATTGTGTAGAAGGACACATTTCAAAATTCGCTTTGAGCTGTTAATAAATAGACGCCAATCATCTGGAAAATATTCCGGAAGACCCAATTTTTCCAGGAGTCCTTTAATATCGTGACAATATGCAAGACTGTCTTTTGGGAAAAGAACGGTTTTCCTTGCACGGTAAAGGTAATTTTGGTTTCTTATTCCAATTTATCAGCGAAAAATTTTTTTCCTAAAAAACGGCTTATCTAAAAAATTAGTTCTGATTCTCAGTTTTAGATTCACCGACCCAAATATGCCTTAAATCAGTTTCAAAACCCTATTCACCACAAAAAAAAATTTTTTGTTTGCCTGTGTAATATGATTTTAATAATAATAATTATAAATAAATAAATATTCGGATATCGCAGAGCGCTATAGTGATAATCGGAAAAGTGCTTCCATTATACAGCTTAATGTACTTATCAATTACATTAACGTTAATTTCTATACGTCTACTTTTTAGTTTTTGCGTCATGACTTGGAATCGTTTGATTGTACGAAAAATATTTATAAATAATGGTTTTTGTAAAGAATTTCCTGATCTTTATTTTTAATAAAAACCCATGTAATGATTGAACCAATGGATACTGTAATATTGACAAAAAATCCTAATCGCGTTCTTAGACGCTCTCTAACAATAAGACTTTTCTAAAGTTAAAAGAAATTCTTGAGGACTTTTCACATAATATTTTTGATGTATACACACTGAAAAAAATAGGCTAGAAAATTCATCTAAATGCCATTAGATGATAAATAATTGAATGGTTTACCTAATTTCTAGGTAAATCATTACTATTGAATTAACTAATTCGTCTACTGCAAAAGTTTCGAAATCATCTAAATAAGTTTGAGCAAATCGCCTATTATAATAGTTGCTTTAGCTATAATTTTGATATATTCAGTGTGGTAACCTATTTAAAATGCATAAAACATCTACACATATTGTCATATTTACTAAATTATTAGACAATTTATCTAAACATAAGTTTAGTGGAGAGAATAGAATAGACAGTCAATTGAAGTAGAAGGCTGAAAATCAATGACAATTTTTAGATGATATGTCTAAAATTTAGAAGGATTTTCGACATTAATTTTTTCAGTGCACCAAGTATTATAATATAATAAAATAAGCAAAAATTTGTCATGCACATCTCGCTACTTTGATCTGATGTAGCTGTTATTTGTAAGTTATCGTCCACAAATGTTATATCAATCAATCCACAAATTTAATTTTTCATTGTCAGAAATAGTATTCACTAGCTAGCGATGGAAAAGTAATTTTTTTACTACCCTGGAGAGAATGGTGGGTTAAAGCGTTAAAGCAAATATAAAATAATTGTTTAGACAAAAGTTAAAGCCGATATCCAACTACTGTTTTTTTATCGCGATTTTGGATTGTGGCGAAAGGTGAAGGTTCTACAAAAAAATGCTAAATACAAAGGTGAAAGGTAATTTGTACTATAACTTGGTCAATTTTTATCGTTAAAAAAATCAAATTGTAGCCAATTTTATCATCAGCTTTAACTTTTATTTAAGTAGTTTTCTATATTTACTTTAGATTACAAAAAAACGTTTTTCTCCACGTGAGGACATATTGTTAAGAGCAATCAACGATCTGGGAAGATATCGGTAAAAAAATTAAAATCAGAACATGTATCACATCCAATAATAATTGCTACTCAACAATTCTTCAATCATCACTTGGTTCGATTCGTTATTCAAACGCCATAATGTCAGTGGCAAAATTTTCCATATTATAAGAAAGAAACTGCAAAGTCGAATTTTATGAAAATAATTATGCGATTCAAATCGGCAGCTTTCAACTAATTAAAAATTATACCTACATCATTGTCGAAATTGCGCGTTGATAAAAACCAACATAACTTTATTCGACAGTTTTATTAAACTATGTCGATGTTTTTTATTGACAATATTTAATTATTATTCTTCGTATAGCTTATATACAGAAGAGCATTAAAAAACTTTATAACACAACGCCATAGGTTAATTAATTAAAATGTTTGATGCACGAAGCATTGCAAATAATTTAAGCGGTTTGCAGATCACTACAAATTTTAATTTAAAAAAGTATTAAGCATGCTTAATTTAATGTTTTTTTTCTATAGTAGCTGTTAAAGAATTATTATTTGACATCAAAGATACTTTAATTTTAATTGCAGTAAAAACAAAGTGTGCTTACTTAATTTCAGTAAAAATCAAGTATTTTATCTTCTCTTGCGACTAAAGTGTCACTTGTTCTATTATTTTCAATCGAACAAACCGCACTTTAAGATCTAACCATAAAAAAGGATAATTATGCTTCTCTTATGTTTAAATTATGAAATATGATTCTCGATGTGCATATAACTTTTTTCTTTAAGGGGTTCTTTAAAAAATGCCGTCTTCTCTAAGAGAGGATTGGGACCTTATGTCTTTTGTTCGTTGTGGGACATGGGAGACCCATAGTTTAACGTGTTCTGCAAACCACGAGAATTGCAATACACTGCATTATGGGAAGATTACTTCGCCAGATCGATCTGTATCTCAGAATTATTTGAATCGAATTATTGTTAATTCTAGAACAGCCACTTTTACCATTATTTTATCTACTTTTGCTTAATCTGCAAACTTTTGTACTCTTCGCTGCTTAATTTTTGCTTTTCGAATATTTTTCGATTTAAAAAGCTTACGAATGAAAATTTTTATGTGTGTAATACACAAACAAAATAATAATCATTATCTATCAAATCAATTATTATTGTGAAGCAGTACAAACAACAATTATTTCAAAATAAGTTGTTAAATCTGGCTCCTGGATTAAAGCTCAACTATGGACTTCTCGAAGAGCGTAATAAGTTTTATCAAGAAAGACTTGCCAGTGTTTTGGAAGCACCAATTTTTACACTGAAGTGGATATCCACTTCAACGAAAGGTTAAATTTGAAAGGAATTGCAGGTTTATTTTGGAAGCATCCTTAATTCTTCTTATCGCCCGCCGCAAATATAAATGGGATAATAGAGCAAATACTAACAAGATTAACTTAAAGTGTGGATATTAAATGCTGCAATAACAATTTCTTCCGATGTATGATGATCCTAATTTTTTTTTTCTTCAAAATAATTATTATTGAATTTTTTTAAATCTCGATCGAGGCACCCGAAAGTGTTTATGCTTTCTCGATGAATGAACGAGCGGACGAATCTCTCAGCATCGACATGTCGAACCAGAGATTGATGAGCAAATAACCGCGCTGCGGGTATTACAATGATTCATTCATCGATGTTCTATACTAGGCGTAAGAGGGTCGATGATGAATGACTACACTAAAAAGTGTAACTTTTTACAACGAATGTGCCATTGTATGATTTTTATGTTCGCTCATTACACGACCAGATATGCAATCTCAAGTGTCTCGTTAGATTTGTCAGACAATATAACGTGGAATCCGAACCACGATACTAGAATTTTACCAAAGGAACAGCTTTGTATTCAATTCATCATCCAGAGTACAAACCGTTCTTTAATACTTTGAGAACATTACAATGAAATTAATTTACTCAATTTTTCATTTTGTAAATACTTGCCACCTAGCGCGTGCCAAGAAAAAATGAACCCATTCTGGTATGAATTTCTTGTTTGTCGGCGTGTGCTATAAATTTTGAGACGGTCGAAATAATCAATTTTAAAAATTTTCTTTTGTCGTCATCGCTACTTTGATGTCGACCTACTTGTTCGCGGTGTTCAATAGGGTACACTTGACTAATGCTATTTAAAATTTAAATATTAAACAGGCCATTAAAAAAGAGCGTCTATTTTAAATGTACAACGTAAACTAATGCGTTTATTTATAGTTTGTTTTTTTGAGATAATTAGTATTTGCTTTTTTACCATTTTAACTTGTTTGCCGTATCTATAACAATAGTAATACCTTCGTGCGATTTATATTTATTTTTGACGGTTACATCCGATCACGTGGGTTTACCTATTTCTTTATTTTTATATATTTTTGTGTAAAATATGTGGCGTAGCCACACCGCAGTTCAGGGAGGATGTTTCACTGTTTTAGTTGTCCGATCCGAAACTTGTAATAATTAAATCTGTTTTAATATTTCAGAGTCACAATAGTGGATATGGAAATAATGACGAACCCCGAAGGAAACAACGACAGGATGACAGTAAACCCAATCACGTCCTACTTTTTACCATAATTAATCCAATGTACCCAATCACTGTGGTGAGTTTAATTTAATATTTTAATTTTAAAAGGCTTAACAATTAAGGATGCAAATTAGGTTTCCTTTATATTCAACCGGTTGTTGCATTTATCAAGGTTAAAGGCGCTCTTAAATTAATATGAGTTTACTTATCCTTTGGGACGAAATACGGAGCGCGGGTTCAAACAGCAGGAAGTTTTTATGATGGAGCTCGTGCTCAAATATTTAAAGTTTGTTACGTCGTGTTTTTTTAATAATCGGATTTTATTTAAAATGCCCCTAGCATATAATGTTAAACAAATTACATCTGGTTTCTATTTTTAATCCACTTTTAGACAATAGCAGACAGCGGTAATTATGAAACACGTGTAATGTGAGTTAAAATTTTAATTGAATATTATATTATACATTATTTAATGATGTGAGCGGCGATAGATTAAACATTTTAATTTTTAATCGTTATTTATAAAATAATATTTATTTATTATTATCATTATGTGGACAGTAATTGTTCGCTGTATCTATTGTGTTATCTTAACTTGCTATACTTAGCTCATTCTATTTATCATTTACATAGGCAAATACTTTTTGGTGCATGTAAAACTTGTATGTAATAAGCTGCACGCACCGTGAACTTCGGTCTTTTTGCCTGCCAGAATTCCTGTGGAATTTATTACTATCCTCAAGTTGACAATGCACCTCCAAATTTTTTTCTTTAAAGATTTATCTATAACCGTATAATGGAGGACAAGTTTTCTAAAGTTTGTTTTCTGACAATTATTCATACATGAACAGGGACAATGCCGACTTATAACTTTCCTTCCAACCTTAACCTGTGATGGGGAATATCAGGACGAGGTTGGTCAATTTTACTTAAAACGCGCTGGCATTGCAAAAATCTTAAATTTTGTCACGATTCTAAACAAATATTAAACTTTCAGTTTTATTTGTAATGTTCCATGTAATTTAATTCTTAACTCTTTGGTAAATTTACCCAAAAAGTATGGTGCGCTGCTACCGTCGCTAACAGAACGATCTACAACCAGGAAAACGCAAAAAAAATCAAATTTGAACGTCTCTAAATTATTTAGCCACAATTTCAAGTAATAGTAACATATTAATCATCGTATACTTTGTGCATTTTTATTCCAATTTGCAAAATTTATCTTGAATTTCAGTACATAAGTCACTAAGTACTTTTCTTAAGCAAAGTAAAAATTATTGCAAAGGATAAATTTAAATTTTTATATTTGAATACAGCTACGGGGATAATCTAGAATAATCTTTCTAGATCCCAGTATTTTACAAAAACCTAGAACTACATTTGGTACAAATTATATTGTTGTTTCAAACGGATTAAAAATTAAAATAGCGATCTGCATATGAAATTTTTAAAATTGTTGTTTTAAACTTGAAACCTCAACGAAATTGTTGAAATGGGCACTACGCAGTGATGTACTCCAAACTATGCGTAGAAAGTCAGTTTCCCTCTACTTAGTTTTCTTCAAATTTCTGACTTGATGTAGTTATTAGTGAGATATCTGAATTTCACTCAGTGAAAAACCTTCTAAAAAGCCCCGCAATGTTGTGGGTATGAAAATATCGTATCAGCATAACAAATTTAAAATTAAAACAATGTGGTAAGTATACAAATAGAAAATATAGAACAGCAACGCTAATAATTATCTTGCACGAGTACCTATATTTAATATTTTTGGAACCCTGCCCTGGATGTTGTTGGTATTATGGGGAGTTTAATACTGACATTGCCATCTTTACAGCGCTCTTACGGCTAAATAACGACAAACGCTTTAATAATAAAAATATATATTGTTGTTTGGGGGATTATTATAAATTGTTAATCATACGCTCCGCTGTCACCTAGGTCGGACAAATTTATATTAATTTCTGTTTTATGAAAAGGCCTAAGTGTGTAGTCTGAACTCTGAAATGAAATATTGTAAAAACCATTTTATCCAATTCTGCCCAGTCAGAGGGCGTCGTTATACAAGCAGCGTTTTTCATTTTTCATTCACAGATTATTTTTGTAATGTTTTGTTTAACTTGGATAGGTCAACTACTTAACTTTTCCTGTTGTACCTATCAAAATGTTTTTCTGTTATTTGGGGTAACTACAATTTATTTTCCTTATTGACAGTTCCGTTTTTGTTAATATATTATGCACTGGCATTTATTAATTATAGCATATAGAAATACTCACAACAAATAATTACATCAAACAAATGTCTCAGATCTGACAACTTAAAAGTGGGTAATTAAAGAAGACTGTCAACTGCGATTGTAACAGAATGGCTAACAACAGATTGCATTAAATATTGAAGAGTTAACCGGTAACGCCATCGAATTACATATTTTTTGTTTAGAAATATATTTTCCAATGTTCGTATTTGATAATCAGCAAGTCAGGCGACCTTTCAACAGTCTTAGTACGTGAACGACTTGGAAACGACAGACGGTGACCATCGAATTAGAAACTTATTGTAAAATTGAAAAGTTTTACAAAAAAACAGTTATTTTTGATTATAAATGTTTTTAATTAATAATATTAAACAGATTATATAAAATTCGTATATTTTTTAATATTTGGTAATACCTCTCTTCAATTTTATCACTTTTTTTACTCTTTCAGGCATACTTGCTATGCAATTGGTAATAGTTTGTTTTAAATGCTGGTCATTCTCCCAAATTTCCTTAATACTATTCTTTAAAAATAGATACCATTGGGTTCTTAAAACTATAAACTTTTGATTTTAAAAGAGCCCAACAGTTCTCAATAGGGTTTAAATCCGAAGAATTGCCGCACCAGGGTAACAAAGTGATATTTTGTTCGGTCAGGTAATTCTTTACAGATTTAGCGGTATGACATGGTGCTCCATCTTGCAAAAACGTAAAAGAGGTGTTCTCTGTACTTATTTACCGCGGATACATGTGGTCGTTAGTTCGAACTAAGTCAGCTCGACCTGGCTAGTCCTTACATGTATATGTTACAGGAAAAGTAGATTCTCCAGTAAGAGTTGACTCTGTCTAGGTAAAGTCGACTCTTACTAGTCTTTTAGTAAAAGTTGATAAAAGTGAAAAGTGACGAATTTTTTATGAACATTTACTAGTCAGAGTTGACTATACCTAGGAACGTATACTCTTACTGCATCGAGTTAGTAAAAGTTGACTTTTACTAGGAAACAAATAAAAGAGAAATGTTTATTATTTATTGCAACAAGGTAAAGATTTGTGGCACTTTGAGTTGCAGAGCACACCTTTCTTCTTACACATGCATTTTTGGTATTGCATTTAGTGTTGCAAGAGCATTTGAAAATCCTTGTCCACTTCCAAGTGATTGTGAAGTTGCAACAGTCCTCACAGCTATTGTTTTATCCATAGGGACTTCATTTTCTTGTATAATGTTCGTGGGACATTTACTGAATTGAGACCTGAAAAAATATTATCATTGAGCTCTGAACAACTGAATACTAGGGACAGAGATCTTTTATTTTAGCATGGAAAACTTACCTAGAGAAAAGCTGCTTCAGAATTCCATTTCTTGTTCCAATTCGATAGAATCCATCATCGATAACCTCCAGTACCACACCAAGGATAAATCGAGCATCTCCTCTTCCGCGGTCAACATCTGGGACAGCAATTGAATTGATGTTCCTTTTCAACTGGCGGATGAATGTGGTCTGAGGTTTTTTCATACGTTTAGCTTGGTTTTCTAGACAGTGGAAAGCTTCATTTCTTTGCTTATTGATGGCCTCAGTAGACTTGTCCAGGTCAGTGAGGAGATAATCATCATCATCTACGGGCAAATTTTAATCATATTTCAATTTGGTCAATGCTAGCGAATTTACCTTAGAAGCCGAGCGTTCTAGACTTAGTTTTTCACAAAACAGTTGTGCCTTGAGTCTGACATTATTATTGCACACCGAAACTAATAATTGAAAAGTAAAACACAACCTAACTAACAAAACTATTGCACTATACAAAAATACACGTGTAATGCCAATAATCATCAAAACAAAGATATGCGCACGCAGTTACATGTGGAGAGCAACATCTCTTGATCAACTTTTACTAAACCACAGCAGGTATAGTTAACTCTTCCTAGGAAAAGTTGATCTGCTTATTTCTAAACAACTGTTACTGATACATTTAGTAAAAGTTGACTCTTCCTAGGCAGAGTCAACTCTTCCTAACAATCCACTTTTCCTGTAACATATACACTTAGATAAAGCGACCTAATCCGTTGGATCGACCTTAGTTAGATCGAGCTATATCATTGCTTTCAGTTTGAACTAAAAAAACATGTATACACCTGTGCAATAAAATTTAAAGCAAATTAGCTTAGATCGGACTAAGGTTAGTTCGAACTAACGACCGCATGTATCCGCGGTAATTGTTTCCAAATATGGTCTTAAATAATTTTCTAGTACCATTTTATATTGATCTTGGCGCATAGTTCCGTTAACAAAATAAACGGGACCAAAACATCCCTTCCAGATGAAGGTGGATTTTTCACTCTGATTAATAAACACTCGTCTTTGTATTTTTTAGAAGGTTTTCTCCTAACGTATTGAGATATTTGTGTCACTGCCTCTAAACGAGATTCGTCACTAAAAATTACATGAAGCAAAAGTATTAATTTGTTGAAAATTAAAATTTTTTCAAAATTAAATAAAAATCTTTAACTTGAATGCAATATAATACAAACTCTTTTCTAATCATCAACTGTAAAATGTTTGTGCTATTTTGCCCATAAAAGTCTTGCTTTCTTCATTTTTTCTGTCAACTTGGGTTTTTTAATGGTCTCCTGCATTTCAAATTTACTTCGTCCTGACGGCGACGTAGTGTTCTTGTAGATAAATTGATTCCCTCTTCTTGTAGAATCGAATTAACGACCCCGTGAGGTGCTCTACGATGTAATATCGCTGTAGATATTATTTTCGGTCTGTCCTTGAGTCGTTATCCTTTTCCCACGACAACGTTGTCTATTTGAGTTATCAGGTGGAATGTTCTCCCTTATGTTTCTCTCAATTTTGGAGATTGTAGCAGTAGAAACACTGGCAGTTTTCACTATTTCCTTTTGACTTAATTTACCCGGAGTGGGTAAATATGAAATCATTAGTTTTTTTCACCACTGATGTCATTTTAGGCGCCATAACAATAAAATTTTTGAATTTAATTCAAATCAAAAATTTAAATTTTCAACACAATTTTTCACTGAAAATGTCCACTTTTACTAATTGTTATTAAAACACTAAAAGGCTACAACACATGAAACAAAAAATTTTTAACAACAAACTATTTTAAATGCTTTTCAAAAACAACTAAACACCATGCTTTACAGAAGCTAATTGTGTGCTTGAAGAAATAAATTTTTCTATACCTGTTTAGACGGGTTTATTGTTATAAATTGCTGGGGTAGTTCTTGTTTAATATACAGGTAAATAAATGTGACCATCTAATCCTTAAAAATTTCATCAAGTTTAAAGAAAATTGAAAAATAATTAAATAATTGTACAAATTCAGTAAGTTTCTAATTCGATGGCCACCGACTGTAATTTGTAAATATCCTGTAGTTTGTTTAATAAATATCCTTGTCCGATTTGAAGCTACAGAAATTAAATTTAAAAATATACAAAGTAAATACCTACTCAAAAAATAAGTTCATAACGATAGTTCTTTAAAAAAGAAAAATTCGAGGATTGTTTTGCGGGAAATTTAATTTACAAAATTAGAATTTGTAGGTACCCATGTACGTAATATGTATGTATATGTACCAGTGAAAAGGATTTTTATTTTTCGCAATGAATAAAGAATTAATTTTGCATGGATCTCTGCATTTTCAGAAATTTATATTCAAAATTAAAACACAAGTTCATTGTAACAAGTAAAACAAGCAAAAAAAACAGTGGTTACCACCAATAAAAAATCAAATCATACATAAATTTTCTGTTTCTTGACTTGTGTAAATGTACATTTTGTACATAAAAGCACAAAATAAATAATAACTAACTAGCAAATAACCCTAAACGAGAATGTTCTTGTTCGAGAAAAGTTTCATACATATTCCACATTAGAAGAAATTGTGTACAATTTGCCACTAAAAATGAATATTGCGCGATTTACGATGTTCCTATGAATTAAGTTTATAATCGCAGTCAACTGAGCGTCTGGGTAATTAATTTTCCATATAAAATAAAACGATAAATTTAAATGACTGAAAATAATGTTTTAGTTGGGAAAATGAATCGGATTTTGTATAATTTCTTATACGTATTTTACAAAATTTATTATTAAGTATTTACATAATTACATTTAATTTTTTGATTGATTCATTACATCATTAAAACATATGAAAGTTGATAATTTATTACTATTATTTTATTTTACTAACCAGATAATTATACCCGACTTCGTTTGGGAAGCAGTTTTATCAGTAGGTTACTCCTCGTGTGTTAAACAGTATTCAAAGCATTTAAGATCAAAAGTCACTAAAATTACTCGATATCTAATACTTACCCGCCAATGAAAAAATTTGAATTGAATTTGAAAAAAAAAATTATTTGAAATTCAGTAGGTGAAAGTTAAAAAAGTACGATGGCATACTGCAAAATACCAAGCCAAGGATAGAATTTTGGCAAATTTCCCCACAAAATATTATGTAATTCTATAATAATCCGGAAGTACAACAATATTACAACCATAGGTACAACAATAAAATAATCTTATGTATCTATGTAGAAAATATTTTAACGCCACAAGCGGTTAGCGAGTGTCACAATATATTTGAGGGTTGAAATATCGGAGGTCTAATTATTATCGAGAGTAAAAACACCTAGTGCGTCATTATTTGGTAATTGAGACGCTCGCTCGAGTTAGTATTGAAAGTTGTTCCGTTTTAAATTTATTTGTTATTTCCTCATAAATGAATTTATACTAGCGAAACAAGGAAATTTGAAAATTGTCAGCGCCTTAATGCCTAAACGTAACGCGACAATAATATAAAATTACACAATGTATGTATTCTATTTTATAAACTAAACATTATATCACCCACATAAGACTCGAATAAATATTTATTGGTTGGAATGAATAAATTTAATAACTAAAACTTGGATGTTTTACATAATGCGAAAATAATGGATTTATTGTACAACTCCAAGTCGCACCGACTTCGTTATTCCTGTATTTCAAGTCAAATTCATGTGTGGATTTTCTGTGTGTGTAACAATTTTTTTTATCTTAATTCAACAAGAGCCCCAGCCTTCATTATTTAACAATTTTTTTTTGTTTTAGGAAGTATTACATACGATATGCCAACCAAGTGGAAATGTTCTCAGAATAGTGATATTTAAAAAAAATGGCGTACAAGCCATGGTAGAATATCCTTTTTAAACAATATTAAAATATATTTAAATTATGAAAATAAAAGTTTGCATTCTAATTTATTATTATCTCTCAAAAACAATCAAACAAGTTTTTTGTTACTTTTTCTGCCGGAAAAGTTAGTCATAACAAAAATAACGATATTGGAGTTTTTCATAATTTGAATAATTTTTTACGAACAAAACTTTTTTACGATTTTTCCTTAATTTGTCACACATTCGACTGCATAGACGCGGCAGTTAGAGCGAAAGAAACCTTACATGGAGCCGATATTTATTCTGGATGTTGTACATTGAAAATAGACTTTGCAAAGGTAAGTGATTTACATTTTTATCTGTGGCGCCCGTCCGTCTCCCCTTTGAATCGCAAATCTCAACCAAGTGGCTTAATAATTTAATATGCTCTCGAGAGTGCTGCAAAAATAACCCACTTTCCAACTTTTTTAAAAGTTCAACGCCCATTGTAAGCTTGCATTTATATCGTGAGTAATAATACAAAAAACAAACGAATTTTTTTGTAAAAAGTCTGTGTTTGCCCGAGATTGCTTAAGCTCTACAAATTCTTGGCAGTGGATTATTTGTTTGTTGATCAACACGTATTTCTGCATTTTTTGTGCATAAGCATTCGTTGACAAATTTGTAGTTACATTTTTTGGCCGCTTTACACCATAATTCAATTTTAGCCTTGACGATTCCTGTATTGACTAAATCCTTGTTTCAATTTTTGACAAGGACAAGCATCACCCAAATCGAATTTCAATCTACGTAATATCTACTGCTATTAGGCAATGTCAGTTGTATATCAAAAAAGCTACTACCAGATTTTGAAAATAAACTTTACATTTCCTTGGGGAAATTTGTGTAATCCGTCACTGCTTTTCCAGTTTTATCGACATTTCGTTGATGTATTGTGCCGTTCGTCTTTCTCGTCACATTTTTAGAAGAATCTATTACAGACGTTTTACGCACCCGCTTTATTGCCCGTTCTGATTTTTTTGATGATCGCAAGACAAATATTGGCGAAAAAGAAGCGTAAAATTGTCTTGGATATTGCAATCGTAAAATGTTATTGACGGAATCGTTTCGATTAAAAAAGAAGGTGTCATGTTTTGAAGACCAGCCGAAGTTATGAAATGTTGACCTTTCTCAAGGACAGCAAATGGACGGCGAGAGTGCGTTGGACTTGCCAATGGAGATGCGATCAAGCTTATTATAAAATATCGCCCACGTTTTATTTTTATATTTTTTTTTCACAAAAATTTAATTTCGTATCTAAACTTTAAATTAACTTATCTTTCGTGCGGAACCGTTTTTAAACGTTAAATTAATGTCCTGTAAACGCTGAAATTGTCATTTTTCAGTTTTTACAGTTGTGGAAATAATTTTGTTTTTATCAAGTCACCCGAATAAAATTTTGATGAAAAATTTCACGAACGAAAGCATACATTTTTTATTAGTTTGTGTAAAAGATTTTGTTCACCCCTTTTTTCCTGTGTATAATTTGATTTCGTTCCTAAGCCTGCTCCTCGTGAGGCTCGAGTAATTAATTTTGCACATTTCGCAGCTAGTAAGCGCTGCACAACAAAAATGCGATTATGAATTACAAATATCTACATTTTCTGTACATTAAGCTCGTTAAAAGCAAAAAATAAATCGGCAATACCTTTTTTTTATAAAAATTGTCTAAATTTATAGCGATATCTACTAGATTTATGAGGAAGTTACATTGAATTAATAGCTTGCAGAAAACAAGAAAACAGAATCGGATTGACTACCTTTTACCGCCAACAAATTTTAAAAAGTCCTCTATTATGAAGGTGCATCGATTTTTGTAGAGAAAAATGAGAGATTGATTGAGATTTGAGAGAATGAGGTAGTTAAAGCGGTGAGCAATGGTGTTTATAAGAGTAAATTTACTAAAGGTCAGCGGTCCTTGGTAGATCTTACGGGACACGTGGAGGGTTGAAGTACTAATTGTTGTCTAACAATGTGCCCCACGTTGAGTGTCAAATTACTGTAAGAACACTTGCGTTTTGCCTAGTGGTGAAGTCTCCGGGGCATAACTCTTCTAACAATATTGTCTGTAACAGTAATGTCTACTCAATGTTAAAAATGATAAATTTCTTTTTGGTACCGAATGTGACTTATTGTCAGCTCTAGCAGGGAATAAGGCTTCTTTCTTTACTTCTTATTTGAGAACTAGTAGATCTTTTTGTTTTCTACAAGATATCTGTTAAAACGTGAATATTGCTATTGAGTTTTTAGAATATACAATAATTAATTGGATTAACAGTTATTATGATCTCTTATTCTGAATAAACAAAATTCAATACAAAGAAATCTTTACATAAGGTCATTGAAGATGTATAACGAAAATTAAATGATAATACAAGCTGACACCATAAATTCGGAACAAAGTGGATTTTATCGTGGAGCAATAAATCAAAAAAAATATTTATTACAAAGGCGTTAAATCGAATGACTTCCTCATAAAACTGCGAAGTCATATTGTCTAAAACAATTATTGAGGTAAGGATGCAGCGATACTCCCAATGAATTGCTGTTTAAGTTGTAGCACGTACTTGAACCTACGGACAGTTGACGGTTGTTGTTGAAAGTTGTAAATTTGATTTACCTGCTTAAAACTCAAAAAGAACCAAGTTTAAAAACAAACAATCGTAAAATTTCAAGATGAAACAGTAGCTTTTTAATTAACCCTTAACCGTCACCATGACCGCATTGCTAAGTGGACGTTGAATGCCTTGGTTAGTTTTTGCCTATTAGGTCAAATTTCTGAGATATGACATGAAATTACACTATTTTCAGTAAAATTTATGGATAAAATAAAAAAACTGAACAACTAAAAACTAACAATTTTTATTATTATATTAATTATTATTATTAAATTTCACTGAACACTTCCGAAGGTTCTTTTCCTTGACATTCTTGAATGTATTTTTAAACACTCCTTTTTTAAACTCCAGCAGTAATCTGCCAACATGTGCATATCCCATCTTCCTTGGTAGCGGTTTTTCATAGTTTTAATATCCTGGTGAAATTTTTCACCTTGTTCTTCACTCATGTTTCCTAAATTTTCAGGAAAACGGTCTAAGTGGGTTTGTAAATAGTGCACCTTAATACTCATGTTATACCCCAGGATTTGAAACTGTTAAGCATCTCGTTTACCAGTTGAACATAGTTTGAATTTGCGTTTGCCCAGAAAATTTCTGACAACTTCAACAAATCAAGTCCAAGCTTTTCGCTCACTTTCATTCATCGAATTTACAAAGGCAGAATCCTTAATAAATTGTCTTATTTGTGGGCCGTCAAATATTCCTGCTTTAATTTTTCGGTACTCAACTTAGGCATTTTCGCCCCAATATATGCATAGCATGAACCACCCTATCAAGAACCTTTACGAACTGTTTCATAAGGCCTAGCTTGATATGCAGTGGAGGAAAGATGATTTTCTCTCGTTCAACTAAGGGTCGTTAACGACATTCTTTTCCCCAACGTCCATGTTTTTCTGTTGGGCCACTCTTTTCTAACCCAGTGCTGTGTTTTGTCTCTGCTATCCCAGAGGCATAAGAAGCAAGGATATTTGGTGTATCCACTTTGCTGTCCAAAGAGAAAGTTGACCATTTTTAAGTCCACACAAACCACATATTTATGTTCATGATACTTTATCTTCTCCAAGACCAAAGCTATTTTGTTATATTCTTCTTTCATTTTTGTTGAGTTAGCAATTGGTATTGAACCATATTTGTTTTCATTGTGTAGAAAGACACATTTCAAACTTCGCTTTGAGCTGTCAATAAATAGACGCCAATCATCTGAAAAATTGGGAAGACCCAATTTTTGCCGGAGTTCTTTAATATCCTGACAATATACAAGACTGTCTGACTGGAAATCATTCTAAGGGCTAGCAACTCAGGATTAACCAGAATAATGCCGAATAACTATAATAGCATTCACGTAATATACGTAGTATATCTGTGCTGCAAAGCGATGAACTCACAATCGGGTGTAATACAAGTTCCGAAACACAGATGTCGTTAGCAATGTAGGATTTAATTTGAATTGCATTTTTCGAATAATTTTATTGTTTAAAAATTGCACAGGATATTTTAAGGCAGAATGAGTAGCGGTGCTGAAGGTGATGGTTCAAGTTTTAATGGACCTTAGCGAGATTGGTACTTGAACCTCCAAGAGCAATTTATTTTAAGTCACGAGCACTATAATGCTCTTATTTTACACCCTCTGTATTGCACGTGCACGTTTCGACTATTCGTAATGGGTGGTGCATTCTCTTGATAAACTTATCATTCGATGATTTGAATCAAACTTAAAATAACCACAGACGACTAATTTTGCATTTGAATTGGTTTAAAACAAATTTAACTGCACATCGGATGCTTCAGTGTGGATTTATTTAGGTCAATCACTCGAAAATTGGAGTTTATAACCATCATTTAAATAAACTCCTCATCGGTTTAATTATTTAATCGAAATGTTATTGGTTTTAAAGTTATAAAAGTAAACCGTTTGAAATTAATTGGATTAGCATGAAATTTATTCTCTATTTGTTTAATTCAACTTTTACTGTAGGGATTAAAAAAATGATTTATTTACTATAGAAGTTTGATTCAATTTCCATTCGCGATATTCGAAGGAAGATTAATTTGAAGTTGTGCAACTGTGTCTCTGTGCTTAGGGATTGAATTGAAGTGTCACAATTAGAACTAACCAATCGAGATTGTTGATGAATGGCGAGGAAAATATTACAAATTTGTTTGTACATTTTTTAGGCAAGAAGCCAATTTTGATGATAAATCTCGGCAAACCGTAAGAATTTAATAGTAGGCGATTTAATTTTCCTTGGAAGGAAATCAATCCTAATGTGTGTGAATCAAAAAAGGTAGATGTATTTTTATGGCGAATGAAAATTCGATTGAAAATAAACCTCGAGGACTTTTTAATTGGCATGATGGAATGCCAACATAATTAAATACGTTCTTTGATTTATATTTGTTACAAATCGGATTAAGATGGAAGACTAAATTTGATGTTTTTGCAATTAGCACGGATTCGTAACAGTTTACCTTTGAACATGTCATCCCAATGTCTTGAAATAGAAACCTTAAAATTGGGCGTAGAAAATGTGATTATTAGATCGAAACTTGAAATTTAAATTTGGAAGATTGTGCAGTTGAATCATCGACTAATTTGAGTAGGTACATACTACATCTTCATTGTAGCAGCTTCCACGGCGTTCTAAAAGGTGCCATAAAATTTTAATTTTTCAAATTATTTAAAGCCCTCATTCCATTTTACATCGCTCACTCGTTTGTTCGGAATGAAATCGTGGAAAGGAAACTTGAAACATTTTAATAATTTAATGCTACATTTCCCAGGGAAAATAACTCTTCGTGTAATAAAGTAAATCATTTCATTTTTTTTACGGGAAATGTTGGCGAAGAAATATTCAAAGCACTTGCGGAAGAATATGTTTTGTAAGATATGATGTATGACTAAGCTCTTAGGGTTTTCATATTTTGTTTGGTGTGTGTGTTGTTCGATAAGAATGACCGAGTACACATACATCTCCTTGGCCAATGCTTTAAGCTTAATGTTTGGTTTTGTGAAAAACTGGGTCGTCACGTCGTAATTTTCGGTAGTTAGGAGTGTATTTTAACGATTTTTCACTTACACGTACCATACGTATTTTTTGTTGCAAAACGAATTATCCCCTTACTCTCCAGCATCGTTAAAATTTTTAAAAAGTATCCAACTACGCATTTTCCCCTTTTCTCTCCCTCGTTTAAATTTAATTACTCGTTTTAACTAATTTTAATGTTCTTGTATCAATCATTAGCTTTTGTTTTAGGGTTCAGGTGCACACCGTTCGTGCTGGTATATTGTAATCTTTGAGCGAGTACGAGATGGAATTCTCAAAAAATGCTCTTGGTCGGTTAAATTGATGTCGGTCATCTTTTATTTTTAGATTCTATTTTAAAATTATATTGAATTGTTGTTTGCTTCCTGATTGTCCAATTGAATCGAGGTTTATTTATTATTAAGACCAATCGATTTTCACAATTATCAATGAAATGTGTTTATTTTCAAACATCGGGGAACTTATTGGAGAGATGGAATGTGTGTTGGTTCTTTATCGCATCAGTTTCCCTCTAAAAGGGTTGAGTTGTTACTACATCAATGGGTTTTTGTTAAATTAGAGCTCCCTCGTACACATTGATTACCTTTTGATAAAATCTAGTTACTAATTAAGCATCGACGCGGAGTTTTCGCCGGGTCACAAATTATGGGAATTCGAAGATTGCTGGAGACTTTTGTATTTTTTTATTTCTTCATGTGGACGAACCAAGTTTATAATTGGAACTCATCTTGTTGCTTTTGTTAATGGTATGGCTTCTGTTCGAACATTTAGTATTTCCTAGAATGGTTTAAAACGTTTTCCTTACAAGGAAACCTGGCTACATTAAGCTTAAGGTTAATTTTTAACGCAAAACTTCTCCAACTTCAAGATCAAAACAGGACCACACGGATGACTGGGTTTACAGGTCGTCTTGCAATCCTGCATGGGTAATGCAACGCAAGCAAAAGGGTTTTATCATGCAGAAAAGGGCAGTCCGAGCCATAAAAGCAGTAGCAAGTGGAACGCATTGTGAAGCAATATTTCGCGAACTTCACATACTAACACTCCCATCAGCATATGTATACGAAAGTGTGACCAAAGTAAGAAAGGATCCTGAGATTTTGATGAATACGGCAAAGCACGAATACGAAACGAGAAATCGACAAAAATTCTAACGGAAAGGAGGAGGTTAAAATGTTCGGAGGCGCGAACCTTGGCATAAAGCTATACAACGCTGTACCAGAGAACATAAAACATCTACCTTTGAAAAGTTCAAAGGAAAATTAAGGAGCTTCTCATAGAAAGGGCTCTATACAATATTACAAGCTTCTACTAAGTCGCTTACTGGGGTTGAGATGAAAACCAGCGTAGCTGATCTTCACCTTTGCATCGTGCTGTTTTTTTATATTTTGTATGCATAAATTTATTAATTACTGCAGTTTGATGCAATAAAGATTTTTATTATTATTATTATCTAAATAGTAGTATAGCGTCACTTCCAATCGATTCTAAGATGATGTTTCTACAGTATGGTTTTGGAGGCTCCTGCTGCTAATTTGACCCCCGAAAATTCTTGTGATTGTCGTTCTGAATTCTCGGATTCGGATTCCAAAATAGAATTTTCAACTAAGAATATCACTTCGAGGGAGTGAATTAAATGAAAAACAATCAAGCGAGTTTTGCAATGAGGTTATAAATCAATCATCAAAAATACTCTCATTGAATTATCGTTGGACCAATATTATTTGTTTTCTTTAAAGGTTATGTACCTTAGCCAATACCATACCTTGGCAGAATACTTGATTTAATCCAACCGATTTGTACGAAATAGTTTTCATAGTCTCTAGATCTTGGACTTTCGTCTGTGTGCTCGGTGCGACTAGGATTACAATTTCGGCCTCCTCCTCCCCCTTGTCTGCCTATTTATGCTTCACTCCGCATCAAAGAATATCGAGTGAGCGAGGAAATGAGGAGGTACCGACGACGTGAAGATAAAAATGCACGGCTAGATACATTATATCTAGAATAGCTCAAGTTCAACAAAAGGAAATAACTAACAATTTCATTTTCTTGGATGCCTTGGCGGGTTTTTATTTTTAAAGCAGTAATTTTTAAGTGTTTTTGAACTTTGTTAGTCTGCGAGTATCATAAATTATTGAAAAGTATGCGAATGCGTCCTATTATTGTTGATATTTGTGGTTTGGTTTGGCAATTTTGATCAACACCCTATTAAATATTTCAATTTATTTGCAACAGTTGTTTTTTTACGAGGCCGGTTTAATTATTATTATTTGTCTATTTGCGTGATTGCCACATTTTTGGCTTTTAAACTGAATCGTTTTTATGTGAAGAAATTCGAAAGCCAAACAACTGCAATGCAATTTTGGAAGTGTTTGCTAATTATTAAAAAGTAAAGAATTGGTGTGAATCTTGGAACAAAACGCATAATGTGAAAAATTAATGTTTACAGCATCCAAAGCATTTATCTTGGTGAATCATGAAATGTTATGATTGTAACTCACTATAATTAATGCCGGGCTATAAACCTAATGTATAAATCTCATCCTGCGCCAAGTAGCGAGCAAAATTGTACAGAATAGTATATCGTGCACGACCATGTCGATTTCGGCTCCAAAGATAATATGCTTCGGGAAAACTTGCTGGACGATTTAGCAATTTTCATGCAAACCTTATCATCTTGGAACAAGATGATAGTATTTTTTTTGCTTTTGATTTAACGGTAGAAAATTGGATTCGCCAACAATTGAACGCGTGCCAAAATCGTTGCTTTATGGATATAAACATAAATATTGACCGTTTAAGATAAGAATCTTTTCGTGTTTGGCGTTTGTCAAATTTTGCGACCACCTTCTCGACTGCAGTTCCAAAATTTGCAAGAATAGTTTTACGTCACGTCAGTTGAGTAATATACGCAATTTTGACCATGTAATCGTTTCGCTTTCACGTTTAATATTTTTTTAAACATCTAAATTAAAAATTAATAGTGCACCGCTCGTCGGAAGACAAAGAAGAATTACATTTTGTTACTTAATGAGTGCCAAACTTTGGCAAGGCTTAGCGAGCGTGAAGTATGTCGTTCGCTGTTTTAATTGGCATGAAGAGTGAAAACGACGTTGGTTTCTGGATTTATTTTTGCGACAGGAATTTGGGATCGTCATTGATGCAATTTGCAATTTACGCTATGCATTTTTATCTAGGAATATAAAAATACCATTTAAATAATTGCCCATTAAGTTTTATAAATTGCTTTTGGAATGTAATTAGGAGAATTGCAAATTTAGTTATGTGTATGTTAGGTAATAGAAATGTAATTTTAACAAATTTAAGTTGTGTTTGCACAACGCACTCAATAATTTTGACTTCTTCATTATCTCGGGCGCCTATGGTAGCTTATCCATTTTTCTAATACATTTTTTTTTGATTATAATTTTATTACTTTCGCAGCCCGAAAAATTAAATGTGCACAAAAACGACTCCGAAAGCTGGGACTACACGATTTCCATGGGTAAGTGTAATAATTATAAATACAGTAGACTCTCGTTTAGACGATGCGATCTCGCTTTACGATAAGCGAGAGTTGAACTTTGTAGTCAATGTCGTAGTATTAGCGTTACCATCTAAGTTCTTGATATACAGATTTTGGTGACACGTAAATATATGTCCAATATAACTCAAAACACAATGCATTTATAAAATTCACATCAATTTACTAAAAATCGTAACCTACCTAATTAAACATATTATTATGCTTACATAACCTAACACTTGCTTTACTATTATTATGTATCGTCAGTTTTTGTCGTTTTTAATTGTTTAAATCGTCAGTTTTGACTAAAAGTAATTGTCTAGTACTTAATCAACGTAAATTAAACGAGGAAGTTGTAAAAGCGGTTAGTTCAATTATCGTGACATCCGTTAATGACAATCGGTTACCAATTTAACGCAACGGTCATAAATTGTCACAATTGTGCAAATTCTCCGCAAAATCGCGGTTAATCCGTTTGTTACTCAACTGTTTTCTTCATTATTTTAAGAGCCGAGTATATTATTCAATATAGGACAGTTAAACTGACGGTAAACTTGGGCAAACTATGAAGCGGTGTGATTAATTGCTCCAATATCATTATATTTAACAAGAAAGTTGTCATTCGCCTCTTGAAAATTTGCACATTGTGCGTTTTTCGCAGTTACTTGGCTAAACTTATTATGCTTTGTTGAAGAGCTTTTTTAATTTTTGCTTGAATATCTATCAACATAACGAGAGACTTAATGACGTTCTAAACTTTTTCTAATCGGTTGATGATCGATTATTTCAACGACGTTTTTGTTCACCGTAAAATTGCTCAACTACGTTGTTTCAGGTTAGGACGTCTGTGCTATCTTTTTATAAATATAATTAATAATAAAAAATATAATTTATTATACGGGATGAATCAATAGTGACTTCTTTTCGCTTCGTTATTGAGCATAACGAATCGTATTCTTTTCACGAACCGCACTGTATTATTTTATTTGTGTATTTTTTATTTGTACTTTTATTTATTACCCTTCGAAATCGCACACTTTTAAAATTTATTTTAGTTTAGTTAATTTATTGTTAAATTAAATGTGCAATCCAACCTACATAGAAAAGCAATATGTCAATTTCAAATTAAAATGCTATAATATAGCTGGACGGTGACGGAATAGCCTGTTGAAACATATTAAATAACAAATATATTAAATAGCAAAGATTTACGTTTGTTTATTATTCAATCAATCAGATTTGTATTTTGTAATTGATTATATTATGATGATATTCTGACAAGAGACAGGGTACTGTCGGAATAGGCACTCGAATAAATTCGATTATATTTATCAATTTAAATTATTTATTTTTAAATTAAAAAAAAAGCAAGTTGAAAAATATAATGTCAATTCAAACAAATAACATCAATTTCGTAAAAGATTCGGTAGAAGATAAAATTTTGTACGAAATGCATGTTGAAATGTATCGTTATCCCACTTGCGTGATTGGATAACCCTCGTTGTGCAAACATCACACGCGAACCTAATAGAACAAAAATAGTAAACAACATTGTAAACACTTTAGAAAACCAATTACATACCGTAAACATTACAAAGTCGTGATCGGGAGCTTCAAATTCATTTTCATACTTTGTCCTGGACAATTACCAGCAGCGTTGTTATTATTATTATTAAGAATTTAGCATTTTTTGATAGTCCTAAGAGCGACTTTTCCACCCGAAATTAGATAAAACGTTTTCCGATTTTTAATATTTTCTTTTTACCACGCATAGTGTAAACTACTATTAAACAATATTTTTACAAACATCCGTTTTTATGCTTTTTTTAAATCCTATATTCCTTAGTTGTTTTGTTTGCAAACATTATTTACTGTAGCCTTTTCGGTAACTCGTTATTACTATATAAAAAATTACTACTATATTAATAATTTGTTTAATTATTTTTAGTTAATATATTCATTACACGTAATCGTTAATCACGATAAAGAATTATAATTTATTACAGCTTAATATTGAGTAATTAACTTTGGAGGTGTGAACAATTATACTAAGTTAGTCACAATTATTATTTTAAACTGCCAGATTAAAATTGTAAATTTCATGCAATCTAAACCCAAGCAGAATCGTCTAAAATAGTATCCAACTCGCATATGAAAGTGATGAATTACGACACTCGGTAGCCGCCTGTGCCGAAAAGCATTCGATAGAGTAATCGCGTTTATTATCCTCTTATCGAATAATATACTATTGCTGTGTTTTAAAATAATATTTAAGCTTGCCAATAATTTAATTAAAAAGATTTTTGCTCAAAAATAGAAAACAATTTATTAAATCCGCTTATTTCTTTCTAGTCATGTGTAGGAAATTAGCCAATGACAATAATATTACCCTCAAAACTATCCGAGAATAGTATTATCCTTTATGTCGTTAATGGTTGCTATAAGTAAGAAAAACATTGGCAGTGCATTATTTAATAATCGTTGTTCATTAATCATTGTTTCCCTAAAATTCGCCAGCAACTTAACATCGACTGGGTTTAATCCACTGTTTTCGTCATCTCTTACCATTTCTTTCACTGTTTAAGCAATAAGCATTGTTAACATAGATTATCGTCTTTTGTTCTACCCCTACTTTTGAATCCGAAATCCTTCATTACTTTTACTACTTTAATAATTTTGCTTATATTCCTTTTTCTCGCTCATTAACTATCCTTCTAGTAATTCAGTACTGTTTGCCTTTTTTCGTTTGGAATTTCTCATTATCAGTTTTTCAGCGTTTTATTTGAATAAAATACAAATTTGCGCCCTCGAAAGGTTTTTAAAATAGTTTATTTAATTTGGAATTTTTAAATTAATTTATTTAAATTAATAAAATACCTCATTTTTATTTATGGCAGATAGTAAATTAGCACGAACAAGTGCTAATGCCTTTAAGGTATTGAATTTAAATTCGTAGAAAGTCTAACTTTCTTATGGCCATTTTCGTGCTTCAAAGAAGCACGTAAAACCGTCGGTCTCCCTGTGTGGATGATGGCCACCGTACATACCTCGAAATATACAATAGGATCAACATGTTCTTTTCGTTCACTCTCTTAAAAAAAAATTAAATTAAATATAAAATATTAAGCAAGAAAATAAACTTTTAACTAAATTTATGTGTCCACATTATTGATTTCACCTCATAGAGTATATAAAATTATAATTTGTTGTTGATTGTATTATATTATTTAAATCTAAATATAATTAATATTTCGATAAATGTTATCTATTAATTGGCGTTGATATGGGCCGACGATGAATAATTATTCTATATCGAATTTGTTTCGCATGTCGCCGAATCATCCAAACTTGATGAATTCCGTTTTATATGTATCAATAAGTAATAACATTTTTTATCTTTTCATTTTGAAGCATTCCTTGATATCTCATACATTTAAATTTAATTTAGGTTTTTAATATTTTCAGCTGCGTTCCCTTAAGTCGTTTTCGCTTCGTTTTAAATAAATTAAAATAATTTCAATACTTTTTTCCTTCCTGTTTTTTCTTTTCGCATTTTCTTGGCAATAAAATCGAGCGCGACTTCCAGATTTAATTTTTTTTTTACTCTTTACAAAACTGTTTTTGTCTTCATAATTTTTCATTCCGGTGTTTGATTAAGGCCTTTCGCTTTAGAAGCTTTCACGCAACATAAAGCGCGCGCTTTTGAAAAATGGTCCAATGGAAAGTGAACCATTATTTACAGAAAATTTCGTCAATTATTAATAATTATATTCATATAATGCAGCCTGGCCTTATTGTGTAGATTTTCTTCCTTCGCACCATCAATTTGTTGAGCAAGTTCTTTGAAATTGGTTATTCGCGCATAAATTCTTCTTTTATTTAAATGTATATTTTGTTCTTTGTGCGCCCGTCAGGTCGTGCCTACCCGCCGCCACTAAAAATGTAAAACTTTTCCCGACTTGCTGTTTTTCATGTACACCAAGTTTATTATTATAACATCTTGAGTAATTTTCAAAAACTTTTATGAACATTAATCATAGGAAAAATTAGGCTTTCGTAAGTTATCCGCTTTTGAAAAATAGCATGTCGAAAAAATAAATAAACTTTCTATATTTATATATTTTAGCGCGTTATGTGCGATCGCATTGTTTGTTATATTTACAACTGTCAGTTGGGAATGTTATTTTTGAAACTTAATCCGGCTTCTGTAATGCTCGCGTGCTTAAACGAATTTTTGCTGGTTTGAAAGCCTTTTATTTATTTCTTTTGGCGTTTCCGAACAATTTCGCCTCGATATTTTTATATACCATAACTTCCTGACCAGCCCGGCCAAAATCAACGTCTTGGTCGAATCCACGCGGAAGCGTTCTCACGCTGCGCCGCTGAGCTTTACTTGTCAAAATGACTGACATCTCGAAATTGAACTCAATTTTAATCAACTCGTATGCCAGCATCGTCGTTAAAATTTTATGTGCGATGCATAATAACACTAAATCGTTCATCTCTTATGCGTTCGCAACTTAATTTTAAATTTACAAACAAGCACGTTATAGCTATGTTCTCCTAATGTAAATTTAGTTAACAACTGAGGAATTGCAGATGTTGCTGTTTGTGTGAAAACACTTAAATATTCATTCAAATATATTTAGCATTGAGAGCAATCATGTATAATTATCGTGCATCGGATATACGCACAACGGTACCGATCAAATTCATCATTTCTTTTTTCGGAATAACGGAATTGGGCATTGAAAGGGGACCAGGACAATAGGAATGTTTTGAATGCATTTCATCATTATTCAAATTTTTAATCAATTTTTTTTGAAAAAATTTAAAAATCGAAAGTGTTCTGGTGATTTAGGGGCCGTTTAATTTTTAAAATGCCTAATTTTTTGCAAAGCATATTTAGGATTAATTTTTTGGCAAATCTATGTAAAAAAGGATAAAGTTTAAGGTTATAAGTGGGCAGTAAGTTTCTGAAGAAGAATTCATTAAGTGTCACCGAAGGAAAAAGACTGCATTCGAAACGAAACAGCTTAATTAATAAAGTTACAGTTTCCACCTGCCTGTCTTTTAATATTTCCTTCGCTATGGAAATTTTTATTGACCGGCTTAATAATAAATCGTGTAGACTTCTTCGACATTTCCCTTACCCGTTTGAAATATCAAAAGTATTTTAATTTAAACTTATATATTGGATTGATATAAATAACTTGCAATGATTTTCAATACATATTTTGTTTTTGAAAGGGATAACGAAATTTTATTTATTAACTTTTATAATAAATTAAAAATAATTGAATTAACAAGTTTAATGGGGAAGTTGAACCCACCTTTTACCGCGTACACATTTTTATTGGAAATATTTGTCCTAGAATGGAAGTTAAGGATTAAAATACTTTATTGGGATGTAAAATACCATATACAGGGTGTCCCCGTGGCCGTGGAGAATCTTTGATGTGGTGATAAAGGACATTTTTTAAAGACAAGTTTTTAAATAAAATTTTTGTTCAAGTCAAAACCTTTAAGGGATACCTTTTTAAAGCAATTTTTGAATTTTTGCATTCAAACGGCCATATCACCGTAACTGTTAATTTTATGGTATTAATACATTAGTGATTTTTTAAAGTCAATTTACCTATCTACAAATTAGTTTATAGCTTCCTATTGCCTAGGATGAACGGATTTTGAGTTATGAATTAAATTAAGAAAAAAATATCAAAAGAATTCCAAGTTTTATTATTTTGTTTTTGTTGCAAACCCTGTATCTTTTAAACTAAACTACTTACAAAAAACTAACGGCTCAATTCGCGTAACAAATTTAACGGGCTATAACTTTAGTTTACTAAATTTTTTTGGAAAACCGATCCTTTTCACTGAAAACCTCAAAAAAATGAATAAGTTTGGCACAAAAAATATAATAGTCATACAGGATGTCTCCGTGTACATGGTAAAACCTTTGAGGTTGTGATGGAAGACACTTTTCTAAGCTATATTTTTAAATAAAATTTTTGTCCTAGTTCAAACCCTTGGGAGGTACCCCTTTTTAAAGAAATTTTTTGACCTTGTTCATTATTTTGGGATTTTTTAAAATGGGTTGATTATTCAAAAAATGTTACTAGACTAAAATTACAGCTCGTTAAATTTTCTATCCAATTTGGACAATTAGTTTTTTGTAAATAATTTCGTTTAAAATATACAGGATTCGCAAGACGAAAAACAAACTAGCAATTTTTGACATTTCATCTCTAATTTAATTCATAACTCAAAATCCGTTGATTCTAGAAGATAAGAATTATAAACCCGTTTGTAGATAAATAAATGATCTTTCAAAAATTACTAATTCATTAATACCATAAAATCAATGGTTACGATGCTATGGCCGTTTGAAGGCAGAAATTCAAAAAATTTCTTTAAAGAGGGGTACCCCCCAAGGGTTTGGACTTGGACAAAAGTTTTATTTGAAAATTTGACTTAGAAAAGTGTCCTTTATCACAGCCTTAAAGATTTACCGTGGACACGGAAACCTTGTTGATTATTTTTTGGGATTTTCTGTGAAATTGGTTGGTTTGCCAAAAAAATTTTAATAAACTAAAGTTATAGCCCGTTAAATTTTCTATCTTCTATTTTGGGCCGTTAGTTTTTTGTGAGTAGTTTCGTTGAAAAGATGCGCAAGAAAATGAAAAATAAAACTTGCAATTTTTTGACATTTCTTCTCTTAATTTAATTTATAACTCGAAATTTTTTTAATTTTGAAAAATTAAAAAATAAAAATTGTGCTGAGTTGTGCTCGATTTGTGCTGCTTTGTACCGTAATTTTTTTTTATATCCTTTATTTCGGCTTTTATGGAGACCACGGATTTTGAGGGTGGAAGTTAGCCGTGCCATTTTTGAAAAATAAAAAATTAAAGGTTGTGCTGAGTTGTGCTCGATTTGTGCTGCTTTGTGCCGTAAATAAAAAAATTGAATTTTGAAAAATAAAACTTTTATGGGCAAAAATGTATTTATCTATGAAAGTTGTTGACCCGGCTAATTCGTAATTTTACCATTCTCATCAGCGAGTCAGTTGCATCAGTATTTATTATGCCTTGCCATTTTCGAAAAATTTAGCCCGGCCAAATGTATTTTATCGATGGATTATTTTCAAAAGTTTGTTGGTAATTTTGGGTAACTCTGTTGTAAATTTTTTAATCAATAGAACGGCAGTAATTTTTATATTTTAAATTTTTTGAAAAATTTTATGCGTGTTTTTATTATATCTGATACCTTTGAGGCTGTGATACAATACACTTTTCTAAGGTATATTTTTAAATAAAATTTTTGCCTTAGTTCAAACCTTTGGGAGGTACCCCTCTTTAAAGCAATTTTTTGACCTTGTTCATTATTTTGGGATTTTTTGTAAAATGCGTTGATTTTCCAAAAAATATTACTCGAATAAAATTATATCCCGTTAAATTTGTTATCCAAATTGGGTCATTAGTTTTTGGAAAATAGTTTCGTTTAAAAACTACAGAATTTGCAAGAAAAACGAGAAAATAAAACTTGCAATTTTTTAACATTTCATCATTAAGTCTAAAAAGTCAATAATATCGGAGCTATGACATTTGAAATCAGAAATTCAAAAAATTGCTTTAAAGCGGGGTACCCTCCAAGGATTTAAACTTGGACAAAAATTTTATTTGAGAATTTGTCTTAGAAAAGTATCTTTTATCACCACTTCAAAGGTTCTCCACGGTCACGGGGACACCCTGTTTGTAGGTTGCAAAGATACAAAATATGCTCTTAGCCGTATTTAAATATTGCAAAAAACGAAGACGTTCATAAAGCTTGGACCCATGGAACAACGTCTATAAAAATCAAAAAAATCATATTTTCCGTTTTAATTTAATTTCAGTTCAAAGTTGACGGAAAACGTGCCTGGGACTGACAAACTTTGCTCAAATGTTGCCAAATCACTCAAAAGTAGATACAATCAAAATTATCGTCTTGCTTTGGTCTTGGCTGAAGTTGGAGTAGTTTTGCGTTAAAAATTAACCTTTGGTTTCATTAGCAAAAATGTTTTAAACCATTCTAGGAAAGAAAGATTAAATGTTTGAACAGAAGTCAATGAAATTTACTTTTTAGCCCAGACATGGCCAAGTCCCTTAAAAGTTCAATCAAAAACTTTCGGACTTGGTAACAATAACGTGAATTCTACCCGCGATAATAACTTTTTCTGATCTGACTAAATTAGAAATGGTTCAAGATGTTTTGTTTTCCGACAGGTTTCAAGGTAGGAAAACTATCAAATATTTTGTATTATCATACGTAATGTGAGAGATACGTTATCGGAGATGCATTAATAAAGTTTCAAATATTGTACAAATAATCAATAACACAACATGGGTATTATTGATAACGAGATGGTAGATTCGTTCAAATTTAACAAACATTTTCTGTTGTATTCTTATTTGTAATGGAACTTGAGATTATTTTTGTTGCCGGAAAAGTACAGTTTAATATTAATATAAATAATTTCCGATTTTGAATCGCATGCAGTTAAATAATGCAAAAAATAATTTAACCGCATTGCATTAAAACGCAATAATACCGCAAGAGTATTTTTGATAATCAGGCTGTGATTGGTTTAAATTAAATGGCTATTCGTTTTGACAGATAACAAAATATTTAGCATTATATATTCTCAAGGTAATGTACAAATACATTTTCCGAGTAGCTCGTTACAGTTTTAAACCGTTTCGATTGTTTGAAAATTGCAATAAATTTTTGACGTATCGATTAAATGATTAGAGAGCGAAATGGTAGTATAAATTTTATATAGCCAATTTGTTTACGATAAGCTTCGATTTGCTGCACGGGTGATTGCAATAGTTTCCTAAAATTGGGGTTGCGAGTAACTCTTAAATTTTTGGTCACCGGACAAAATAAAATTTTTATTATTTATATACGGTCGGACGCGAAATTGCAATTTAATCTGAGCTTATGATTCCAAGGTTCGTTATGAAGCGGTGGGTTATGTACCGACTTATGTGCTTATTCGAGTGCTTTGATTACTAGATAAGGTTTCGCTAATAACTACCGAAACTTGGTATTTCGAGCGGTTTATATTGTGATTTCGGAGTAGGGCAAAATGTAATCAATTTTAAATAATTTCAAAACTCCAGTCGTTCAGCATATTTTTATAGAAAGCTTGTCAAAGTGTCGGCCAATCCTGACACGTTCTTGACTTTTAGAAATGATACGATTGGCCTATAATTTAAACAGTCGATACGTGCTCATAACCCTACTTTCAGAGGTTAGAATTTTGATTGTACTTGGATATAATTAATAAAATTGAGGTAGTATACGATGTAGGTAAATGGCATGAGCGACGGGAAAAATGTTTTATTCAAACCAAATAGTTACGTTTCAACATGGTTTCACTTTGATATGTTACAACACTTTTGCTTAACCAAAGCATGAATTTCGGCTTACGAACCAATCGTCTCTGAGTGGTCCAAAAATATGAAAGAGCGCTTGAAAACAAGTTGGCAGAAATAAGACGATTACATTTTTCGAGCAACGGCAACTTGACGTGTCGAAGAACATCATCAAGTTTAAATATTAATTATTTGGCAAGCTTTACGGAATATTCTAAAAATTTTGGGCGTTTGGTGGTTTTAATTCAAATTTACAGTTATTTTGTTTGCAAACCTTTTTGGCTACACGGTTTCTACAAAATATCACAACTTCATTGTAAATTTAGATATTAAAGCGCCTGCTTTATGCTTTGACGATGTGAAAGCTCCGATAAAGCTTTTCGTATCAGTGTTAAATCTACAATGCATATAGGTGTAGGAAACTTTATGTCTATCTAACGCAAAATAGATTTATCGATTTAACATAATCTCCCTATTTTAATGTTATGTAACATTTTTGAGAAAGGACGAAAATTAGATTAGCCGGTTGATGCAAAAATGTATGACGTTCCATTTCCTCTAAAAAAATATTACTTTAACATTTTATTAGATAATATTTATGATATCCATATATTTTGGAAGGAACTTAAAATGATACATGTTTAACTGTGGCTGAAAATATGTGCTACATATTTTCATACACTCAATTTTCTTATTTTTGGAGATATGAAATTGTGTATATATTGCTCGAGGCACGTTTTCTTATTTTGTTTTTCGATTAAGTCAGCTGAAGAAGCCGCTCGGAGTGGAAAATAAAAAAAACCGCATCGATTTTCTTGTGAAAATGCTAAAGTGCTAGATGTAGTTTACTAATAATTAAACAACTTGTTTATCCCAAAGTTGATATTTATGGAGTACTCTTTGCATAACTTTTATTCTCGCTGCTGCTAGTTTCTTGCTTCATTTATTTTAAATGTATAATGCTCTTATATCAGCTTACATTTATCAAAACTGAAAGCTTCTCTAAACTGGAATTGCATGTTACAAAAAAAAACAATAAAAAATGCATAACTTGATGCACATCAAGATGCGATTCATCTCAAGAGAGCATCTTCCATGTAGTTTTTATGGTTAAATTGCTTGTTTAACTGCTATAACGTGGTACGACGTTCATCATTTACTTTCTTTTTTGACTTTCACTTAGTCTGGGATTGTGTCCTTCTCTATATATTATACATCGGGCACCAAGCAGTTCGCAGAGATTATTTAGATTTTAGATTATTTAGCTTGAAAACTCGAATTTCACAATCTCTTCCATGCTTACCAAAATGTTGTGTATTTAGTTTTGTTCGTTGAACTTGCTCAGAACAGTTTCTGATTACAACAGACTTACAGCTGTTCAGAGCAAGATCCGACGAATGCTTTTGGAACAACTTGTCGTTGATGTAAATAATCTAACCTCAAAATATTTTGTAAATAAATTGTTATTGTATTGTCAAATATGAACAAAATATTACTACTCGAATCGCAATATCTTGTAGCTTAAATTATTCATATTAGACACTACAACGACATCTCATTTACAAAATAATTTGAGGTTAGGTTATTTACATGAACGACAAGTTGTTCTAAAAGTGTTTGTCGGATGTTGCTTTGAAAAGCTGTCAGTGTGACATAATCAGAAACTGTTCAGAACACGTCCAACGAACAAGCCTATTGTAAACAACGAGGAAGTCCTGTCCATAATGAACATGGAAATCTAAATACCATTGAACAGATGCGAAAATTAAACTAATTCGGGACCACTAATTCAATTATTGGTTCAAATTGAAGTGTTGCTTTATTTTAAATATTAACAAATAAAAAGAATTAGTTGACAGTGATTTGAATTTACCTACTGAAGGATCAACATAATTTTGAATTAAAACTGGAGATAGAATCTTGAAGGGAGAAAAAAATAGGGTGGCTACTAAGAACTTGATATCGAGGAGGAATCAAATCGTCCACAGGCTTGACGATAGAAGGCGGCTCTGAATAGAGACGGATAAGATATGAGAACCGAGTTTTTCAAATAAAAAAAGGGACCGAGACGGTTTTCGTTAGCTCGGTCACAACTTGTCGACCATATTAGGTACTTACACTGCAAAATACGTTTTGAATAGTTTCACGTTCATAATAATTGTAATACTAAACTTGAATAATGCATACCGTGGAAATGTTAAATGGAGCATTTTATCCTTCCTACCTACTTTGAGCTGTAAATTTCAGGTTTCAATATTGACGACAGCTTTTTCATTGAAAATTTTAATAATTCAAGCTCTGCTTGTTCTTTTAAGTTTAAGGTTAAAATGTGCATGAGCCTTGCGTAAATATTTTACGTTCTCGTTAGTCCTTTACAGGTTTGTTCACGCATTTTCGACACACCTTAACATACCATAACATCGGAATTTATTATGTATTTTTCGTAAGCATTTGCTACGTTTTCCTTTTGAACCTTAGTTTCCTACCTCACAAAAGGAAGGGCAAGGGGGGCAGTAGTGTGTTTGTTGCACGTCCTATCTGAAAATTAATTGCAGGGTTAAGCTTTCTTTTCTATAAATTTTCATTTAAACTAAATAAATTTGCATATACCTTTTTTGTTTTGTAATTTACATTTCAACTGAGCTTAATATAATATCCCCTATTTAGGTGCGGCATGGCGTATAAAAAATAGTCGTCCTTTGTTGGTCAAGAATTTTTAGTTCGCGTGTAAACCTTCTTAGCGAATTAGTCAACATGAAGAATTCTTCTTTGGGAACAATTTTGTGGGTTTTTCTGAGAGATGAAAGATAATCTCTCGTTTACGCTTGATTTCATCCTTCTCTCTTACAAGCTTCCTCGCTTACAATTTGTAAATATTGAAAACTGCACTGTGCTAACAAATTATACGGTTATATTTTATATTGCATCTCGGAGAGGGTTTCGAGTGAACATCATCAATAAATTACATCAGATAAACGTGAAAAATCGCATTTATAAATCCAACCCAACTTCTTTTCTTGCATAACTTCTGTGGGGCGGATTCACAATTTGTATTTGGCACGATTTATTATTTATTTTTATTTACTATGTTTATCAAGTAAGTATTAACGAACCATGCAATGGCGTCGTAAAATGTTTATTGGTTTGGTTATCGTAAACAAAAGTAAAAATTCTTTGAAAGTCATAAAATACTAATTATACGTAGTTTAACTACGCATAAATGCGTAATAAATCATAATTTTACGTCGACATTAGAAGTGCAGTGTAATTTTTTCGCATCCGAAAACTATCATGTTTGTTTATAAATGTTGTAACAGGTAAAATTTACATCAGTAAACGAGCCAAAGGGAAAAGGGTTTATAGACGAAACGAAAATACGAATGAATACATTTTTTTATTCTACAATACTACAAAGTTTCGTATAAATTTGTTAGAATCAATTTTTTCAGAGATGGCAGTTTTCTTAACTCGCAAGTTAAATTGTAGCGACACGAAGGGGTTAGCGTTCGATTGGAACTATTTTAAGTTGGAAAATTGTTTCAAGAGAATTTCAATTATTATTATTCCGTTCTTGATACTTTGGTAACTAACGTTATCACACTTTAATGAGATAATTAATCTAACGTTGATTAAAATACGTCCTGAAGAGATTCTTAATCTTAACCGCCATCTCCGATTCGGAGCCTACATAGTAAGAATCCATTAATTTTGCACATGCTCCTGCATACCCCTGTAATATAACTCTCTCCAGGAAAACTCGGTTACCATTATAACTTAGGAATATTATAACGCGAGTTCTAAAACTGAATTAAAGTGCGTTTAAAATTTTATGTTTCGCAATGTGAGTTTTAAAAGAGGTGCCATAACTGTATCAAACGACTTTTAGTTAAAACATTCATAAAGAAAATGCGATCCTTGATGTGGCTTTTTCACTTACTCCGAGTTGTTTCCTCAAGCTTGATGACACAAATTTGAGGATTAATATTAAATTTTATGTTGTTGCTCGTTTCAACTCACTGATTATGTACTCGCATTAGAGGATTTATGCTTTCCGATTGAGAGGAAGCACATTAAATGCTGTGGCAAGTTTACCGTTTAATCGTCGATCGATTCGAGTTATGATCGAGTTGATACTAAAAAATTGTTTTAAAACGTAAATTGGTAATAGATTACACGACGAACTTGCATTCTCGAGACACCCGAGAGATTATTAATACGTTATCGGTGAATAATTTTGAAACCAAAAGTTGGACCATCTAGGTTCAAACGGGTATCAGCTTACATTTATCAAAACTGAAAGCTTCTCTAAACTGGAATTGCATGTTACAAAAAAAAAAATAAAAATGCATAACTTGATGCACATCAAGATGTGATTCATCTCAAGAGAGCATCTTCCATGTAGTTTTTATGGTTAAATTGCTTGTTTAACTGCTATAACGTGGTACGACGTTCATCATTTACTTTCTTTTTTGACTTTCACTTAGTCTGGGATTGTGTCCTTCTCTATATATTATACATCGGGCACCAAGCAGTTCGCAGAGATTATTTAGATTTTAGATTATTTAGCTTGAAAACTCGAATTTCACAATCTCTTCCATGCTTACCAAAATGTTGTGTATTTAGTTTTGTTCGTTGAACTTGCTGAACAGTTTCTGATTACAACAGACTTACAGCTGTTCAGAGCAAGATCCGACGAATGCTTTTGGAACAACTTGTCGTTGATGTAAATAATCTAACCTCAAAATATTTTGTAAATAAATTGTTATTGTATTGTCAAATATGAACAAAATATTACTACTCGAATCGCAATATCTTGTAGCTTAAATTATTCATATTAGACACTACAACGACATCTCATTTACAAAATAATTTGAGGTTAGGTTATTTACATGAACGACAAGTTGTTCTAAAAGTGTTTGTCGGATGTTACTCTGAAAAGCTGTCAGTGTGACATAATCAGAAACTGTTCAGAACACGTCCAACGAACAAGCCTATTGTAAACAACGAGGAAGTCCTGTCCATAATGAACATGGAAATCTAAATACCATTGAACAGATGCGAAAATTAAACTAATTCGGGACCACTAATTCAATTATTGGTTCAAATTGAAGTGTTGCTTTATTTTAAATATTAACAAATAAAAGAATTAGTTGACAGTGATTTGAATTTACCTACTGAAGGATCAACATAATTTTGAATTAAAACTGGAGATAGAATCTTGAAGGGAGAAAAAAATAGGGTGGCTACTAAGAACTTGATATCGAGGAGGAATCAAATCGTCCACAGGCTTGACGATAGAAGGCGGCTCTGAATAGAGACGGATAAGATATGAGAACCGAGTTTTTCAAATAAAAAAAGGGACCGAGGCGGTTTTCGTTAGCTCGGTCACAACTTGTCGACCATATTAGGTACTTACACTGCAAAATACGTTTTGAATAGTTTCACGTTCATAATAATTGTAATACTAAACTTGAATAATGCATACCGTGGAAATGTTAAATGGAGCATTTTATCCTTCCTACCTACTTTGAGCTGTAAATTTCAGGTTTCAATATTGACGACAGCTTTTTCATTGAAAATTTTAATAATTCAAGCTCTGCTTGTTCTTTTAAGTTTAAAGTTAAAATGTGCATGAGCCTCGCGTAAATATTTTACGTTCTCGTTAGTCCTTTACAGGTTTGTTCACGCATTTTCGACACACCTTAACATACCATAACATCGGAATTTATTATGTATTTTTCGTAAGCATTTGCTACGTTTTCCTTTTGAACCTTAGTTTCCTACCTCACAAAAGGAAGGGCAAGGGGGGCAGTAGTGTGTTTGTTGCACGTCCTATCTGAAAATTAATTGCAGGGTTAAGCTTTCTTTTCTATAAATTTTCATTTAAACTAAATAAATTTGCATATACCTTTTTTGTTTTGTAATTTACATTTCAACTGAGCTTAATATAATATCCCCTATTTAGGTGCGGCATGGCGTATAAAAAATAGTCGTCCTTTGTTGGTCAAGTTTTTTTAGTTCGCGTGTAAACCTTCTTAGCGAATTAGTCAACATGAAGAATTCTTCTTTGGGAACAATTTTGTGGGTTTTTCTGAGAGATGAAAGATAATCTCTCGTTTACGCTTGATTTCATCCTTCTCTCTTACAAGCTTCCTCGCTTACAATTTGTAAATATTGAAAACTGCACTGTGCTAACAAATTATACGGTTATATTTTATATTGCATCTCGGAGAGGGTTTCGAGTGAACATCATCAATAAATTACATCAGATAAACGTGAAAATCGCATTTATAAATCCAACCCAACTTCTTTTCTTGCATAACTTTTGTGGGGCGGATTCACAATTTGTATTTGGCACGATTTATTATTTATTTTATTTACTATGTTTATCAAGTAAGTATTAACGAACCATGCAATGGCGTCGTAAAATGTTTATTGGTTTGGTTATCGTAAACAAAAGTAAAAAATTTTTTGAAAGTCATAAAATACTAATTATACGTAGTTTAACTACGCATAAATGCGTAATAAATCATAATTTTACGTCGACATTAGAAATACAGTGTAATTTTTTCGCATCCGAAAACTATCATGTTTGTTTATAAATGTTGTAACAGGTAAAATTTACATCAGTAAACGAGCCAAAGGGAAAAGGGTTTATAGACGAAACGAAAATACGAATGAATACATTTTTTTATTCTACAATACTACAAAGTTTCGTATAAATTTGTTAGAATCAATTTTTTCAGAGATGGCAGTTTTCTTAACTCGCAAGTTAAATTGTAGCGACACGAAGGGGTTAGCGTTCGATTGGAACTATTTTAAGTTGGAAAATTGTTTCAAGAGAATTTCAATTATTATTATTCCGTTCTTGATACTTTGGTAACTAACGTTATCACACTTTAATGAGATAATTAATCTAACGTTGATTAAAATACGTCCTGAAGAGATTCTTAATCTTAACCGCCATCTCCGATTCGGAGCCTACATAGTAAGAATCCATTAATTTTGCACATGCTCCTGCATACCCCTGTAATATAACTCTCTCCAGGAAAACTCGGTTACCATTATAACTTAGGAATATTATAACGCGAGTTCTAAAACTGAATTAAAGTGCGTTTAAAATTTTATGTTTCGCAATGTGAGTTTTAAAAGAGGTGCCATAACTGTATCAAACGACTTTTAGTTAAAACATTCATAAAGAAAATGCGATCCTTGATGTGGCTTTTTCACTTACTCCGAGTTGTTTCCTCAAGCTTGATGACACAAATTTGAGGATTAATATTAAATTTTATGTTGTTGCTCGTTTCAACTCACTGATTATGTACTCGCATTAGAGGATTTATGCTTTCCGATTGAGAGGAAGCACATTAAATGCTGTGGCAAGTTTACCGTTTAATCGTCGATCGATTCGAGTTATGATCGAGTTGATACTAAAAAATTGTTTTAAAACGTAAATTGGTAATAGATTACACGACGAACTTGCATTCTCGAGACACCCGAGAGATTATTAATACGTTATCGGTAAATAATTTTGAAACCAAAAGTTGGACCATCTAGGTTCAAACGGGTTACAAATCCATCATGCAGGACATGTTAAGAGTTTTTTTAATTTAACTCCCAATATAATTACAATCTACCGTATGGTATTCAGTAATTCCTTATACATGGCATGTAGGAGTCTGGTCATTACCAAATCTCCTATTACAAGTTATTCAATAGATATTTTTAACAGTTGGGTTCTCTTTGATACTATTTAAATCTAGTAGTTAAGTCTATTGGAGTGTACCTCTTGTTTTTTGAAAAGATTTTCTACTAGTTGGTTTGGATGAGTCCTCAACCGTAGTCTATATTTATCACTATAGTTTTTGACTTCCTCTTTGACACTTGGCACTTTTAAATCTTGGCGAATCAGTTCGTCATACGTCCATATTGGTTTAATCAGAGCTTTGTACAGAAGCAACTTATTTTCCATTGTTAGTTGGGATTTTTTGCCGATGATCCAATACAGTTTTCTAAGTTTTAGGCCCAACTGTTTTTTTTACGAAGATATGTTTTCTCCACGTTAGACGTCGGTCAAGGTGCATCCCCAAGTATTTTGCTTCCTCAGCCTGAGGAATATCTATATTATTTAGTTTGACTGGCGGACAATCTCCTCTGCGCATTGTGAAGGTTACTTGGACTGACTTAGTCTCATTGGCTTTAATCCGCCACTTCTTCAGCCAATCTTGAATGTTCTTCAAGTTCTGTTATACTATGTCGGAAGCTTTTTTTGGATCGATGTACGTCGCCAATATCGGCGAAAGTAGCGGTCATCCAAAAGTTTGTTATTGGTAGATCTGCCGTATATAAAAGGTACAGAACCGGCCCCAGTACGCTTCTCTGGGGTACTCCGGACTCGATTGGCTTAAGAGTTGTGTAAGCCTCTTGAAACTTAACCCGGAAATGCCTATCTTGCAGGTAAGACTTTAATATTAAGGAAAGAATCTTCTAATTTTGTACAGTAGTCCCACATGCCAGACTTTATCAAAAGCTTGAGGTCTTAAACAGCTTTATTGAGCTTTGTTTTATCGTGAGGTGATCTGGAAATTTGTCACTTTTTTCTTAATTTTTTGTTTTATTTCTGTTGGACAATCGTTTTCTTCTATGCTGTTTTGGGGGGGACTGGAGTCGACTTCCAGGCTGACTATTGGATTGTATGTGTTAAGTATTCTGAACTTATTTCTATATCGAAATCCGTTTTCAGTGGGACATCCAGCGTTAAGTGTGTTTCGACTTCGCTCCTAAAAAGTCCCCAATCTGTGAAGTTTGACGTTAGTGTGGGAGCCGGAGCCTTGGGTTTCAATATTATTTTTGAGCTAATTGTGACGACTACTGGTGAGTGATCCGATGAGAAATCGAGACAAGATTCAGCCTTGGCACAATTTATAGGAATTCCTCTGACTACACAAAAGTCGATTACATCAGGCATTTTTCTTCTATAGGATGCCCAGTACCAGTACGTTGGTTCACCAATAGAGAGGTGGTGCATGTTTTTAGATTGCATGATTTTGTACAATTCTCTACCCTTGGGAGTTATGAGTCTTGATCCCCATTGTGTGTGCTTAGCATTGTAGTCGCCTCCGGCAAGAAAGCGATGTCCAAATGAATCGCAGAAATGTTCAAACTGTACCGCTTTGATTGCGTGTTTTGGTCGTCAATGGTCCAACCCAGTCTTCAATAATTATACTAGTTGCCTGAATGTGCTCTTGTTTGTAGTGTCCATGAAGGTGGTGTTTTATGGTGTTTTTTGTTATTATGGCAGTACCTCCACGAGCATTGCCCATCACAGTACTTGGGAATTTGTATGGAGTTTTTCTTAGTAAAATGTGTCTCTGAAATCAACATAATATCAATTTGTGAATTTTTAATAAATGTTTTAATTTCCTGGATGTGTTGAGCTAAACCGTTGGCATTCCAGAGCGCTAATTTAATTTGTTTAAACATTTAAGCGATTTTGGTTATGAAAAGTATATTTAGCATGGTGCTCATTTGATCCATGAGCCCCTTCATCATTTGCTTGAGCTCATTTATGTCGTTATTTGGCTGTTGTGTTGTTTATCGTTATTGTGTGGTGGTTAATCTTGATGGTTGATTTTGATTAGTGTTCGGCATTTGTTGATTTTTTTTCTTTAGGAAATCGGCATACAAGATTCCAGATTGGATTAGGTTTGGTGAAGGAGCATCGTCTGGAAGTTGTTTTTTCTTAGGGGAGGGAAGGTTTTTTTTGCAAGTCTTTAAATAAAATGCATCGAATTCGTCGTGAAAGACGAACAAAATGCGAGCGCTAAAAAATCTTAGATTTAAGAATTTTTTTCAAGTTTGTTCCGCATGCAACTTAAGTATTGTGCTCAAATATATGTATGATTTTTTTAGCGCTTGCATTTTGTTCGTCTTTACGAACGACTACGAGTATATTTTGACGTGAGCATAATTAATTTAATTTTAAGAATAATTAATTTTTTACTTTTATATTGTATAATTACAATGTTTTTATTAGCGGGTGCCACTTTCTGAAACTTTAGTTTTTCTTAAATAGTGCGATGCAAATGGGAAAACTAATTAAAAGTTTAAAAAATTTTATAATATTAAATTTGGCGCGCGCTGTCAAAGAAAACTTAAGTTTTACTTAAGTCAAAAGCGGTGCAACCGGGCATAAGTACCCAGGCTCTTCTTCAATGGCTGCCTTTATTTCATCAACTTCGGTAGAGTAGTGGATTCCTTTGAGCACGACTTTAAAATCTCTATCTTGCTTAAATTGATAGGTATTCATTTATTTCATTAATTCTTGCAAAGGTTTAATGTTTAGTACTCCTCCAACGTATATAGGCGGGATTTTGGTTTCTTTTGTGGTTTTGACATCACTTTCTGTTTGTGTTTGTTCCACCAGTAGTCCGTCAAATCGGTTTCCGGTTATAGTAATTGATTTACCAAGCCAGTAGTCATTAATTTTAGTTTGCTTATGTGGTCTAGCATTATTAGCTTCTCCAGGACTCTTTCTAGTTCTCTTTCAGCCAGTGTGTACTTCTTCCCATGGTTCGGTCTCTGATTCTGTGTAGCTACCGGTTCCCGATTCAATATAATTAAGTGTTTGCTGTAAAGTTTCCTGCGAGTGTATAACATTACCACTAACACTTTCTAGATTGTTCAATTGTTCAACTCTTTGTTGTTCAATTCGGGTACTGGTGGTGATATTGTTTGCTGTAGCTCGCCGTTATTGAGTCAACAATTATTATATATATTTATTATTTGCCCCGGACACTCACCCAATTTCCGATTCTCGGATGTGGGCTCAATTTTAGGCGGAAACTGTTTCATTTCCGCGGAAACTGTTTTCACCTATGGGCTGCCGACCGGGGCAAAATGTTGGGGAAAGCAGCAGTCGGAGAAGATTCGACCGGGGAATTTTAAGTCCGCAGGGGTCGAGTAACTTCCCGAATGTTGCTGGGAGCAAAAGTGTTGGAGGTAGTAACACCAATCTGCGTATAATACCGCGCCTCTGGCGCGGTATTTGATCCTCTCGGGTAAGCTCCGACCGGGGAATTTTACGTCCGCACGGGTCGAGAAACCTTCCGAATTCCATCGCGCACATTATCTCACGCCCGTGGGGGATAAATATTGCCCATTAAGAATCGGCGTAAATTACGTGTTTGTGTATTACCGCGCCTGCGGCTGATTTAATCTTCTCGGGTAAGCTCAGACTGGGGAATTTTACGTCCGCACGGGTCGAGAAACCTTTCGGATTTCATCGCGCATTTTATCTCACTCCCGTGGGGGATAACTATCGCGATCATGAACATATAGGTAGTTCGCCGAGCCGTGTGCGTTCTAGCATTTAGCGGGGTCTCGCCTTTCGACAAGACGAATCCCCAAGCGATCGGACGTCGACGACGGCGACGAAAACCTCTTTTATAAAGTGACCGCGACTTCGGCGCGGTATTTTAATCCTCTCGGGTAATCCCAGTTTCCGCGCTCGACGCCCTCGGACTTCGTCCTCGGGCGCCGAATGCATGGGAAACTGTTCTCACTTCAATTCCCTCGGAATTCGTCGTCAGGCGGTTTTCCCCAGGAACACTTCTGGCAACTCCACTGATCGATTTCACCGCTCTGATTTAATCTATTTAGGGTGTCGATTGATATCTCGATACACTTTAAATGATAGGACACCCCACATTTCATTTTACAAGGTACATGTCGCTGCCCCCCCCCCCCAAATCGAATTTTTTATTGAAATTGGTGTTAAACTTTTGAGCTTCATTTGAGCCTTAATGAGCCTAATAAAATTTATTTTATTACTTAAATACTTTTACAGTTTAATTCATTTGTTTACAAACTCGATAAAAAATTGTTTATAAAATTCAAATTACACCTTTTCACACGCAACTTGCTTGGAGGTGTTAACATTTCAAATGCCAATAACTATGTAACAAGTGAAATTATAATTATGAACATAGAAGCTCATTAAAGCTCTATCAATTGATATCAAATTTTCTCAAAAATTTTGAATAAGAGAAAAATAAAAACATGTTCACCCCCCCCCCAAAGATTTAGCGAATATCTCCGTGAAGGTTGAAGCTCAAACGACGGGAATGAAAGCTCATTGAGGATCAAACGAAGCTAAACGTTTGACACCAATTTTACCCAAAAATTCGACTTGGAGAGACCATCGTGCCTACATCCCCAAAGTTTTGCAAATATCTCTGCAATCGTTGAAGCTCAATCGACGGGAATAGAAGCTCAATCGACGGGAATAGAAGCTCATTAAGGCTCAAACAAAGCTCAAACGTTTGACACCAATTTCAATAAAAAATTCGATTGGGGGGGGCAGCGACATGTACCTCATTTTACATCTTATGCGGTCATCGTATTTTGTAATAGCACTTTCACAAAAGCCACACGTCAACATCGTCCAGGCCCGTGATGTTAGAGTTAAGGGTCGTTTTTTGATTTGGCGTTTACTTGTTGGTCTAAAGATAGGTGTATGCACACGCCTTGACGTACCTAACGCAACAATTTAAGTTTCTGATTCGTCGGTGCACCATCGTGTTATAATAATTGTTGACTCAATAATTCAGCACATGGGTGAAATGAACTTTCAATATTCCTTAATATAATTTATTATCCGAGGAGACGAGTTAAAGAGACTACATAAAAGAGGCGTAGGATGTTTTAAGTGGTTGGAACGCAAGCCTCTCGATTTTATGTGTTACTCGGATGCGGCATCGATAAGACTTAAAAACAGAAGCCAGTTTGTATGAACGAAATAACATCTTCGCCGCCTCGTTTATCTCGTTACGAGTGCCTCGCTCACAATTATGATTTATAATTGAAATGGTCTAAACCAAAATTGTGTCCCAATCTAAAATTTGATCTGGGTTTTAATTCAAGTATTACGTCACGCTCTCTTGGTAATTTAGCGTTTTATTAAATGTAAATACTTTTTAATTCGTTGTCGAGCCAACTCGAGCAGATCGAGAATTTCTTTAAAATTTCCTCCGCGTTTATAATAATTCGTTTTCGTTTCATAATGGCGAAAAATTCGATCAGTTTATCGATCGACATGCAGATGTCGCTGTTTTGATATTCCAACTTGCTTCGAGTTAATTATTATTTTAAAGGGTAAAATGTGCTGTTTTGTTTTTTATTGTAGTAGGTAAAATTGCATTACGATGCTTCCTTGTATTAAACGCAACTTTGTGGTTAATCGATGAACTTTTGTTTGCCGAAGCTCGAGTTTGTAGTCGAGCACTTAACCGAAAGTTATCGTTGTACTTATATAGCTACCGCTATTTGTTAGATTAAGTTTCAATATCGTTACCTTTTGTGGGGCCGCACTTCTCAATATTCGCATCTGTCGTAAATTTGATAAAATTTCGCGCTTTAATCAGGATTCAGCACAACCGAAAAATCGAGCTAAAGACAAAGTTTAAAAGGTAAAGCTCTTATCGAAGACTAACAGAAGCGAACGCCCGGAGGTGATAAATATTGGCGGTGGTTCATAATTTACTGGACTGGAACCGCGAAGTCGGAACAAGAAGTAAATAACGCCAAAACGATAACTCAGCGGTAATTAACGAAGTAACAAAAAAAATTATAACCAATGAAAAAAAACTAGATCGTATTCCAGGGTTCTTGCTATGCTGCTCGTATTAGACTATATTTTCTCACAACTCGACACTCGTCTGTGCCGAAACGAATCCTTTGGAAAAGGTTTTCCCTACTGAGCTGTTAATTCTTCGTCTAAGCATTCGTTAAGGTGCAATTACATTTATTTCTCCCTAGCAGACCAAGATTATGGTAACAGACAATTGTTGCCTCGGAAAATCCTCGACGTTTTGTGCAGGCGGATAAATTTTCATGTTGACATTTTTCATTTATCGTTTATTAAAATTCTAAACGCAACTTAAGAAAAACAAAAGTTTTCTGCGAACCATTCCGGCTTGACGTGTACATAAGTGAAATTCTTACTTACGCTTCCAAAGACAGGTAAAACTCGGAAGAATGTTTCGTTCGAAATTGAAAATCTTATATCTCATGTTATTTCGTACTGTTTAAACCCTGCTTGGAAAGGGAACGATTTGGCAATTTAAGGTGCACATAGCCGCAGTCTATAGTCTTGACGATACAACTCGAAAAATATTCCCGATATCTAGTTCATTTTTGTACAAAAAGAAGCAGCAACATTCGAAGAGTGTTTGATGAAACTTTGCTCTTGAAACATTCTTAAGAATCGCGAAATTTACCGGTTTGTTAATTGGTTAAAATCGATTTAGTACTTTTGGAGAAATTAAAGAGACGTTAACGTTACGACTTAATTCTTACGTGTGGCTTACGCTCTGGACCTGACGTATTCGTAGTAATTTTTCATAAATCTTTAAAAGGAAATAGCTTAGCAAGTTTTGTTTCGATATTGTAATGAACCGTTACATACAAGGGTAAAGTGTTAAAGTAGGAAACTTAAAACTATGGGAATCGATCAGTATACGTTGATCGATTAACTTGAGAACAAAGTCTTCAGATAGATAACTTTGAAAGCACTTGAAATGCGAAACCGTCACGATTTTTCTCAAACAAATGCGTGGCATTGTCGTCGTCTCTTTGTAAGTTTAAACCTAAGTTATTTGCAAATTAAATTTTTGCGACTTTTTCGTGCCTAAAAATAAAACAAATTGCAGGTCATAAATTAACACAACTCAATTAACAATTGCAATGATTGCGAATTTCGTTTAGATTTTAATTAAATGGAAATGGGAATGGGAATTTGTAGCGAATTCAAAAATGTTTGCTTCTCCGCGCGACGCATTGTTTTGCTCTCAAGGCGATGATGGCATTCTTTTGTTCTCAATTTTTTAATTTTGTAGTTCAGTGTCAATATCGGTTATCGGCTTTTACGAATTTTACACATTTCAACGAATTGACATTTGCGCAATTTAATTAATGTACACCAGAAGGCAATGTTGCGAATTTATTCCTGTAGTAGTTAATTAATAGCGCACACTTGGCGGTGCGTCGTTTAAAATATTTCATGCAGTATTTCGATGCAGGAAATCGTACGACCTTTTAGTTTGATTGCTTGCGATCATTGTCTGTGAAAATGGTCTTGCAGCATTTGTATATTATCCAGTTTAAATGCGTGTTACCGAAATATGTTGCTCTCGTAAAAAACAAAACTGGTTATGTAAATATTTTCGTGTTTGGTTTCAATTTGTACCTTTTACGAAGGACGATTGATAAGTATCGAGACACTAGCACGATTGGCGAATCCTAATAGTCGAAATAGGATGTAAAAATTGAGGAATATTCTTTCTTGCACAAAACACCGATCCTAAACAAACTTCAAACATTTCCTTTACATTCGCAAATTAACACAATAAAAAATAAGTCTTACAAAACATTCATCATGAAAACAACGTTGTTTTCTTGCTAACTACTAACTATCACTTGAACTGCGCGACCTGCATACAGACAAACATGCACATCACCAATAACTATAAATTTAAGAATTCATCTTCAAAAAAAAATTCCAAGAGACTGTCGATGATGATGGCTGTTCTGTCTGTGTGCAGGTTGCCGCAGAGGTTAGACAAACGAGACCGTGCATCCAGGATAGAAAAATTATTCGAGTCGACTGGAACGAACGCTAAGGCATCTCGTCATCACGACATCCTCTACAAGGGTAAGTTTTTTTATTTTTGCTTTTCCTTCAAGAAACTCACCTAATTTAGTTCAACGGAGAGGGACATTGCATCTTTTGTTGCTTATTACTTTGTAATTTGAAACGCTTCCTCAAGAAAAAAGTCTTCAATCAAACGAGTTTTTAATGAGCTAATTTTTAATTTACTCGAAAAATGCTTGGACTTTTTTTGTGAGAAACGATTAAAACAATGATTTACTTATGGAACTGAAGTTTCGTTCGCAGGCGACCTATAATACCAAAGCTGGATGATACCGCGCAAGCTCAACGCCGTGTCGAAAATCGATAATCATCAAGTTCAAAGATACTTTGTTCAAGCGTGGCAATTTTTTTGTGCGAATTATCATTAGTATCATCCATAAATTGGGTCGTATCGAGTAACGCAGTAACGCTTGTACCATGCCCATGTTGGAGGTTGTCTCAAATTTTTAGGAAAAGGAGAAGGTACGAAGCAGACGTGTGTTTGATCTTTAACAAATGCTAGTTTCTGCTCCATTTAACGCTCTCCAACTTTTGTTCCGGCAAAGGAATTTTTACTTATCGGCTTTTTTGTCTTTTTGATAAAGTGAAGCTCCCGAACTCGCTGCTATGCACGATTCTGACGAAGAGACCGACAAAAAGTTTTACAATTGCAAACTAATTTTGGAAACAATTCTTTACGTACAGCAAACTTTAATGTTTTGAAAGATTACACAAAGGACGGCATTTGCTAGATTGTACTGTTTGATTATTCACTATTTATCTCTTTCTGAGTAAATATTCCAGCAGTTTCCCAAGTTCTTTTATGCGCTCAATCGCAGATTTATAAAATTTTTAGCTTGAAACGTTGGATTTATTTCGAATTTTGTTATTGTTGCTGCTTATGATTTCCCAAACGTTTTCGTCTCGAAGCAAACGTTGCAATTTTTTTTGCAGAACATTAGATTGTTTGAATAGGAAAGGAAGAGCGGTTTCCTTGTTCAATTAATTTTTTAGTGCGGTTTACATTTTTTCTACATATTAAGTTCCGCGGAATATTTTGAAGCGGCCTACACCGGCGGCCCCTCTATAACGATTGCCTTGAGCATATTTAAATATTTAATTTTAATAAAAATATAGTACGTAATATATTTAGAAATGCTTTTTAGATTCAGTAATGAATATTAATTTTTTAATTTACACCTCCGAACGCAAAAGAATCACTTTTCGCTTTTAATACACAATATACTATTTTTTTTCGAAAGTTTGCGGTTCAACATTGCAAGTTTAATGAATAAGTAGTTCCTTTAAGCTTTAAATTTTAAAGATTCTCATCAAAATTAAAACCGTCAAGTTGGCCAAGAAGTGTTAGCTTATTTCTGGACCTTAATTAATACTGTCGAGCCAGAAAATGGTCGTTCGCGGTCCATATTTAATTTACGTCAAAAAACACATGTAGGGTAAATCAATAGTGTGCACTCCTTTGATATAGGTAGTTACTCTAACATTTAAAATACCAAATTTTTTTTCTTCAAATTGTAATTATTATTAGACTACCCTTAAGTAAAACTTAAGTTTTCTTTGACAGCGCCAAATTTAATATTACAGAAATTTTAAAACTTTTAATAATTAATTTTCCGTTTGCATCGCACTATTTAAGAAAAACTAAAGTTTCAGAAAGTCGCACACGCTAATAAAAACATTTGAATTTTGCAATATAAAAGCAAAAAATTAATTATTCTTACGTCAAAATATACTCGTAGTCGTTCGTAAAGACGAACAAAATGCGAGTGCTAAAAAATCTTACATTTAAGCACAATACTTGCGGAACAAACTTGAAAAAAATTCTTAAATCTAAGTTTTTTTTACGATCATATGTTGTTCGTGTTTACGAACGAACACGAGTATTGTTTTGACGTAAGAATTATAAATTATTGATACAAAATAATTAATTTTTTGCTTTTATGTTGTATAATTCAAACATTTTTATTAGCGCTGCGACTTTCTGAAACTTCAACTTTTCTAAAATATTGCGATACAAACGGGAAAATTAATTAAAAGATTTTAAATTTTTATAATATTAAATTTGACTCTGTCAAAGAAAACTTAAGTTTTACTTAGTCAAATGCGGTGCAACCGGGCATACCTGCTCGAGATGTAGAACTTAAAATTATTTTGAAACGAACAGAATATTTTAAAAAAGTATAGTGCAGGTAATTTGTTAAATGAACCACCCTGTTTTATTTTTCAATTTTCTATTCATTTGTGTATTTATTTTTAATTTAGTATATACAAATAAATTTTTCATTTTGAGGATTCGTTTACACTGACTTAAATCTCATGTTCTTAAGAATTCAAATAATTTGAAAATAATTATTATTAAAGGATTTATTATCATTTAACGAAAATCTTTCTACAAGGAATCTAAGGAAATGCCATTTCTCTTTTTTTAATGCGACGCCCTGTGTTTTTATAAAGCCATTTTATACATTTTTAAACTAAACTATTAGAATATTCTTTTTAAATCCCTCGGTTGCTGAGTTATTTTACTTTTCAAACATTTCTTGTTAAAAAGAAACTAAGATAATAGACAACGTAATAATAAATAAGTCAATTAATTTTTTCTAAAAGTAAATTTCATAAAACATAAAAACCATTGATAATGGTAAATACTGGTATTATAGCAAATTACAGTAAAAATACTAAAATTGTCAACTTATCGATTGCGTAAATTGTTATTGATTAGCACTAATTGTTTGAGCGTCTAAACGAATTTTTTCGATTTTGGTACAAAAACCAATATTATTTATTTATATTTTCTACTGATTGTATTTTGTTCATATTTTTTTCGAGTTTTAATAGATAATGATTTTAAAAATAAACTTGGAATTTTTGATAGTTATTTAAAGGATCTAGAATGATTTTGAGTTCAAAATATCTGTTCAAAATAGAGTCCCGTTAATCCAGTATGCGCATCACTATCAATTGATTTTCGTGCAAATCTCCTCACCTCACCTAATGAGTACTCAAGAAATAAGGATTTTAAATTAAAATTCTCTTTTTCTGATGAAGTTCCATTGCTCATAATACTGTATCCAAAATTTCTCACATTTCATGTGTTTCCCTAATTCGGGCTATAAGCCCGAAGGTTGGTAGAAAATTTTTCTAGCTCGTCGGGGCGTACGTGAAGTTGGCCCCTCATTTTTAAAATTTTTTAGTTTTGATGGTTGTGCTGAGTTGTGCTAGTGTTGTGCCAACTTGTGCCGATCGAAGAAAAAAGATTCAATTATTAGTTTAAGCATAAAATAAAAAATAGCACAACAAAAATTTTATTTTTCCAAAAATGGGGGCTGACTTCAAATCCTTTTTTGTGTTTTTTAAGAAAACGGTTAATCCTATTAAACTAAAATTTTAGCACAATGTTTAGAACAACTAACGCAATTTAGCACAGCAAAAACAAATTATGTTTTTAAAAATGGGGGGCTAACGTAAAAAATGATTTTTTTTATTTTAAGCCTAAGCAAATAATTGATTCTGTTTTCTTCCATCGGCACAAGTTGGCACAACACTAGCACAACTCAGCACAACCATCAAAACTAAAAAATGGGGGCAACTTCACGCACGTCTCGTCGGGACCGGGCAAACCACCAAGCTAGGATTTGTCTAGATAACGTTCCTTAAATAAGCTCACATTCAACTGTAGGTTCTCTATCTGTGTAATACTCGTAGTACTTGGTACGTAAACACCAACAAAATCTTCAAAAAATTAAAAAGCAAGCATTTAAACTGTCCTCAAGAGGACCCGCCCATGCGAAGTTGTCTGCATTCTTGACATTGCTATTTGCTCTCTTGGGTTCATGGCAATGGAATCTGTATTTCAAGTTTGTATTCGAAGTTTCCTAGTTTTAAACAAAATAAATATATTATTTGTATTTTAAATCACCCTCTTTGGATCAATTTCATTTTGTGTTAGTTCTTCAATGATGTTATTGTATCGAAATGGAACCCTGCGACATTATTGTCGTGCAAAAGTGTCGTCTACCTTCTTCCTTTTCTAATTGTTCCTTTTTTTCCAATTTTATCATGCATATTTTAACCAAATTTAAGTTAATTGTGTAGATTCGTGAAGAAAGAATCGATAAATAATCAACTAAAACAACTTTTTTTGCATATCGCTCCAAATACGGAATTAATTTTTGCATTATTAAACCCGAACGAGAAAAACAATTAGGACTAGAGCAGATTACCCTCATTATTATTGAATTAAGTCTTCAATGTTTCAATAAAATTTCAAGAGAGTAATTTAAAAATCGATGGAATGATTATTTGAACCGTTTGCAAGATTAACAGATGCTTTGATGTTTTTTTTAATTATTATTCTCAATTATTATTTGCAAAATTTGAAATTCGTAGTCGTTACCGGTACTTTTACCGATCACATTCTTAAATGTGCGACCGGTTAACTAAAACAGCAGTCCCAAACCGGTGGCCAGCTGTCGACTCGAACCCAAGTTTTTATTTAATAAGGCAAATTTTGGCAGGTTAAAACGTTGGACCACTAAAATGCGAAATGGTTTGATATGATTAATATCGTATTCATTACACGATCAATAAATTTTTTGGTTTTTATTTAATTAATTGCCGAGATATTTTAAGAGGACATAATTACGATTTATGTGTGCGTTTTGACAAATTTGATTTTTAGATTAAGATTTTTTTCGTCGAGGCCGTTTCGTTTGCCAAGTCCGGCAAACAGATGCTTTATTTTAAAATCAACACAAAAATGTTTTTCGATTTTGACAAGTGAATCACTCGTTTGATGAATATGTCGAAATAAATTGATTAATTAGGTTAAAATGTTTGAATTGTGCTCGTTCCAAAAAATGCTTATTATTTGGCACAATTTTTTAAATTTAATTGATTTTCAATGCCGAACTAAATTCATTAATCAAAATTTAGACGGCATATTGAAGGAAAAGCGATGGCAGGAATGATATTTAGTTTCGCAATGAATAATTTTGCTCGCCCAAGTAAAATTTCATGTTCTTTCTTTTCAGCCAAAGAAAATATGAACGGTCGTCCACAACCGCTTCTGCAAGAACCTCACTACGGATCCAGACCACAACCTTACAGTAAGAAAATGCTTTATATAGGTATTTTATATTCTACACTCGAAAAAAATTATTTGTTCCTGTGACAACGGTTTGTCTAGAGCAGCAAATTGCTTTTGTTCAGGCAACCACACTTTCGCCACCAGACATAATAATTTTTTGTTAGAAGAACAAACACATTTTTTTCGAGTGTAGTTTTTGTGGTACGCGAGGGCGAGAGTGAGGTCTATAATAAAATTGGCTCGATAATATTTAAGCGATAAAAATTATTGGATAGATCGTTTATCGTGTAAATATCATAAATTGAAAGAGGCGAATTAGCGCATTACTCGATTAATAAATGGCATTTACAATTTGTTGTGAGATTGTTGACGAAGGATTTAAAATAAACCGCGTGTCTAGCTGCCAAAAAGTGAATCATAAAATTATAACCTTCGTCACCTAAATCGTTTTGTGACACTTTTCGGACAGAAATTGCATGTTTCTTAAATAGTTGTTGAATTATTTAATATACAAGTAGTAAATAAATAAAATTTTAACTAATATTTTACCGGACATAACTCATGCATAAACAAGCATAATATTTTTTGCAATTTCTATTTGAATTTATATATTCACAGAAAAACGAGATTTAAGTCTTTCAAGTACATAGATACCGAAGTAATACTGAATCCGCGACACGTGTTTCGTGTTTGTTAGCTATCATCACATTTTATTTTTGCTATGCGCCCACTTTTCGTTCTGGAATACATTCCAGAATTTAGAGACATTTCAATGTCGGTGACTTTTGTATTAAAGTAAAATCCTTTCGCTAATGTTTATAGGAAGTCGTTTTAAGTAGGTAATTAATTAGCGAAATATTCATGTTTTAAAAATACGTTTTCAACTTTCCAGAACCAATTGACCACTTTTCACTTGATAAAGGTTTTCTCGTGCCATATCATTAATAAATATTTTTTGATTTGATTTGGCGTTATATTGTTTGGGATTGTTGGTTTTTGGCAATATATTGCAATGTGGATAAAGCAATCTTTTTTATAGCGGGAAATCACTGTCGATACCACTACTAACGATTGGCATTTAAATAATGTGCTAAATCGAAAAAAGTGGCCTCTGGCTAATTTTGTTAATTAATTAATCTCTCAATCCGGAAAGGCTTACCAACGCAACCGATGGACTGGCCAACGATCGAAGTAAAAAAAATACTGGCCACTCCCATGAAGTTAGCGGCCGATTTTTAAAACATGAATTTATCCCATTACATACTTATTAATGACTTATTAAACTAATTAGCGAAAGGATTACTTTATATTTTAAAAATACGAACATTGCTTTTAACAATCCAAACGTTTCTATTTATATGAGACGTCTACCCTGGAACCGAAGGGTAGAATTACTATACATTTATTTTTTTCAAATAATTACCGTACGAATTGCTACATTTTTAAATTAGTAAAAAAGCATTAATGTTATTTTGACGTGTTTGTCTTTGGCATTGTTAATCGATAACGGTAAAACTTTCGGCACTTTTGTTTATTTTCTTAATTATTTGATTACCTTTAATACTTTACAAACAATGAATACGTAAGCTACGTGATAATAATATTAATATTTTATTCAATTCAAAGTTTTTGGATCACGTAAAATTATTATTCATTCGAAATTTGCTTAATTATTCTAAACGCTAACGAAGCAAAACTACGAAAGAAAATTTTTTTCATTACTAATTAATGCAATGTTTTTTTTAAATCGTGTAGTCGTGAACATTTTTTATTTTGCTAGGTTTTTCGGTATGAAGTATGATGTATTGAATGATTTATGATTCGACTTCACATTTTCAGCGGATTTAGCTTTTGTTCCACAAATACCTATGTATTGCTTATAACGATTTTAAAATAGACTTTCATTAATACATAATTGAAACGTATCGATTGTATGTTTGGGAAGTTTTTACTGAACGATTGTCATTTATTTAGACGCTTATTCTCACGAATCCAGGGACGTTACGACGAAATTTGTACGGGACCAGGAGGAGGAGGAGGAGGATATAGCGAACCTTCATTCGGTTCTGATAATTATCGTAAAGGTGCTACACCATCCATAACAGAATATCGCGAACAACGAAGCACCCTTTCAACAGCCAGGATCCGTTCTGATGGTTTACGGACTCGATCCGCTTAGAACTAATGCAGACAAACTCTTCAATCTTATGTGTCTTTATGGAAACGTAGCTCGGGTAAGTCGTTAAAAAATTTTTCATCATTCGTTCACGAGCAGCTTTTAACACTTTTTCATTTATTTGCAGATCAAATTTTGAAATCGAAAGAAGGTACGGCGATGGTGCAGTTGGGAGACGGGGGGGCCGTCGAGCGATGCGTTCAAAACTTAAACAACGTGATAGTCGGTTTAACGGGGGCGACGGTTATTGGCCAAAAAGAAGAAGAAAATAGAAATTTGATCGAACACAAATTGCAACTAGCTTTCAGTAAACAACAGTTTTTGAGCGAAGTAACGAATCCCTATCCTCTTCCAGACAAATCTCCCTCTTATAAGGAATACATAAATAATAAAAACAATCGTTTCATGAATCCAACTATGGCGAGTAAAAACAGAATTCAACCACCAAGCAAGGTATATACACAAGATTTAAATTATCCTCGAAGAAATTAATCTTAAGTTGTGTTTTGTAGATATTACATTTTTTCAACACACCACCACTAGTTTCCGAAATTGAATTGGTACAAGTTTTTAAAGATTACGACGTTGTGCCACCTAAAGCAGTTAAACTTTTTCCAATGAAATCTGAGCGTTCCAGTTCGGGATTACTAGAGTTTGATACTACCAGCGAAGCTGTTGCTGCAGTTATGGCATGCAATCATGCAGCCATCGATAGTCCTGGTAAGATTTATTAATTTAATTTGCTAGTAAAACCGGTACGAATAACAAACTAACGGCCGGTGATTCAAATTAAGGGATTATTTTATTACCATGAATTAATACATTTTCAAAATTTTCCTGATGATTTTTTTTTTGTCACTTCCATGAAAGCGTTAAAATATCGAAGCATTTTTAATCTAATAAATCAAGTTAAACTAAAATGAAAACTATTTTCAACTTACGTAAAGGTTCAATAAGCAAACAAGCAATGAAATTATTTGAGAAAACTGCTGCTTTGCATTAAAGGAAGCTCCTCATTGAAGTTAAAGGATAGAAAATTGATTCTCGTTTTAAAAATAGTTTCATCTAAATGTAACTTGGTTTATTATATTAAAAATGGCTACATTAGTTAGTTATATAATGTAAAAATTGAGTTTATTTTGATAATTATTCTGCATTTTTTGTATGAAGTGACTATGTTACAACCGAAATACTCGAATACGAGCTGGATAGTCCCTTGGCAAGCAGATTTTAAGTTTCATGACTCTAAATACGCGCAAATGAGGCAGATAAGCTCTAGCTTGTCTCATTTGTAGGAAAACAAAATTGAGTCTTGAGCGTTTAACCTCGGTTAAACCTAACGTAATGCCAGTTTGTTTTCCTTTAATATGTAATTTATAAAATATTTCTTGGTGGTGCCAACCATGAAATTATTTTTATAAATAGATTTTCATTAAAAATGTAATTTTTATTAGCCTGCTGTGAAAGCACTTTTTAACGCAGTTTTATCAAAAAATGTTTGGTCGTAAATAATTGAAAATTGTCGAGCGCTTTAATTGCTCCATTTTTGAAAACGAAACTGACCCTTATTAATCCTTTCGTCAATGTCTCATTAGTATGTTGGGGTTTTAATTAACTTTCAATACGATTAAATATACAGGGTGCTTCGCTTATGACGCATTCTTTCTTAATATAGTGAAAATAGAAAAGGAAACTAATACATCAAGTGTTCTGTTAAAGTTTATATTAATTTAGTAACCAATAACTTTATTATTTTGTCCGTGCGGCATACTACATTTTCCCATTTAATTTGCTTTTATAATGAAGCAAATGAATACTCATTATTTATTTTTGATCAAGTATTTGCGATAAATTACCAAGTAGTACCTACATTATTTATATCGCAATATCAAACTGAATTATGATACCTCTAACTGTTTTAAATTTGTAAATTACGTATTAATTTATAATTTTAATACAATATTTTCACAAGCTAATAATGAATTACCTATTTTCAATATATATCACGGGCCAACAAAAAAAATTTTTTTTGTGGTGAATAGGGTTTTGAAACTGATTTAAGGCATATTTGGGTCGCTGAATCTAAAACTGTTTTCAGTTTTTCTCTATCAGGTTTAATTTTTTATATAAGTCGTTTTTTGTGAAAAAATTTTTCGCTGATAAATTTATGCTTATTATTAAAAAAACCGTTTCACACTTTACATGTTAAGGCGATAATGCTATTAATCCGCCGTATAAATATTATCTATAAGTAAAAATTACTTCACATGTTGAATAAAAATAAAATGAGCCGAAATAGAAGAAGTTGTGTTAATCATCCTGCCTCTGGCTAATTTTGTTAATTAATTAATCTCTCAATCCGGAAAGGCTTACCAACGCAACCGATGGACTGGCCAACGATCGAAGTAAAAAAAATACTGGCCACTCCCATGAAGTTAGCGGCCGATTTTTAAAACATGAATTTATCCCATTACATACTTATTAATGACTTATTAAACTAATTAGCGAAAGGATTACTTTATATTTTAAACAATCCAAATATTTCTATTTATGAGACGTCTACCCTGGAACCGAAGGGTAGAATTACTATACATTTATTTTTTTCAAATAATTACCGTACGAATTGCTACATTTTTAAATTAGTAAAAAAGCATTAATGTTATTTTGACGTGTTTGTCTTTGGCATTGTTAATCGATAACGGTAAAACTTTCGGCACTTTTGTTTATTTTCTTAATTATTTGATTACCTTTAATACTTTACAAACAATGAATACGTAAGCTACGTGATAATAATATTAATATTTTATTCAATTCAAAAATTTTTGGATCACGTAAAAATTATTATTCATTCGAAATTTGCTTAATTATTCTAAACGCTAACGAAGCAAAACTACGAAAGAAAAATTTTTATCATTACTAATTAATGCAATGTTTTTTTTTAAAAATCGTGTAGTCGTGAACATTTTTTATTTCGCTAGGTTTTTCGGTATGTAGTATGTATGTATTGAATGATTTATGATTCGACTTCACATTTTCAGCGGATTTAGCTTTTGTTCCACAAATACCTATGTATTGCTTATAACGATTTTAAAAATAGACTTTCATTAATACATAATTGAAACGTATCGATTGTATGTTTGGGAAGTTTTTTACTGAACGATTGTCATTTATTTAGACGCTTATTCTCACGAATCCCAGGGACGTTACGACGAAATTTGTACGGGACCAGGAGGAGGAGGAGGAGGATATAGCGAACCTTCATTCGGTTCTGATAATTATCGTAAAGGTGCTACACCATCCATAACAGAATATCGCGAACAACGAAGCACCCCTTTCCAACAGCCAGGATCCGTTCTGATGGTTTACGGACTCGATCCGCTTAGAACTAATGCAGACAAACTCTTCAATCTTATGTGTCTTTATGGAAACGTAGCTCGGGTAAGTCGTTAAAAATTTTACATCATTCGTTCGGGAGCAGCTTTTAACACTTTTTCATTTATTTGCAGATCAAATTTTTGAAATCGAAAGAAGGTACGGCGATGGTGCAGTTGGGAGACGGGGTGGCCGTCGAGCGATGCGTTCAAAACTTAAACAACGTGATAGTCGGTTTAACGGGGGCGACGGTTATTGGCCAAAAAGAAGAAGAAAATAGAAATTTGATCGAACACAAATTGCAACTAGCTTTCAGTAAACAACAGTTTTTGAGCGAAGTAACGAATCCCTATCCTCTTCCAGACAAATCTCCCTCTTATAAGGAATACATAAATAATAAAAACAATCGTTTCATGAATCCAACTATGGCGAGTAAAAACAGAATTCAACCACCAAGCAAGGTATATACACAAGATTTAAATTATCCTCGAAGAAATTAATCTGACTTGTTGTGTTTTGTAGATATTACATTTTCAACACACCACCACTAGTTTCCGAAATTGAATTGGTACAAGTTTTAAAGATTACGACGTTGTACCACCTAAAGCAGTTAAACTTTTCCAATGAAATCTGAGCGTTCCAGTTCGGGATTACTAGAGTTTGATACTACCAGCGAAGCTGTTGCTGCAGTTATGGCATGCAATCATGCAGCCATCGATAGTCCTGGTAAGATTTATTAATTTAATTTGCTAGTAAAACCGGTACGAATAACAAACTAACGGCCGGTGATTCAAATTAAGGGATTATTTTATACCATGAATTAATACATTTTCAAAATTTTCCTGATGATTTTTTATCACTTCCATGAAAGCGTTAAAATATCGAAGTATTTTTAATCTAATAAATCAAGTTAAACTAAAATGAAAACTATTTTCAACTTACGTAAAGGTTCAATAAGCAAACAAGCAATGAAATTATTTGAGAAAACTGCTGCTTTGCATTAAAGGAAGCTCCTCATTGAAGTTAAAGGATAGAAAATTGATTCTCGTTTTAAAAATAGTTTCATCTAAATGTAACTTGGTTTATTATATTAAAAATGGTTACATTAGTTAGTTATATTATGTAAAATTGAGTTTATTTTGATAATTATTCTGCAGTTTTTGTATGAAGTGACTATGTTACAACCGAAATACTCGAATCGAGCTGGATAGTCCCTTGGCAAGCAGATTTTAAGTTTCATGACTCTAAATACGCGCAAATGAGGCAGATAAGCTCTAGCTTGTCTCATTTGTAGGAAAACAAAATTGAGTCTTGAGCGTTTAACCTCAGTTAAACCTAACGTAATGCCAGTTTGTTTTCCTTTAATATGTAATTTATAAAATATTTCTTGGTGGTGCCAACCATGAAATTATTTTTATAAATAGATTTTCATTAAAATGTAATTTTATTAGCCTGCTGTGAAAGCACTTTTAACGCAGTTTTATCAAAAATGTTTGGTCGTAAATAATTGAAAATTGTCGAGCGCTTTAATTGCTCCATTTTGAAAACGAAACTGACCCTTATTAATCCTTTCGTCAATGTCTCATTAGTATGTTGGGGTTTTAATTAACTTTCAATACGATTAAATATACAGGGTGCTTCGCTTATGACACGTTCTTTCTTAATATAGTGAAAATAGAAAAGGAAAATAGAAAAGAAAAGGAAAAGAATACATCAAGTGTTCTGTTAAAGTTTATATTAATTTAGTAACCAATAACTTTATTATTTTGTCCGTGCGGCATATTACATATTTCCATTTAATTTGCTTTTATAATGAAGCAAATGAATACTCATTATTTATTTTTGATCAAGTATTTGCGATAAATTACCAAGTAGTACCTACATTATTTATATCGCAATATCAAACTGAATTATGATACCTCTAACTGTTTTAAATTTGTAAATTACGTATTAATTTATAATTTTAATACAATATTTTCACAAGCTAATAATGAATTACCTATTTTCAATATATAACACGGGCCAACAAAAAAAATTTTTTTTGTGGTGAATAGGGTTTTGAAACTGATTTAAGGCATATTTGGGTCGCTGAATCTAAAACTGTTTTCAGTTTTTTTCTATCAGGTCTAATTTTTAGATAAGTCGTTTTTGGGAAAAAAATTTTTTCGCTGATAAATTTATGCTTATTATTAAAACTTTACATGTTAAGACGATAATGCTAATAATCCGCCGTATAAATATTAAACAGAGTGTCCCCGTGACCGTGGAGAACCTCTTAGGTGGTGATAGAGGACACTTTTCTAAGACATACTTTTAAATAAAATTTTGTCCAAGTCCAAACCCTTGGGGTACCTCACTTTAAAGCAATTTTTCAATTTATGATTTCAAGCGGCCATTGCACCGATATTTTTGATTTTTGGGTTTAATGGATTAGAGCTTTTCTATAGAGCATTTGAATATCTACAAATTATGTTATAACACCTTATCGCCTAGAATCAACAGATTTCGAGTTATGAATTAAATTAAGGAAAAATATCAAAAATTCCGAGTTTTATTTTTTACTTTTCTTGCCAACCCCGTATCTTTTAAACGAAACGTCTTAGAAAAAATTAACGCCCCAAACCGGATAGGAAATTTAACGGGCTACAACGTTGGTCTAATAATTTTTTGGGAAACCAACCGTTTTCACATAAATTACGAAAATAATGAACAAGGTGTAGGTTAAAAAACTAAATAAATTCACAAAATTCTAAAATCTCAATTTGACTTGCAGATAAATAAATGCGCTTTTAACAATGTCACTCAAACGTCAAAGGCTACAATGCGTTTTGACATTAAAACACATGCTGCGTTTATGCGTTTCATATATAGGGCGAAAATGCCTAAGTTGAGTACAGAAAAATTAAAGCAGGAATATTTGACGGCCCACAAATAAGACAATTTATTAAGGATTCTGCCTTTGTAAATTCGATGAATGAAACTGAGCGAAAAGCTTGGACTTGATTTGTTGAAGTTGTCAGAAATTTTCTGGGCAAACGCAAAGCTCAAACTATGTTCAACTGGTAAACGAGATGCTTAACAGTTTCAAATCCTTGGGTGTAACATGAGTATTAAGGTGCACTATTTACACAGCCACTTAGACCGTTTTCCTGAAAATTTAGGAAACATGAGTGAAGAACAAGGTGAAAGATTTCACCAGGATATTAAAACTATGGAGGACCGCTACCAAGGAAGATGGGATAAGCACATGTTGGCAGATTACTGCTGGAGTTTAAAAAGGGAGTGTTTAAAAATACATTCAAGAATGTCACGGAAAAGAACCTTCCGAAGTGTTCAGTGATATTTGATAATAATAATTAATATAATAATAAAAATTGTTAGTTTTTAGTTGTTCAGTTTTTTTATTTTATCCATGGATTTTACTTAAAATAGTGTAATTTCATGTCATTAAAGTGTTATATCTCAGAAATTTGACCTGATAGGCAAAAACTAAAGCCATATTTGGATTCAGGGCATCAAATCCATACGGAATTAGCTTTAAATACCCATTCACCAAAATGGCTGTTGACCTGTGTAATTTTTGTAAAATGTAAAACTTTTATAAATATCATAGGTTGAAGCGTGGTGAATTACACACTTACGTTTTTTTTTTATTTTAAATAATAATAATTATATATTAACATATAAATGTTATTTGTAAATATATGAACTAGACTGGACTAGAATAAAACGAAAGTTTTGTTATTCGTCTGCTAGAATAATTAATTACATTTAAATTAAAGTTGCTACTTTTTAAAAAGCCCTTTCAAGCATAAAATATGAGTTTTTCTTTTACCTCATTTCATTGTGAAGAAAACTGAATCATGAATTGAAAAAACAATAATGTTCCATATTTTCAGTGATTTCTTTTAATTTCCTGAGATTACTGGATACCGGCTTAGAAAAACCTAATAATGGTTAAACAAATTAGATAATCCGATTTTATTCTTCCATGTTATGTAATGTAGTTGTCTATTTAGCATTCGGGCGCCAGCGGCGCGAAATCATAAAAAAAAAGTTTTCGAAAAACTCGACAGATTTTAAATTTAAATTTCTTATAGGAACTATAATTTTTTTTTCAAAATTAATCGGTTTTGTTTTTTTATTCACACCTTAATCAACTTATTTTAATGTTATCTAACTAATTCTGTCAAAATTTTGCAAGATCTAAAGAAAAACCTCGGGTTTCCACTTATCGTTCTATAACCGGACATTTTTATTTGATTTGTTTTTAGGACATTCTAAAGGTGTACTTCTCGCAATTTTCCAAATACGCGGACGGCATATTTTCATAAAAACTAAAAATTTAATTTAAACTTTTTCGTGAGAGATTTTGAGTAGAAAATCTCAACATTTGAATTTTTATTTCCTTATAATGGAAAATTCGAATAAAAATGAAACAAACACTCAAAAAATAAGAAACAAATATTTACACTAAAGACCAATACTAAAACATTAAATAATCTAATCAAGTCGTTTCGCCAGTCGCAAAAAAATGACGCCGGCGGGTTGCCCTGGCCTGAATGAGAATGTAAGGCTTGTCCCTTTATGTCTTGATATTTACGACAGGATACCTATCTATCCGCAGTAGGATAGAGAATCCTTTTGAAGGGACTAGCAACTTAAAAAGTTAGTTATTTTATTTAACAGGAAAAAGTTGATAGAAAATTATATAATCAATTTTAAAAATTTTGTTTTGGTTTAGATGTCAGTGTGAAATGGAAAATTTTTTCTTTTGGACGTCATAAGAGTACGTATCATTGATTTACCATTGCCTGGAAAATACTAACCAACTGGTGGAAAAATAAATTTAAGTCGCAAATATTTTTTGTTTATTATCTAATTATCTAAATTAGAATTTAATATCTACGTTGTGAATGGACATTTTTACTTCGCTGTTGCATTGGATTCGGTCCGTAAGCTACCAATTTCTGATCCGCTAGTATTTCTTAAATTTTTCAAAAATAATCTTCCACGTAATAAACTTACACAGTTTATAATAAAAGTTCTTGAAGTTAATTCAAGAACCGACTTTAAAAATCGGTTTGAAAGTTAGAAGTAGTGTTTTTGAAGTTATTGGCTATTTTGATTAAATTATTAAATACTATCGATTTTAAAAAACCTCAATATTGACAAGAAACTTTAAACTTAGAGGGAATTCACATCAGCCTTTAACGGAACACAATGTATAGGCAAAATACATATTTATAATTATTGCTGGCAGCTAATTTATATTACCTGAAAATGTCTTTATAATTTCGTTAATAAGTAAAGGTCGATCTGGAAGAATTTGTCTTAAATGAAGCACTTTCGTGTTTTGTAATTAGCGACGCGCGCGATTAGATAAAAAACCTTTTGAGCGTTCAATTTCAAAATCTACTTAAAACGCTACAGGCGCAGTAGGTATACGACGAAACGTGCAAGTTACAGTATAATAATAACTTGGTAGATAAATTGATATTTAAGTTAATGGCGCCTGATACGTTTTAAGTAAATTTAGTAAACGGAACCGTACGAATTGTAAACGGAAATTAATGAATTAATTATTTTGATAGGCACGAAATTTCCCTTCATAATGAAACTCTGCTTTTCGTCGTCACGCACCATGTCCATACGTAATGGCGACAACAATTCGTCGAGCAACGGCCCCAGCGAGCGTTCCATGGTGGATCAAGAATAGAACAACATTTCCCTATAATTCTCCCAATTACAAATGACCAATACATATCCTTAAACCTATAATACCGTACAAGACAGTGGGGGGACATTATCCCGATTCCCCCCCATTTGCACATTGTCCTCCTAATATTTTAGGTACTTAAATGTGTTAATTTTTCTAGATTATTGAATATTGATTATAATTACTAGCCAAAAAAGAACCTATATTATATGTGTATTTGCATGTAAAATTTATTTTGTAAGATAATATGTTAGGTTGTCCTGCGTTTGATGAGAATCTCGTTATTTAACGATTAATAATTGCGTTTTTTTTACTTGACAAGAATTATTATTATTATTATTATTATTAATTCCTTCAATTAATAGGTGTTAGAAGAAAGAAAAGACATGTGCTAGTTGCTGGTGACATATTTTTATAGTATTTTTATTGTGACATTTTTTGCTCCTTATATATAAAAGTTGTCACACCATTTTAAAATAGAAAATTTTTCGTAAATTAACGTACGTACATATCTAATTGATTATTATAAATAATTCATCAGTAAACATTTTTAATAACGTAATATCTTAAATACGTTTATTTGCTACAACGAGACGTGTATTTTTTATCTATGTAGAACTTAGGTTGTTTATATGTAGTTTTTAGTTTTAGTGAAGCCATTCACTCAAAAAACTTCCACTTTGTTTATTAAACAAGACGTATAATTTTTTAATTGGTGCCATATTAGATACAGTTAATTATTCCATGCTTCTCTTTTCGAGGTCGACGGTGGTGATTCTTCCGCGCACATGTTATCTTAATCCTAGCACACATCAAATTTGCTTTAATTCATATTAAATTGGAAGAACGTCGACCGAAGGACACCTTGCCAGGATTTCCGCCAAAGTTTTTGTAATTTTTTAAAAGTGCTTCTAACGAAAAATGCACTCTGTTAATTGTAGCGGTTTTATTTAGTTATTAACTTTTTATAGTCAAAATTATACGATAATATACACATTACTACTACACATATTTTTAACGCATATCATAAATTTTCTTACTTCTATTTAAGCTAGTGACCCTATTAAGAAAGTTTTGTAATCGTTTTTACTGTTAATTTATTTAGAATGTATTTATTGTTAATTTGTTAATGTTAAAATTATTACTTCGGTTGCCAATTATCTTGATATAAATGTTTTCATCCGGATTTTTTAAACAAAGTTCGAAGTTTAGAAATCGTCAAATAAAACTAAGGGTTAAATCCAGTGGTGAGTTACAGGCCGCTCGCGCGAGTCACTTTTTAATAAAATAATATTTATAAATTACAAACAGAAAATTTTAATATTCGTCGGATTTCCTACTAAATGCTTTGCCATGAAAGAATTCACTCGAATCCTAAATATTTGCAACGTCTTTATTATCTAATTTTGGAAAATTCTATAAAATAATAATATTTTTATTTTATATAAATCTATATAATAACCACATATCAATTGTTATCGATATCAAATATATATATAGAAAAACATCCTGTAGTTTTCCAAGCCATTTTTATATTTATTTCAACTTTTATTCAAGATACGACATATCTAAACCTTACCGATTTTATAAGATTTATCGTATATACTTTCAGTTGAGGTTGCCCCGAAAATAATATGGTTTCGCTACCATGAAACATAAACACAAACAAATTTAAATTTTCAAACATCAAAATTATTTTAAACATTTAAAAGTTTTTAAATCATAATTTTAAATTACTTTATTTCATTAAGGGAAATTTTATTCAACTCAAATGTCGCAATTATTAGGTTAGTGTAAGTTTTTTGTTACATTTTATAAAATTAACCAACCGCAAGTGAACTCAAATTTTTGGGCAACCTTATCCGAAAGCAGCTATAGTATCTTTTGCATAACAATCCTGAGCGGCTTTCCAAATGCGGTGGATATTACATACTTGTTGAAATGTAATAATTAACAAAAATATCTACATAAAAATGATTTGCTACCTAACGGAAGCAATACAACAAATCAAATTTACGAAACCTAAACTTAGGGATGTGAAAGCCGCCAGTGATAACAATAGCTGTACGAATAGCATTTCCAACTCGAGAACGCTTAATGTAAATCGTTCCAGGTGAAAATTTGAATAAAAGTTGAACTTGAAATGAAATCGTTTATAAAATTAGAGGGTGTTGCATGTAAAAATATGTAATCTTTTAGATTGGTCTCCAATTTTATTGCACTGCATTTTACAAAACTAAAACGCTTTGGTAGCAGCGAGTCGTTGGTTATCTCGCCCCTGGGTTAGTATTTGAATTGAAGCATAAAAAAAGACTTTCCAATGTTAATTTGATAAGTTATTTTTAAATTCTTTATTACTATCGTTATTGTTATTTATTGAAATTTGGTTATCAAGATAATTGAGATCCATTAAAAAATTGAAAAGAAATTAAAACAAATTATGTCGCGCGACATATTTTTGATTAATTCACTTTAGTTCGATGTCTTCCCGATCTGTGCGTATCAACTTGAATATGATAGAGTTGTCAAGTATATTGTTAAGTAAAAAGAAAATTATATTGTCTACATATCGAGTCGTAGATGCGTACGTTTAAAAGATAGTTTAATGTCAATAATAAAGTAAGTTTGCGACGATAACGACAAAATTTTAAATTATATTATAGCGTTTTGTCTGCTGCTACTGCTGTGAGTGAGTGTACTCGTATAGGCGCGCATGCGCAAATTATTGTGTATCGTCTAATAATTGTGCAATAAAATGTTGCATGGTTTGATTTTGTATATTTGATGTCCTTTTTTTTAGAACTTTTTTCTATGTGTGGTTTTATTTCTCCTTCACTTAGAGTGACAAAACAAAACAAAGATGGAGACTTTTCTTGACTTGTTCCCAAGATTTGGTCGCCATTTTAAATTTATAAAAGACACTTAGTGTAGATTCTTACGCATAGTATTATAATGTTAGTACATATTGTTAGAATTGATAGCAAGTTATTTTTGTCTATACATATTTGGTGCAGTTGTTTGAAATCCCTCGCGCGAGTGAGTGTCATTTTTCCCAATACAAAGACTACTTACATGGATTTTAAACTTCTGCACTATTGTTTTAGATGTAGTCGCCGTTTTAGCGAGTATATTAAATCAAATTTAATTAGTCTAATTAATACCTTGACAGTAATTTTTAGATGATATTATATTATGACGTAAAAATTCAGCGTTTCGTTTTATAAATTGCACAATAGTCATGTGAATGCGGTGGCGGTTAATTTTTCGCGTTTTGGGCTTACTTAAGAGTATCTTTAAGAAATCATTTGGTATAATTACATATCAATAAGATTCGGTTCAGTTTCTCTGGTTTAAACTTGTAAGAGCATAACGATGGGCGCCTCCTTACGTGGCGCCCAGCGGTCTATTTTTTTAATTAAAGAATGATAATGTCACACAAATGTCAATTATTAGAAACGCGACTACGTACCTACATACAGGGTGTTGTCAAAATAATGTACGAGAAACTGAACGTGGTGTTTAAGTTCACGTTTTTTGGGGTATAAATGGGATCAAAACGACTCTTTCTAGTCAATTTTGTGTTTTTTTTTTCGGACAACTGTCACTGCATTTTATATTTTAGTGTCGAGATGTTTGTTTGTTAGTTTGTTGTACTATAACGACGTCAGACGTCGGTGTTTTTGACACCTAGTAATATTTATGTTGTAGTGTTATTTGGAAAAGTTCAACATTCAACTATAAATAAATAATATTAATAATAACTATACAATACATGTCGTAATAAACATTAGTTTGAGTCAATTATCTGTGCCTCTAGCGTTGCTAGTCTGTCTCTGTCTTGTTACACCTAAATTCCAGTCTTACTATCAAATTTATTTTTTGCAAAACACAGTTCGCTACTGATTGGCGGACTTTTGTTTTTGCAAAAAAATACAATTTACATTGCTTACACGTTCAAAAATACATGAAACCATATGGAACATAAATACATACATACAAAAGACATGCAACACATCAATCTATACAATTTATAAATGTATGTATTTTCTGAGCTACATGTATATATTTAAAGTCTCGAAAGTATTAATATTATATAATAATAATAATATACATGCATAAGTGTACGCCAAATAGTAAATAGTGTTTTGTCATTGCATCTCCACTGTTCTTCAATTATTATAAATAAAAAAAAACAATTACCAAAAAAAAGTAACGATTTTCCTCTCGAACCTTAGATTTGCATTGACAAAATGACTGAAATCAGTGTAACTGAAGTCAAAGTGATTTTTTTAATTACTGTAATTTATTTATTTTAATGCTGACGAGTAAATTATTATATTTAAAAATCTTATGTGTTTTTGAACTGTAAGAAGTCTTCCTTCAATCCTATACTAAATTGGAATATTGTTTTGTGCAAATAACAAAATTTTTGAAATTTTGTCCTCCACCTACTTTCTTCTGGTCAAGATTTTTCTTAAGGTGAATCGTCGATGTGTACAGTCTATAGATTACCAAAATTAATTATGTAGTATAATTTTTATTTCTTTGACTAAGCTACGAGTGAACAATTGGGACAGGTGGATGTGTTCGGACTGAACACCCAATACAACTTCTAAAAGTCGCCGCCACAAACTTTTAGTTACTAAAAAATTATCTATTCAACAGTTAATAATAAATAATTAAGGTATGTTTAGAAATCGTAATTGGTTTGTATTGTACAAAAATCTATTAATCTCAGACTAGCTGATATTTCAGCTTGTTGGTAATCGCTACCTTTTTCGCACTTAAATGGACGACACAGCGTTTCCAGCAAAGTTTGAAATATGAGGTAAGTTCTACTTGAGCCAAACCACAATTAGGGATAGTTTTAGATTTTCTTAAGAAATTTTTTGTAAATGTAAAACTAATTTAAACTTAATAGTTAACTATTTGACTTTATTTTAAGATCGCCTAAGTCAGATTAGATTATATTAAAAAATGCTAGAATTTAATCAGCTTTTAAAATTTTGGCATCTATGTGGTTTACTGAAAGGAACATCCAATTAATTGCATTTGACACTTTCTATTTTATTAATTATTAAAAGTGTTGATCCTTCCTTTTATTTTAATTAATAATTCGAACTATTAATCAAATTTGAACTTAAATATGTATGTTTTTTTTTATCAAAAGTGTCGCAGGTGTTCTGTAGCCCCTTTACGATGGAACGACATACACATCTTCCTTCTCTATTTGTCTACGCTTATAGTATTCCAATGTTTATGTCTAGAGGGAGAAAATGTGTAGATCCGAATAAGATATAGAAACCAATTTGAATAATGTAACCAATCTACTTCATCTGCATAACGATGCAGTTGTACCTTTTCTTCACACGGTTAGATTAAGAATAAAAATTAAAATAAGAGGAACAAAGATTAAACCAAGGAAAAAGATTACTTGAACATCAACATTTGTTCAGCAAAGTTTATAACGTTCTAATGTTAGGATCACAGAAGTAAGCAGAAAAACGTAAATTCAAAGTGTTTACCTCCTTTACTTTCTGTGCTCCTGCTACAAAATATTATAAATTTGAAAAAAACTTCTTGTTCGACATAGTTTTTTACTTTGTAATATCAGGATCGCAGACGTAAGTACATAAACGAAAATTCAAAGTGTTTACCTCCTTTACTTTCTGTGCTCCTGCTACAAAATATTACAAATTTGAAAATTTTGTAGAAGAAAACTTCTTGTTCGACATAGTTTTTTACTTTGTAATATCAGGATCGCAGACGTAAGTACGTAAACGACAATTCAAAGTATTTACCTCCTTTACTTTCTGTGCTCCTGATACAAGATATTACAAATTTGAAATTTTTACAAGAAAATTTCTTGTTCGCTAGTTTTTACTTTGTATTATCAGAATAGCAGACGTAAGTACGTAAACAACAATTCAAAGTGTTTACCTCCTTTACTTTCTGTGCTCCTGCTACAAAGATATTACAAATTTGAAATTTTTGAAGAAAATTTCTTGTTCAAGTAGTTTTCTACTTTGTATTATCAGGATAGCAGACGTAAGTACGTAAACGACAATTCAAAGTGTTTACCTCCGTTACTTTCTGTGCTCCTGCTACAAAATATTACAAATTTGAAATTTTGAAGAAAATTTCTTGTTAAATAGTTTTTACTTTGTATTATTAGGATAGCAGACGTAAGTACGTAAACGACAATTCAAAGTGTTTACCTCCTTTACTTTCTGTGCTCCTGCTACAAGATATTACAAATTTGAAATTTTTAGAAGAAAATTTCTTGTTCACGTAGTTTTTACTTTGTATTATCAGGATAGCAGACGTAAGTACGTAAACGACAATTCAAAGTGTTTACCTCCTTTACTTTCTGTGCTCCTGCTACAAGATATTACAAATTTGAAATTTTTAGAAGAAAATTTCTTGTTCATGTAGTTTTTACTTTGTATTATCAGGATAGCAGACGTAAGTACGTAAACGACAATTCAAAGTGTTTACCTCCTTTACTTTCTGTGCTCCTGCTACAAGATATTACAAATTTGAAATTTTTAGAAGAAAATTTCTTGTTCACGTAGTTTTTACTTTGTATTATCAGGATAGCAGACGTAAGTACGTAAACGACAAATTCAAAGTGTTTACCTCCTTTACTTTCTGTGCTCCTGCTACAAGATATTACAAATTTGAAATTTTTAGAAGAAAATTTCTTGTTCACTAGTTTTCTACTTTGTATTATCAGGATAGCAGACGTAAGTACGTAAACGACAATTCAAAGTGTTTACCTCCTTTACTTTCTGTGCTCCTGCTACAAGATATTACAAATTTGAAATTTTTAGAAAAAATTTCTTGTTCACGTAGTTTTTACTTTGTAAATTTTCAGGATAGGGAGACGTAAGTACGTAAACGACAATTCAAAGTGTTTACCTCCTTTACTTTCTGTGCTCCTGCTACAAGATATTACAAATTTGAAATTTTTTAGAAAAAATTTCTTGTTCATGATAGTTTTTACTTTGTATTATCAGGATAGCAGACGTAAGTACTAAACGACAATTCAAAGTGTTTACCTCCTTACTTTCTGTGCTCCTGCTACAAGATATTACAAATTTGAAATTTTTTAGAAGAAAATTTCTTGTTCACGTAGTTTTTACTTTGTATTATCAGGATAGCAGACGTAAGTACGTAAACGACAATTCAAAGTGTTTACCTCCTTTACTTTCTGTGCTCCTGCTACAAGATATTACAAATTTGAAATTTTTAGAAGAAAATTTCTTGTTCACGTAGTTTTTACTTTGTATTATCAGGATAGCAGACGTAAGTACATAAACGAAAATTCAAAGTGTTTACCTCCTTTACTTTCTGTGCTCCTGCTACAAAATATTACAAATTTGAAATTTTTTAGAAGAAAATTTCTTGTTCACATAGTTTTTACTTTGTATTATCAGGATAGCAGACGTAAGTACGTAAACGACAATTCAAAGTGTTTACCTCCTTTACTTTCTGTGCTCCTGCTACAAGATATTACAAATTTGAAATTTTTAGAAGAAAATTTCTTGTTCACGTAGTTTTTACTTTTATTATCAGGATAGCAGACGTAAGTACATAAACGACAATTCAAAGTGTTTACCTCCTTTACTTTCTGTGCTCCTGCTACAAGATATTACAAATTTGAAATTTTTTAGAAGAAAATTTCTTGTTCACTAGTTTTTACTTTGTATTATCAGGATAGCAGACGTAAGTACGTAAACGACAATTCAAAGTGTTTACCTCCTTTACTTTCTGTGCTCCTGCTACAAAATATTACAAACTTGAAAATTTTTTAGAACAAATCTTCTTGTTTGACATAGCTTTTTACTTTGTGATATCAGGATCGCAGACGTAAGTATATAAACGAAAATTCAAAGTGTTTACCTCCTTTACTTTCTGTGCTCCTGCTACAAAATATTACAAATTTGAAAATTTTTTAGAACAAAATTTCTTGTTCACATAGTTTTTACTTTGTATTATCAGGATAGCAGACGTAAGTACGTAAACGACAATTCAAAGTGTTTACCTCCTTTACTTTCTGTGCTCCTGCTACAAATATTACAAATTTGAAATTTTTAGAAAAAATTTCTTGTTACATAGTTTTTACTTTGTAATTTTCAGGATAGCAGACGTAAGTACGTAAACGACAATTCAAAGTGTTTACCTCCTTACTTTCTGTGCTCCTGCTACAAGATATTACAAATTTGAAATTTTTTAGAAGAAAATTTCTTGTTCACGTAGTTTTTACTTTGTATTATCAGGATAGCAGACGTAAGTACGTAAACGACAATTCAAAGTGTTTACCTCCTTTACTTTCTGTGCTCCTGCTACAAGATATTGCAAATTTGAAATTTTTAGAATTTTTTGTTCATGTAGTTTTTACTTTGTAATATCAGGATCGCAGACGTAAGTACATAAACGAAAATTCAAAGTGTTTACCTCCTTTACTTTCTGTGCTCCTGCTACAAAATATTACAAATTTGAAAATTTTTTTGAAGAAAACTTCTTGTTCGACATAGTTTTTTACTTTGTAATATCAGGATCGCAGACGTAAGTACATAAACGAAAATTCAAAGTGTTTACCTCCTTTACTTTCTGTGCTCCTGCTACAAAATATTACAAATTTGAACATTGTTTTGAATGTTCTCCTACTATAAAATTAAACGAAGTTTCAACTTTCGATATCAGAATCGCAGAAGTGAGAAGAAAAAGTTTTTATCTCTTTTACTTTTTGTACTCCTGCTACAAAATGAGACAAATTTTAAATTATTTTAGAACAAAACTACTTGTTGACATATTTTTTATTTTATAATATCCGGATCGCAGACGTAAGCACAAAAATTCAAAGTGTTTACCTTTACTTTCTGTGCTCCTGTTAAAAAATTTTGTAGCACAAAACTTCTTGTTCAGCACAGTTATTAACTTTGTAATATCAGGATCGCAGAAGAACGTAAATTCAAAGAGTTTACTTCTTTTACTTTCTGTGATCCTGCTACAAAATTTAAGAATTTGAACATTTTTTATCAGAAATCTTCTTGATCAACAAAGGCTTTAACTTTACAATAATAGGATTACAGAAGTGAGAATAAACACAAAAGTGTTCACCACTTTTATTTTCCGTGGTCCTGCTACAAAATTTAACAAATTTGAATTTACCCTCTTTTTTGGCAGGAAACTCCTTGATCAGCCAAGACTTGAATTTTCCTCGGGCCTGTAATATTAAGGTCGCAGAGGTGAGAAGAAGTGCGTAAATTCAAAGTGTTACTTGCGCTCTTTACCGTTAATTTTTATAATAATAATTCAATTTTCAAACAAATTTAAGAATTTAATGAATAATTATAGAATTTTGTGAGTTTTGATATTAAAAAATCCTATTTAATTTGAAATGTGCGCATCGCGAAGTTTTTCGATTTTGCAATATTCTCTTCTTCTACTTTTTGCTAGGGATAACCCTGTATGCCCAGATTTGTTGATCTGTTTTACTTAACAGTAGCATCGGCGATATTCCGAAGCCACTGTCAGTACCTTGAGCACTACTTGCTTTACATCTGAAGTAGCTTGCTAGGCTTGCCTCAGATGTGCCTGTTGCCCAATTTTTTATTGTTAATGCTGACAATTCATTAACATAGGAGGACCACCGTCTTTACGTGCCTTCCGAAACACGGAGACGTCATTGCAAAGTGAGCTCTACCCTGATTTGAACCGAGGCGCCTTACATTACAAGCAGTCCTTGCGCTAACACCCCGGCCAATGACCGTCACTTTTTCTTTTTCCGCAATTTTCCTTAATTGATAAATAAAGTTTATGTGAGTAGCGATACGTAAATGATATAATATAAATAATATGATGCTTACTTTTATTTATAATATTTTACACAATCTATCTACAGCTATGTTACAACATTTTTTATAGTACCAAATTTTTGATTGTAGAAAAATGTATAATTAAGGCATATCGGAACTTTTATTTGATTTAGCTCGTTTTAATATTCGCTATTAAAAATATAATTTTTTTGTTATTATTAATAATGTACACGTTCTAATTTTTAGGAAAAATCTTGAACAATCAAAGATATACTTTTAGCTAATTTTTTTATATCTCGTGTCTTTTCTTCTCAGGAGCCCCGTTCAGGATCCCCGGTCACATTGTGCGCGTTCGTAGTCGTTTCTTCAAGTTTTCTGTCTTCTTCCATCGCTTTTTCGATAGTTCGTATTTTTCTGTATTTTCCTGCAACAATTTAACAATTAATTAAAAATTAGCTTAATCCAAAATGCGCACTCACTTGCTACTTTGATCATTATGACTCCCCACCATATCGACCAACCCCAGCCCACGAGACAAAACAGAACCGTGAAGAGTTGACCGCAACCGATGAAGAAATCGATCAGGCATGCTCCGAATCTTTGTTTCGCACCATCGTTTGCCGAGAAGCGGGGCTTCCCCGTACACAAACAAATGAATCCGCTGACGATTGTACCTAACGAGATCAAAATCAGTCTTTGGATATCTAAAACTTTACACGTTTATTCTTACCTGTTCCAGGAAGGAAGACGTTGAGAATCAAACAAAGCCACGCCAACGGAACCGAAAGCACGGGAATTGCTCCTTTCATGAGGGACATGTGCTCGACCAAACTTGCATCCAACTTCGGTTTCGGTTCCTAAAATCAAAATCGTCAAATCTCAAACCACAGTTTCTATTTATCACGCCCCACCTCGATTGGTATAGAAGGCGTTAGACTCTTCTTCTTGCTCATGATCGAAGGTTTACGGACAATATCGGCTACTTTTTGGCGTCTTTTGCATAATTTAAGGCAAAATAATTTGGAAAAAAAGGTTTTGCAGGAATCTTTGACGCTAGAACGAAATGTTTAAGTGAACATATTGAAAGATTAATTTTAAAACTACTCACCTTCGTTTTGCTTCGACCGTTATCTCGTCGGCGGATTCGATCCAGCTCTCCTTTCTTTCTGCTTTGGGTGCAGGAGTGACGGAAGATTTGTGACAAAGCAGTTTGTGGTACCATTTTTTATTTTGTGGCTGGCGGTCGACGGGCAGTGCTTCCTTTTTCTTTACGTTTGAAGCACCACATTTTGGAAGTTTTTTTGTCTTGATCCTTTTCGGACTTTTTACAACAGCCCAACAGTCGACTGCAAACATTTTGAGGTGCGTCTGTATTTGGTGTTTCTTCTTGCGGTTGTTGCGGCGGAGGTAGCCTGAAAAAAATTTGGCGATCGATAAGTTGGAAGGTGGAAAGAGGGCAAGCTTCTAATTAAATTTAACATAGCATCGGATTGTCAGGACTTTTGTTTTGTGGAAGAGACGAATGTAAAAATTAGGAGGCGTGACATAATCAGCACGCACAAAGATATTATCAGAATAAATGAGAAAAGTTATGTGGTTACCCTCCATTTTGCATTAGAAGCTCATGGCCGTTTTGAGTTTCATGCAGTGGCATAACATAGATGTATGTCATTTTTTTAACACTGTTTTGTCTTAATTGCACCATAGAAACGCTGAACGATGAACTGGAAACCGGAAATTTTAATTTTGAACTATACAATTATTTAAATATGGGTGGTTCGATTTACGCGACGGTCGGCCCCGCGTGCAATTTTGAAAATTTAAAATTTTTACTGCAACATTTGATACAATACAAATTTTTGAAGGCAACGTCTAATATCGAGTTTTCTTTCACAAGCTGACCACGAGGACTGGCGTATTCCAACGCATTCATAGATTATCGCAGTTTTAAATTGCCCCAAATCCAGTGGCGTTGACTTTTCTTTAACGAAAAAAGAGGCGCATTAATTTTTAATTTTGAACCGTTCACTTTTTCATGAGCGTAGAAACGAATTAAAATGATGTTTGACTATTTGCAAATTTGATGAGCCGTAAAATTGCACAATTTGCACATGGAACCCTTAAGTAAATCGACGCCAGTGGAAAATCTGGACACGCTATTGTGCACTTGCTGGACACAAAGTCTTGGAATCACGCAAACTTATCCTTATAAAAACAAATCCAAACACCCCTTAGGATTATTATATTAGGTCGAGTCTGCTATTTTACGACTACAAAGCCTTCATTTATATGAATTTAACCTTAACCTACCATAAAATTTCAACTTAATAATATAAAAAGTGCTCGTAACGCCGATGAACATTATCGATATTTAAAATTTCCTTACAAATATCGAATTTTTACCCTTTACTTTTATCGATTCAAAAAACACCCAACTTAATATAATTAGGGTTCCTACAATAAATTAATAGAACCAACTTCAAGTTGGCGTAAAACCGCTCCATTATTTTTAAAGGCGGGAGAATATTTTAATTGTTATTGATTTGTTACGATTCCTGCAGTTCACCCACACGTGAAATTTCTTGGTATACAAATAACTTAACAGTCGCTAGAATTTTTGTTTTAATTTACTTTCGAGTGGCAAGAATTCTCACGTTTTTCGATTGTTAGTCGAGTAGATTAGCCAGCATACAATAGAAACCAAAACAAGAATTTCACTTAAAATGTAATTTTAAAAGTAATTTCAACATCCTTTATATTCGGGTTAAATATATCGCTCATCATCATTAATTTTGTCGGTTTAAAATAGCATTTCGTTAGTTCTATTAGCAATTTCAAAATTTCCTCTTGCTGCTACTAATGTGATTAATCGAAATAGTGTGGAAAATTGCTTTCACGAAGAATACTTGCCAACCCCATCCTTGCCTTTCAAAAGGCTCGCGAATGACACCCACTCCATGTCGCAGTCATGCGATTTTTTAGAAATTTTTTCTCGGAGATAATTTAGAAAAATTAAAACCTGTTGTACCCAGAAGTGATCAAAACTACCCGAAAGGTCACTTGTACAGAGATATTACATCTTTTTTTTATTTATCATTTTCATTATACAATTTGAGATTTTCAGAAAAAAATATAAAATTTGAATTTTACTTTGCTCAAGTTTTCCATTTTGTAAAAACATGACACTCAAGTTTTCCACGTTTTCACTTTTACAAAATTTTAATTAGTTTCGCGACCCAAGATTTCCTTAATCGATTTTAAATTATACAAGCACAATCAAAGTACCGTTATCGGCATAATCGAAATTAATCAAAAATAATAACTCGCGCAATGGCAGAATAATTGTTGAAACTTAAAAAAATTCAATAAATCCAAATTGCCGACCTGCATACAACTGCAAGATTAGCACACCGAGTAGATGCAAACTTATGCAACAAAACATTACAAATGCGCCATATTGGATTCTTACATTTTCGAATGTTGATCTTTTTCTGATTACGACGAAGTATCACACAATCTAACGGTATGATTCATTTTAAGAAGAATGCGTTGGAAATACAATCAACACATTTATTTATTTCAATAAAATTTCGAGAGTTTATTTGTCTACAAGTTTTACCAATCCTTTGTGTGATTTTCATGACAGTGGTGATAAAAATAATTTTCTATCTTTTAAAGTATAAGTTTTTCCATGGTTTTTCATAATGGAAGCATAATGCAGATACTTCAATTAAATTGAGATGTCAAAATTTTGTTTGTAATAAAAGCGTCGATTGTATTTCCGAAGCACTCTTCTCAAAAACGAATAGTTTGAAATTTTAAATTTTTAAAAGTTTAACTAATTTATTTTTATTAAAAACGAATTAAATAATTAAGCATATTTCAAGTTTTTTAAAATTAGCTATGGCCAAGTAAATGTGTTTAATTTATAATCTGACAATTAATCATAAACTGCATAGTTATAAATTCCGTACCCTGGGGGGTAGATCTCTGCAACGGGAAATCTTTAGTTTACTTCTGATAATAAATAAACTACTCAATCCGGAGGGTTTGGGTGTGGAACACCTCCAGTGCTCTGCAACGGAATATTCAGTTTACTTCTGAAAAAAAATAAACTACTCAATCCGGGGGTCTGGGGTGTGGAACACCCTCCAGTGCACAAATTTTGGAATGAAGAACATTGCAAAACATGTAGAACCCCCGGATCGAGTAGTTTATTTTCTATCAGAAGTAAACTGACGATCTCCGTTTGAGGCACTGGAGGGTGTTCCACACCCCAGACCCCGGTTTAACTAATTTATTTTATTAAAAGTGAATTAAATATTTAAGCATATTTCAAGTTTTTAAAATTAGCTATGGCCAAGTAAATGTGTTTAATTCATAATCTGACAATTAGTCATAAACTGCATAATTATAAATTCCGTACCGCAGCGAGTACGGAATACAGCATATTTATCATTTGTTTGGTTGTTTTTTATTTTATGCAACTTCTTTGTATCAAAATAATGACTATAAAAATGTCACGTTACCATAAAAATGGCCAAGAGAGTATTCTGACATTTCCAAATAATTTTTATTAATTATTCGTCATAATAATTATCCCATTAATCGGATTCGCTACCTGTGCCCGTTACGTTTTAAAAATTGTGACGAACACAAACGACAATAGTTAACATTTTTTAAAATTGTAAAATGTATTTTGTAAAATTTGTAATATTTTTAACACGTAAAATCTGTGAAATACCGATGAAGTACGTGAAATACAATGAAGTATCGATAAAGTAGGAGAAGTACCGTGAATTATTTGCCACGTTAAAAGGTGGTATCAAAAGGATTGATGGTATTTTCCCAAATCTCAGGGTTTTGGCATATGCTCCTATGGCTAGCTCAATTGGAGCAAGAAAAAACTTAATTGGCGACTTCTTTTCAAGCAAAAAACTAAGGAAAGTAACTCAAATTGCCCTAGGCGCCACGTGATTATAAAATATTACTCTCAAAATACTCTACTACCCAAATCACGAAGAGTAGCTTTTAGAAAAGAAGTCACCCGATATAAAATAAAAAATTGCAAGAGCTGCAAGAGATAAGCTTGAACTGTAAACAAATGAATTTATTGTAAAATTACAACGGCACCAAAGTTTGATTCGAGCAAAAAATATAAGATATGTATAATCGCGTTAGTGTTTCTTGCAAAAGCAAGATTTCACGTATAGCTATACTTAAGGTCACAATTTAATGGTAAAAAAATTATATATCTATATGCACAAAGCATAAACAATTGAATAACAATAAATCAACTCGCAATCTAAATTTTAGTGCAATATCCACGCAATTCATAACAATTAATAAAAAGACAGCACAAAACACTTATCTTAATTACAGACTTCGATGTTGATTGTCCGCAGATTTGATATTAATTTTCTTCCAAATGAAGTTTCTAAATAAGGTTGGGTGATGAGAGAGCTCGATATTAATGAACGGCACCAATTCCTCAAAATTCTCAAAAACCAAAAAACTGGTTCGTACTTCACAATGGGCGAAAGACAGCAATTCGCACCTCCAGAAAATCGAACAGCTCAATTAATTAATGAAACTTGGTTGATGTTAACCAAGGAAGGACCCTAAAAGGAATTCCTTTACAAAAACATTTGATAAAAACAACTTTACCTCGTAGATGGTGTAATCGAGGGTATAATTCAAATAAAGGAAAGTATTCGGTCAATGCTGAGTCGCAAAAAAAATATAGATGATCTTATCCTCATAAAGAGACACTAATTTCACCTCGCAAACAAACGACGGATAAAAAAGTATTCGATACAGCTCGTTGCACAAAATAATCCCAAATCGGAGCGGTAAAAAAATATATACCAAAATTTCAGTGCAAACGGCACATCTAATAATTTTCCCAACTAACAATCATTAACTTTCGAAAAATACCTTTTAAAAATTGTTGTTAATATCAACTATTTTCTGGTCTTGCGATAGTACCTATCAACAGGACAGGGCCGCACTTAAAATTTAAATAACAAAAAAATTCAATTTTCAACCGTGACATATTGATAAAGTACGGTGAATTACTGGTGAAGTACGTAAAGTCCCGTGAATTACAGCTGAAATATATGAAATACGAAGTATGGTGAATTATAATGAAGTACGTGAAGTGTGAAGTTAATTGTACACGATTTCCTCTAGCGGTTGACCCCTCGGAAAAAATGTTAAAAAATCAGAAGTTTTATTGATTTCAAAACCTTCTCTCTGTTTACTAAACTTGAGAAAAACAATTGCCCACCCTTTCCAAATCGAAAATTTACCAGGTTACAACTTTAGTTGAGTGAATTATCCATTTCTTATAATAGAAAACCCGAAAATAAGCATTAATAAAAATTCAAAAATGTATCAACATTTATTTTTATTTAATAAAGCAAAGGTTAAACTAATTAAGGGATTGTTTTTTGGAGTTTACTCTTAAGAATCGATTTTCATATATAAGGCGCCCGGTATGATAAAAATACGAGGTGTAAAATCTACTGATGAATGACCTCGTTATTTTAGTGCGCACCTATGGTGCGCAAGCAATGACCGCGTTATTTTAGTGCGCACCTATGGTGCGCAAGCAATGACCGCGTTATTTTAGTGGCACCTACGGTGCGCAAGCAATGACCGCGTTATTTTAGTGCGCACCTATGGTCGCAAGCAATGACCGCGTTATTTTTAGTGCGCACCTATGGTGCGCAAGATAATATTGCCGGAACATTAGTGACAATTATCTTTTATAACCATATTTTGTTAGTTATTAAGATAATATTATATTTTAAATAAAAATTAATTATAATAGTTTTAAAAATTTTTATAAAAACATTTTTTATCAATTTTCTTAAAGTTGGTTAAAATTTTTATAATTATGCATTTATAAATTTTCTAATTTTTTTTTTACATTTTTACTAGGAAAAATCTAAACCACCTCCAAAAACTGCAAGGCGACTAGCATACTTAAATAATTTTCATGTACTATTTATTATTGTACGTAAAAGATTTAGTGACAATTTTTACTGGAGTAAACTCTAGTCGTGCGTCGGAGCTGACACACACGGTTTTTAACGAAAGTTTACTCGACCAAAATATTCTATCTCATTGAATTTGATAATCGAAATGTTATAGAACATTTTTTTGCGGTTTTTGAATGACCGAAATGACCATTCGAAGGTCGATATTCAAAAAGTTCCTTTAAAAATGACTACCCTGCAGGGGTTTAGTTTTAAACAATTTTCCTTTTGGAATAGAAAAGGGTCTCGTGAGCAGTAGAGCACCCTGTATATAATAGCAATCTTGGCAATCGAGAATTAATGTTGTAATCATTTTATTCCAATTTTTGTAATTTTTCTAGTAGAGAACATTAATAGAAATGTTGCATGATTTTTGAAGTATTTTTACTTTATCATATGTAATATGAGAAAGTATTGTTTTCGTGCAGAAAAAAAAATTTGAGATTTTGATGGATTTACACCATGGAGGTACCATGAGTAAAATAAGACAATTTCAAAAATGTCGGTGTGTGTGTGTGGTCAAATTTTGTGTGCGACCTACAGCAAAAACTAATAGGAATTTTTAAACAAAATTTTGGATTTTGTATTCTTACATTGAGACGTATAGCTGATTAGATTTTGGCTAAAATTGGTTCACGGAACTATTTTTTTTAATTTTATTATTTAATATTAGTTTTAATTATTATTTCAAAAAGTAATACTAATTTTTAAACTAAAAGGTTTTCGCATATTTTAATCGATATTTAGAACTGATTAAATTTTAGTTAAAATTCGTTCCTATTGTTTTTTATTATTTTAAATTTTATTATTTAATATTAGCCTTTATTTAATATTTTAAAAACTAAAAGGATTTTCAAAACTAAAGTTGAGATTTGTTATGTTTAGGGCAGGAATTAGAGCTGATAAAATTTTGGATAAAATTGGCTCATGGAAGCAATTTTTTTTAAATCTTTTTATTTAATATTAGTTTTTATTAAATATTTACAAAACTAATGAGAATTTCAAAACTAAAGTTGGTATTTTGTATCTTTATATTTAAATTTAGAGCTGATTAGATTTTGAGTCACATTGGTTAATGGAAAATATTTTTTTCCTTTTATTATTAAAAATTATTTTTTTGATTCAAATTTTTTTAAATTATAAGGTTAAATGAACAATAAAACGAAACATTATTTGTGAGCTTTCAGCAATTATTATTAAACGTCTGATGACAGCAGCAACCCTTGCTGAAAGCTCACAAATAATGTTTCGTTTTATTGTTCATTTAACCTTATAATTTAAAAAATTTGAATCAAATATTAATTTCAAAGGTTAATAATATATATAATTTCATTAAAAATTATTTTTTTAATATTTAATAAAAGTATGATAAAGTCATGGGCACTGCATAGATAAAAAGTTCAGAAGACCTTCAGTTTTCTCAAATTTTTTTTATAAAAAGTGATTTTTGAAACCGTATTTTAGCGCGAATGACGTCACAAATTATTTTTTTTAACAACTGGCAACACAGCAAATATAGTTTGTATTGATAAATAGTTTGTGTAAAAATTGAAAAATGAATTTTAATAAAAACACAGAAAACTCGGAATAAACCATTTTTCTTATAATTGCTTGTGACTACAGTTTGTATTAAAATAAATATTTATTAATAAAAAATACAATTTAAATCGTAAACATTACATTGTTTACAACTGTCAAATACAAGTCAAATATTTAACTGTCAGGTCTTTGCGACGTTGTAAAATTTTCATAAAAACGTTCGGGATCACGCGTCTGACGTCAGAGGCGTAATCGGCTGACCTATTCATTTTTGAATTTCAAATTTGATTTTCTCACCGCAGACCGCATTTCAAAAATTTTATTTCGGTTATAAATTTCATTTGATATTATTTTCAAGAATTTTATTTTCAAAGAAGAAGAATAGGAGTTATCACTAAATTGCACATGAGTGTCAAATGGTCTAGGTACGCCACTGGTAGTAACCTATAGTAATATTTTAAATAAAGTTGTTTTTAGATCCATTACTGTAGTAATAAAATAGCGTAAAGAATCTATATCTGATGTTCTTTGGGATGCATGCTATATAATATCTACATTGTAGATTACAATGACCTATTCCTCAACTGTAATTCTATATTTATCAGTTTAAGGTCAACGACGAGTAAATTACATGTCGAAATTTTTTTAATTTTATTCCCCTCCTATTCCTTGAATTTTATAAGATTGAAAAGTTTGTTTGTTAATTTATTTTACGTTTAAATTACACAAAATAAAACGCACAACAAAAATTAATTAAAAACCTTTTTGTTTAATCATAATCACATAAAAATTTGGTTTAAACTAAATTTTGTAGTTGGAAAGCTATTGTTCGGTGTAATATTGGCCAAAGCCGGCGCCAGATTTTCAGATTGCGGATTTGCCCCCCTCAATAGATAACGAGCTTCAGTTTTATTAGACAGTAGTTAAGTAAAATAATAATTGCTTTAAACAATAAACGTCAAGTTTTCACGACGTTTGTAGTAAATACAATTTTGGGAAGTCAATACGAAGTCAAATTTTTTTTTAATAAGTAGGTCTCCTGCTCAAAATAATATTAATACAATAATAATTGCAAAAGTCGAAGCGATATTAATTTGTGTTATTAAATAGTTTGGGATTTTATTAATATTTTTTATTTTAATGCTTATATTTTGATTGATGATTTTGCAGCTCTCTGAATTTTGATGAAGCAATCACCCGCTTTTCACTAGCGCCGGCATTGGGCGTGGCTTAGACTAAAATATTTTAGATTAACCCAAATTTTTATGGTTAAAAATTTTTATTGTGCGTTTTATTTTATGTAACCTACACATCTCACCGTTTGACGTTTCTATTTATAAAATTAATTTTCCTACTAAATTAAAACGTGGGCGTGGATTATTTTACGCTTAAACTAAAATTGCTAAACTAGTTTAGTTGATCAAAATTTTAAACTTCAACTGAACAACCGGACCTTAACTATGTATACATACTACTCTAATAAAGCATTCGTTTAAATTTCTTTTAGATTCTTGATCTTGTGTTGGTATAAGATAAGAAGAACGCGTGGAACGACCAATAGTAGTCTAACGAGACATTTAATCAAATATAACTTACCCAGGTCGTTCTGCACTTCCATTAACAACGTTCGGTGGAAATCGCACGTTTCCACTTTGAACGTCTCCATTAATCGGTTTTTCCTGAACCATAATCCTGATTGGTTCGACGTGCGTGTTGGTAACCGGTTTATCCATTTTGATTTCATCCGACGCCGTTTTTGGTAATACCGATATACCAATAACGGTGCGTTCGTTCACGCCCGTTTTCGAATTTGTTTTTAGCGACGACGTTTCCGTTGTTTTGTTATTGTCTTCGTGTAACGCATTCGCCGAAACGTTATTGCCGTTTTTGCTTGCATTATTAGTGGAGGAAATCAAAGTGGTGCTTGATTTGTTGCTCATCGATAAATCGACGGGACTACTAGAATGTAGTTTTAACGGAAGAGTCGTTTCGTGCATCAAAGTTTTCGAATCTAAAACGGTGTTGTTCATTCTATTCAAAGCCGTCGATACGCTAGTGGCACTTAGAGCCCTACCGTCTGGAAGATAAACCGAATCATCACTTTTATCCGTATCCTCTCTCAACGCAGAAATGTCCATTTTGGCTTCTATTTTCAACGGCTGCGTTACCGTCGTCGTAGTACTCGAAACGACCGCCGTTGTCGAAGGTAACGATTCGTGAGATTTGTAAACATTTTTACTTTCTGACTGTTCGTCTGTTCGTTTATGTTCATTTTTTATTTGTGTCATTTCTCTTATTACATCACTTTCTTCTTGTTTCACGTTTTAATTTCTTCTGCTTCTTTTCTCTTCTGTGAAGAGTAAGATTCATCTACCCTCCTATTGTCTTGATTTGTTTTCCGCGAAGAGTAGGGCTCTTCCGTTCTTCTATTGTCTTTATTTGTCGTTTTTTGTTGTTCTTCTTCTCCTCCTCTTACCGTTTTACTTGTTTCTTTAGTTTTACTTTCCGCTCTTCTTGATTTATTTTCTTGTTTATTAGTTTTAAAACTGTCGCCGTTATTATTACTAGGAGATTTATTCCCACTACCGCTTGTAGGTTTTTGATTTGTAGGCACTTGTGGTTTAGTAGGCACTTTATATTTTATTGCGTTAAAACTGTCAACTTTTGCTTTAACATTTCCATAATTTCTTTTAGACGCACTCAATTTATTAGGACTCGATTCTCTGCTTACGTTACGCGACACATTCCTAGACGAACTTCTGGAACTAACTCGACTAGAATTTGGATTTTGAAACGTTCGTGAACTAGGCGGTTGACTTCGACTACGTGGTATTTTTGATGGGGAAGACATCGATTGTTGTTTCATTAAACTGCGTTGGGACGGACTGGGTTCGGGCGAACTTCCAACAATTGGCGAGAGTTTTTCGAAAGCAGCCGGTTTTTGGTGTTTATATTTAAGAGGACTCGGAGGCGGTTTGTAAGAAACGGCTCTAGGCGAAATGTTGGAAAGACTTTGACTAAGTTGCTTTGATAAGTTACTTTCATTTTTAAATTTTCTTGCTTCCGCGACGATACTATCTCGTCTCGTGAGAGTAGGAATTTTTGAACCTTTGCTTGACGTGACGCCATGGAAATCGGGACGTGGCGGTTTGTTCTCCGGTGTGGAAGAGCTGGCAGATTCGAAGTGTATTAGCTTTTTTTGAACGGTTGGGGATGGCAGAGGAGATGCGTGCCTCGATCCAGCCGGATTAAATCCGTGACCCCTGAATGGACTTACTCTTCCGGACACAGGCGAAGGACTTCGAGAAGCAGGATTACTTCCGATATCGGCTATTATTGCAAAAGATGTGTTTCGTTTTCTTTTTATTGTTGGTGTTAACCTAAAAATTGATCGTTAAGGCTCATTTAAACAAGAACGTTCGGTTTACCTGTGTTTGTTTTCGGGGGGCGATAGATTGGGCAACGGAATTTGGTGTTTAACTGGTGGAACGTGATGTTCCGGACGTAAAACGGTGAACGAATGCGGCGAGAGGTAACGAAATGACAGATTCAACTCTGATTCTCGTTTGGTTTGTCTTTTGAAGTCTTCCTCTGATGACCACATCGTGATAGATAATCTGATGTTATTTTATCGATGCCCATCGGTTTTGTGTCGATGCATTTTTGATCTGAAAATTTAAAGTAATTTAGTTGCATTTGCCATTTTAAAATTAAAAATTGAACATTCTATTACATGATTCTATTATTCTATTACAGAGACGGTCTTGGCCTAGTAGTTAGAGCGATCAACTACTGATGCAAAGGCACCCGGTTCGATCCCGGGAAGAGTCTAGGAAGGAAATTATTTTTTCTGATTCTCTTTCTATCTAGAACCGTCTCCCGTGCTTCGGAGGGCACGTAAAGCCGGCGGTCCCCCTGAGTTGATGACTGCCAGCATCAACGATCAAAAGGGTTACAGGCACATTCCTCAACCCGGACTAAGCAACCGTGGGGTCTTAATGCTTACACTTTCTCTTAGAGAAAGAGGCCGTTGCCCAAAAGTGGGCGGAGAAAGCTATAACGATGATATTACGCAGATTATGCACTAACCACGTGACGTATATGCGCACCAATTACTAAAATGGAATTTGCATCTCTCATATTATCATTGGTTCAAGATAAATTATTGCGCAGAATATCATGCGCAAAAATTACCAAAATAGAACTCAAATATATCAAATAGTACCTACTAAATTTTTGTGTGTAAATTTAACTGAAAGCAACTATGCAAATTGCTACTAGCAAAAATGTGCATCGAAAGCGCTGTGTCTGCGGTAAATAATTTCTAAAAGTAAACAAAAGAAGGAAAAAGTCAAAAGGTCGTTAACATTAAGTATTTAATTTTATTTAAATACAAAAATTACTAAACATAAATGTAATCACAAAGTAACCATTTAAAATGCTAATGTACAAATGAAATATTTATTATTAGTTAATTAGCATAGAACCTCGAACGTATTATCGTTAAATCAAGAGCATAATTTAAAAATTTTAACTAAATCCGCAAATAAATCCTTGAAACTCACCGCGAACTACATCTCAATTTCTTTCCTAAATCTCAAGATGGCAACTTTTAAATCGAACAGACTCGGATCTTAGGATTCCATAAATCAACTTTAATTTTATTTACAATGTATGTTGTGATGATGATTCCCCCTTCAGACTCTTGGTTACTAATATTTTTCATTTTAAACAGTTTCTCTATTGATCACTTGATACTGAAGGCCATAATTTTACAAATTCATCTAAAACAATTTACATTATTGTCTCTAAAACCACGTTTTCTATTTTAGGCTTTTGGGATTTGTTACTTAAATTTGACCGCCGATCAAATAATTTTAATTCGTATTTTTGGTTTTTGATGATTTTATTTATATTAGGTATGGCCCAAGACATGAGGCATCTATGGCCTTGGGTACCTATCCCACAATTATGCAAGCTGAAATACTTGCAATTGCACTGTGCGTCCATGAATGCTCAAAAAGGAAAGTAAAGGGCAAACAAAGAAATATAATGTCTGATAGCCAAGCTGCAATAAAGGCACTCAAAGCTAACAGTTTTGAGTCCCTATCCACATGGCAATGCAGACAATCTCTCAAGAAACTGGTCATGGGCAACAAAATTGCCTTTCGCCTGGGTATCTGGGTCATGAGGGAATCAAGGGTAATGAAATAACTGACAAGTTAGCTAGATCAAGCTCAAATGCTTCCCAATGGACCCGAACCATTCTGTGGGCTATCTAAAACACACAGAAGATTGGAGGTCCAGAAGTGGGAAGAGGAGAGCAAAAAAACCCTCTGGAAAAATACACGGGCGAAGAAATTTATAAAGTATTCTTATTTAAAAAAGTATTTATAAGTATGAGTAGCAGAAAGCGAGCGAACCATTTCCGCGTAGCAAATTTTGATAAAGTTCCTTCATCGTACACAGCACAAATTTTTTCACAAGCCTCCCTTTGTCGTAATAATATCACAGAATATAGCGTAATTTTCCGTTACTTTTCTTCATTTTCAAACCCAATCAACTTTCCAACCACTGCAAATTGCAGTGTCGCTGCGATCTGTGTTTCCTGAGTTATTTGCAATTGTTGCCATCTATTGGGAAAAATGCCACAAACTTTTTCCTTTATTTAATATTTTATGAATTTTTTTTATTTTCAATATCATAGCAGACTTTTCAGTTCTACATTTCAACAGGTGTGCAATTGTCACACCTGGCACACGTAGGAAGCCGCCAGTGATTTTATTTACTTTAAGTAACCTATAGCGGCCAGGCTTGGAGCTAAAACTGCAAATTTTGAGATATTTTTAAATTTAGAAAAATGGATTCCAAATTTTTTGAATTTAAAATTTTTAATTTAATTTTTTTTTATTTTAGATTTTAAATTTTAAGAATAAAAGTTACAAAAATTTAATTTTATTTAAAAAAGGTGAGCATCAATGATTTGAAAACTATTTACTTCACTAAAATATATTTTAGATCAAAACTAATCCTCGACAATTTTTTAATTATTATTACTTTATCATAATATGTAATATGAGAAAGTATTGTTTAGGGGATGAGAAGGGGCTTCCTTAAACCGCCCATCTTCAACCATGATTTTATTTATATTTCAGAAAGTATAATACAACAAACTTATGTCCGTGAAGTTAGCCCCTTTTAAAATTAAAAAATTATGTTGTTTTCAATTTGTTTTGAATGTTTTGTTAAAAATTTCAGTTCTAATCTTAATAAAAACTGCGGAAATCACAAAACAAAATTTCACGCTAGGCCCTCTTTTTCAAAAATTTTGAATTTTTTTTCTTGTATTATATTGTTTTCAATTTTTTTTGAGTATTTAGTTAAAAATTTCAGTTCTAAACTTAATAATAACCGCAGAAATCGCGAAAAACAGTTTTGTACGACAGCCCCTCTTTTTCAAAAATTTGGAATTTTTTTCTTGTATTGTGTTGTTTTCAATTTTGTTTCGGTTTTTTTGTTAAAAATTTCAGTTCTAATCTTAATAAAAACCGCGGAAATCACAAAACAAAATTGTGTGTCAGGCCCTCTTTTTCAAAAATTTGGAATTTTTTTCTTGTATTGTGTTGTTTTCAATTTGTTTTGGTTGATTTGTTAAAAATTTCAGTTCTAATCGTAATAAAAACCGCGGAAATCGCGAAAAACAATTTTGTACGCCACCCCCTTTTTCAAAAATTTGCAATTTTATTTCTTGTATTGTGTTGTTTTCAATTTGTTTTGAGTGTTTTATTAAAAATTTAAATTCTAAACTTGATAATAACCGCGAAAATCACGAAAGAAAATTTCGTGCCTGCCCCTCTGTTTCAAAATTTTGGATTTTTTTTTCTTGAATTGTATTGTTTTCAATTTGTTCTGGGTGTTTTATTAAAAATTTCAGTTCTACTTTTCATAAAAACCGCGGAAATCACAAAACAAAATTTCACGCCAGGCCCTCTTTTTCAAAAATTTTGAATTTTTTTCATGTATTATATTGTTTTCAATTTGTTTTGGGTGTTTAGTTAAAAATTTCAGTTTTAAACTTAATAATAACCGCGGAAATTCGAAAAACAGTTTTGTACGACAGCCCCCCTTTTTCAAAAATTTGCAATTTTATTTCTTGTATTGTGTTGTTTTCAATTTGTTTTGAGTGTTTTATTAAAAATTTAAATTCTAAACTTAATAATAACCGCGAAAATCACGAAAGAAAATTTCGTGCCAGCCCCTCTTTTTTAAAATTTTGGAATTTTTTTTTTGTATTGTATTGTTTTCAATTTGTTTTGGGTGTTTTGTTAAAAATTTCAGTTCTAATTTTAATAAAAACCGCGGAAATCACAAAACAAAATTTCGCGCCAGGTCCTCTTTTTCAAAAATTTTGAATTTTTTTCATGTATTATATTGTTTTCAATTTGTTTTCGGTGTTTAGTTAAAAATTTCAGTTTTAAACTTAATAATAACCGCGGAAATTCGAAAAACAGTTTTGTACGACAGCCCCCCCTTTTCAAAAATTTAGAATTTTTTTCTTGTATTGTGTTTTCAATTTATTTGGGTTTTTTGTGAAAAATTTAAATTCTAAAGTTAATAATAATCGCGGATATCACGAAAGAAAATTTCGTGCCAGCTCCTCTTTTTCAAAATTTTGGAATTTTTTTTAATTCTGTTGTATTCTACCACCACATTTGCTCTAAATTTGCGCGGATTGCGTAAAGCGAAACAAGAAAAGAAGGGCCAATTGTTGGATTTGGTGAAAGGTGTAAAGCCTATTCAAACTATTCTTCAAATGAAATTTTCTGGAAAAGCCAAATTAGTTGTGGCAAACACAATTGGAGTAGAAAATGATTTTATGACCAATAATGCCTAAGCCGAACTCGATAGTAAGGTAGATAAGAAAAAACTAAGCGTGATTAAAAACCTTCCAAATATATTAATGAAGTTGCCGTTCAAGTCATAAATTTAAAATCAGAAAATGCGGGCGGGTAAGAAACCCGTCATCCGATTTTGCCATTTTTAAAGTGGATTATGAAAGATGAGGGTCTAATTAGCGTATAAAAAAATAAAATTTGCGGGCGGCTCACACATTTTTGAGAAAAAACGGCTTTAAAAATTTATTAACAATGCAATTTACTCATGGGCTGTTTTGAACTGTAACCCCCCCCCCCCCCAATCAAAATTAAAATAGGTTGTGGCGACAGTAAAGATACCAAAATCTCGGTTTTTACAACGAATTATGAAAGATAATGATGTAATTAACAAATACAAAATTTAAATTTGTGGTTGGTCAACATATTTCGGAAAAAATTCACTTTTAAGGTGAATCTCAGTCTTGACGTAGTTGCGTTTATCAAAACCTCTTGTAGCGCCCGGAGCGGAGATGAAAAATTCAAATTTTTGAAAAAGGGGGGCTGACGCGAAATTTTGTTTTGTGATTTCCGTGGTTTTTATTAAGTTTAAAACTGAAATTTTTAACAAAACAAATTGAAAACGACATAATACAATCAATTTTGTTTTAATTTAAAAAGGGGGGCTAACTTCACGGATATAACAAACTTGAGAAGGTTTTGACAAAGTATTTGCGTTTTAAATCACGAACGGCATTTTCACTAATTAGAAAAGCACTTTCTAAATTTTCTACATTTCTTGACATAAGAATTATTTATTTCAAAATTTTGATTGGCGTTAACTTCGCTTCATTAATTATTATTTTATGCAATTAATACATTTTCATATTGAAAATTATTAGGTGATGTAGATTAGAGCATTAAAGCGTGCACTCTAGTTATCCATGAAGCAAGGAACGTGGTTAGGATTCCACGTTATGTAGTACCTTGTTAATTTTAGTGTTTTCTACATTTCCGCCTTAAGGTATGCATTATTATCTTCTAATATTAGTTTTCGTAAAAACCATTTTTTTAATTATAACAATGTTTAGAGGGAGTTTTCCTGATGCAAAAAAAACAATTTAGTTAGTGATGAGTTTCTATTAACTAGAAGCTAGAAAATGTAGTTCAAATTTAAAAAAATCCGTTATAAAAATGTTTATATACAAAACAATTGATGATTAACTAATTACTGTATTGTTGGAGCATAAAATATAATTTATTATGAATTTCTAAATGCAATTTCTATTATTGTTGCAGCTACTTACTAATAATGCTCGGTGAAATTGAGCTTGCTTGGTTGATTTTTTTAAATAATTACATTTCATAACGATGAAACTTGTAGGTTTACGTATATAATTTAGATTGATGCGCTCTACATCTTGAAAAATTAGTAGTTAATTAAAAATGAAGGAGCACTTTAAACTAAGGGTGAACTATTTTTGGATCGACCAGACAAAAGTTGATAATAAGTGTGTATTTTTGGCGCATTTAGTTACCGGATGTTTTCGAAAATAAATTTGGTTTCTATTTTTTGAAAATTATTTTGATTTTTCTATTTTACCTACTTTTTACAGTCTTAATTATTAACACGGAGGCATGCACGTGTAACAAGCTCAGATGTGTTTTTTAGATAAGAATGAAAATGGAAATAGGCAAAGTGGTAAATTTCAAATAAAGACGTCTTGAGATTTTGATTTTTTCGGCGTAAGTAGGTGGATATTGAATAATTTTTATACTTGGAAATTGTGTATATGCAAATTCTTTTCTAAGGCAGTAGCATCGATTTTTTTAATTTATTCAGCTGTATAATATAAACATAAGACTTCGTTTTAGTTAATGAACATTTCTATAATTCCTATTTTTACACTTCCAAAATCCACCACAATTGAGACATTTTCGAAAACCAAAACCAAAAAAAAAAAGTTACCTGATTTGCGGTTTTTCGTTATATTTAAAATTGGAATCTAAATTTAAATTCTGGTCAAAATATTTCGTACGATCTAATCGCGGCTTTCATATTTTGAAAATTATTTAAATCGTCAAGTTTTCTTCGTTCCGAAGAAATGAGGCCACAGTTGATTTATTCGCACTTTACACTAAATAATTGCCGTTCACCTCAATATATTCCGCAGCCCTCGCAATCACCAAACATTCCACTATTATTACACAAATAAAAAAACATTTCGTCCTTTTTTTCAAATAGCACACACGAAAAGTGTTGTGAAGGAACTGTCGTAAACCTCGAAAGGAGAGCGCAGGATATAAACTGCGCGCCTCGACTATTTCATTTCTTAACCCACCTTCGACTTCCACCCTACTATGTACAAATGAACATTTCGATTAACACGACTTTAATTATTTTATTTTATTAACTTGTCATTTGTACTATTTAAATTTGACCAAACTTTCGAAACTTTTCAAAAATAATTTTGCCACGATAATTTCAACAAAAAAGTATGCTGATCGAAAATTAATTTCTTGACCGATTTTATCGCATTCTATTTTTATTTTTATTGTTATTTTGATTGTGTGCGGTGCATGTAAACATAAAATTAACTTCTTGATTTTTTTTATTTGGCCTCTTAAGATTTTTTTCTAATCTACTCACTTGGTAGCTCTTCGGTGCCCGCCTCGGCCGGGTTCTACTTTTGATAGAAAACTATAATCTTTTATTCCTTTTTTCTCTATTTTTTTTAAATTTTTACCAGTCCACCCTTCCATTTTGCTTCATAATATTGTGTGTTTGTATAATAGTATATTATGTATATCAAGGAGCTAAAGTGTCGCTTTAATTTCAGTACAACCTTTTCGTTGTGTTGTGAAAATACAAAAAGAAACTATAATTTTGAAATGTAAAAAATATTAACATTAAAATATAAATTATAAAAATACATAATTTAAATTTAAAATTTTTTAATCTTACAGGTTTTATTTTAATTTTAATTTCAAAGTTCTCTCTTCCGACCGGTAATATTAACGTATTTAAAGAGTCGTTAAGTTAAATGACCAATAGAAAACGTGTATTTTAAATAAAATAAAGTATGGCACGTGCCTATTGCACGTCTTTTTTCTTCTTGTTATTATTGTTAATTATTGTTAAAATTAATTAAATATAACATATAATAAGTAGGTGTAATACTGAAAACAAGGTGGAACTCGGATGACCGCAGTTCTTAGGCTTCTATACAGCTACCTTTTGGTTTACAATTATATAATATTTTGTAATTATTTTTAATTTAAATTTATAATTTTTCTTTATCTGCACGATCATCAGATTATCTTAATTTTTTTAGTTGGTAACAAAAATTTTCTATATAAGAAATTGACTTGCATTTTGTAAGTGTTATTTTTACGTTTTACGTAATTTTTACTTTCACTCTTTCGCACCTTTAATTGGTTAGTTCATTTATTACCAACCCAAAAAAAAGTGTAAGATGAATAAAATAATCTCATAAACAATTGAAAAAGCGTCCACAACTCTGTGTGTTTGATCTCAATTTATTATTTTGAATCTTGTTAATCCATTCACGCGTTTGTCCATCCACCCACAAAAAAAGTAAAATTTAGTGACAAAAGGTTTTTTTTGTCACTAATTTAGTGACTTTGAATTATGCGGACGGACAGACGGACGGACACGAAGCCAGATCATAAGGCTTTTTCTATACTATGTATAGAAACCTAAAAGTAAAATTTAGTGACAAAAGGTTTTTTTTGTCACTAATTTAGTGACTTTGAATTATGCGGACGGACAGACGGACGGACGGACAGACGGACGGACAGACGGACAGACGGACGGACGGACACGAAGCCAGATCATAAGGCTTCTTTCTATACTATGTATAGAAGCCTAAAACACCCACGTGGTCTTTTGAAAATACTAAAATAATTTCAAAAGAAAGCTATAATTTTGAAATGTGAAAAAAATTTAACATTATAATATAAATTATAAAATAAGCAATTTAAAGTGTATTTTTAATAAAATAAAGCATGACAAGTGTTTTTTGCACGTTTTTCTTCTTCTCAATGTTTATTGCAACTTTAAACAAGTTATTTAAAATAATTCCAAGTATAATTATTTACAAGTTCCAAATCAAAATATTTTATTTATTTTAATTCAATATTAATTTTTTTAAACTCTGAATTGTAATTGAATTAAACTATGAACTAAATCGGTTTTTTTAAATAATTTCTGATTTAAAATTATAAAATACTTTAAATAAGCCATATAATTTCCATAAATTATGTCTAATATTTTATATGTATATTATAAAAATCAATGAATCTATTTTTATATTTTATGCCAACAATAAATTGGTGAAATATCTACTTATATTATACAAATCATTGAAATTAAATGTCTAATAATTATACAATGTCATTGAATGAATCAATGACAATGATTTATTAAAATAACTATTTCCTATAATTGAATTAACTAAAGTTGAAATGTTGTATCATCTATTTTAAATTAGATGAAATTACTAAATCGGTTGTTTGAAATTTGTAAATATTCTAAATGAATTATATAAAACTTTAAATAAACTATCGAGGGGTTTTTGAAGTTGAAGCTGATGAAGTTTTTTGTACACATCTCATGAAGTACATGAAATCTCACGTGAAGTACATAAAGTAATGGTAAAATACATGAAGTACGGGTAAAGTAGGTAAAATAAGATTCAAGACAAATCAAATTAAAAAATGGCTACACAACAAAAAGAAATTCAAGACAATCAATTACAAGAAGTGTTTTAAGTAAAACATTTTTTAAATCTTTATTTGTTCGGAAAATTCTAAAAAGAAACAACATCAATCACAGCACCAATTAATAAACATCAATCCCCTTCCATTGCGAATTTTTAATTCAAAAAGTCTAAATCTATTGTGCATTCTTTATTTTGGGTTGGACCTTTTTGCTTTTGAATTATTTAAAAATTAGCTGGCGTGGGAGACCTGTTAACTCCTCTTCAATTTTGAAAATAATCTTAATATTCGTTGGTGCTTGATTGTACATAATTTATTTTTGCTTTATCCTTTTACCCCCTAAAATATATTTCATAATTTTTAAAAACTAAAACGGTAGCTGAGAGTTTCTACTGAATTTTCAAACTTTTAATATGTTTGCCTGCATTGTAATATTTGGGTACTGAAGGGTGTTTCACACCCCCCGGATTGAGTAATTTATTTTTTATCAGAAGTAAACTGAAGATCTTCCGTTGCAGAGGCACTGGAGAGTGTTCCACACCTCCCAGACCCCGGATTAATTAATTAATTTTTTATCAGAAGTAAACTGAAGATTTCCCGTTGCAGAGGCACTGGAGGGTGTTCTACGCCCCCAGATTAAGTGGCTTATTTTATATCAAAAGTAAACTAAAGATCTGTCGTTTCTAATGCACTGAAGGTGTACCACAACTAGTTTAACTATTTATTTTTATTAAAGTAATCTATATATATAAATGTGAAATGGTATTTCTTTCAGCATGACTCCGAAACTATGAATCGATCGACTTGCGTTTTTTTAAATGATAGAGTACATCTTGGAGCAGGTTTAAAGCCTAATTCCGCGTTTGTAAGTTAATAAACAATGAAGTAATTACATTTTTGTACACAACGTCTGAACAGATTATCTACAGATTTAATCTGGTACTGAGAATAGGTTGTTAAATAACCTACTTCAAATCACTATATAAACTAAAAATCTGGAAATCACTGACAAAAAAAGGAACGAAGGAATCATAACAAACAGTGGCATATAAAGTTAAAGAGAAATTAATCTTGGTCGTTTCTACTGTGCAAAAGACAGCGTTTTTGTAGACAAAATCAAAGTACCGATAACATAATGATCTAATGCTTCCGACCAGCACAGATTCCATTTCACAGCAATCCAAGCCCCAATAAGAGTTAAATTGATCATTTGCATGTATGGAAGTAGAAAATGAAAGTGTTCCTTCAGTCCCATGGAAAAGTAGAGAAATGTCTGGATTTAATTATGATGTCTCATTGATTATGCAACCGATTCTCACGTTTCGATTGAAACCATGACTTCCAGCTGTAACTACTGTCTGCATTAAAATGGGAAAAAGAAGCACCTGGCCTGTGTTGTTGTAGTGGAAAAGTTTTACTCGATGACATTGTTGAACCGCCAGAACCATTAAAGAGTTTACTACTTGGCACTCACATAATTCGGATAATTTCCTTAGAAATATACGAAAGTACAACCCGCTTTTCAAATGACATCGTTTGGTGCCACCGAGATACGGCATGGAAATTTTATGCCCACGTTTAAAATTCAAGGCCAAGTTTACCATGCAGTTGGTTCCTTATTTCCAAAATGCAAGAAGAACCCAAGAAGAAGACAAGATTTCTTTGAATCATCAAACAAATAAATTTGTTTGGTCCGAACAAACAATTTTATTGATTATGCAACCGATTCTCACGTTTCGATTGAAACCATGACTTCCAGCTGTAACTACTGTCGTGCATTAAAATGGGAAAAAGAAGCACCTGGCCTGTGTTGTTGTAGTGGAAAAGTTTTACTCGATGACATTGTTGAACCGCCAGAACCATTAAAGAGTTTACTACTTGGCACTCACTATAATTCGGATAATTTCCTTAGAAATATACGAAAGTACAACTCCGCTTTTCAAATGACATCGTTTGGTGCCACCGAGATACGGCATGGAAATTTTATGCCCACGTTTAAAATTCAAGGCCAAGTTTACCATGCAGTTGGTTCCTTATTTCCAAAATGCAAGAAGAACCCAAGAAGAAGACAAGATTTCTTTGAATCATCAAACAAATAAATTTGTTTGGTCCGAACAAACAATTTTACCGTTTCCTTAACTTAAAATTCTCAAACTTTTCAAAAAAAGTAAATTCAGACAAAGGCAAAGTATTTTATTTTAGTGAGATCCCGGCGAAGCCGGTATCCAGCTATATACTATGTATGTGCAGCTGTAACAAATATTGCGTTATATTGGACTTTTGACTGCAAATATTTTTATTTTTAAACTTTTAACATTTTTACTGTTCACTTAAAAATGTATGATTAAATATAATAATAGACCATACAGAGTGAATTTAAAATTATTCCCAACAGTGCGGCCTTTAGGCCACAACCTGGTCAGCTAGTTAAATATATAACTAAGCATATCCCAAGTTTTTAAAATTAGTTATGGTCAAGTAAATGTGTTTAATTCATAATCTGGCAATTAATCATAAACTGCATAATTATAAATTTTGTACCCTCTGGGAGTAGATCTCTGCAACGGAGATCTTCAGTTTACTTCTGATAAAAATCAACTACTCGATCCGGGGGTCTGGGGTGTGGAACACCCTCCAGTGCACAAATTTTGGAATAAAAACATTGCAGAACATACAGAACCCCTGGACTTCCGGATCAAATAGTTTATTTTTATCAGAAGTAAACTGAAGATCTCCGTTGCAGAGGCACTGGAGGGTGTTCTACACCCCGGAATAAGTAGTTTATTTTATATCAGAAGTAAACTAATGATCTCCGTTTCAAAGGCACTGGAGGGTGTTCCACACCCCAGACTTCCCGGTTTAAATAATTTAATTTTATTAAAAGTGAATTAAATAATTAAGCATATCTCAAATTTATTAAAATTAGCTATGGCCAAGTAAATGTGTTTAATTCGTAATCTGGCAATTATTTATAAACTGCGTAATTATAAATTCCGTACACTCCTGGGGGGTAGTGGGGATCTCTGCAACGGGAGGTCTTCAGTTTATCTCTGATAAAAAATAAACTACTTAATCCGGGGGTCTGGGGATGTGGAACACCTTCCAGTGCCTCGGCAACGGGAAATCTTCAGTTTAATTATTATAAAAAATATACTACTAGATTTGGGGGGGTTTGGGAGGAACACCCTCTAGTGCACTAATTTTGGAATCTTGGTAAGTCTCTGAAATACTGATGAAGTACGTGAAATACAATGAAGTAGGTGCAGTACCGTGAATTATTGATGGAGTACGGTGAATTACTGGTGAAGTACGTGAATTCCCGTGAATTACTGCTGAATTATATGAAATAAGAAGAAGTATGGAGAATTATTATGAAGTACGTGAAGTGTGAAGTTAATTGTACACGATTTCCTCTAGCGGTTGACCCCTCGTAAACTATATAATTTTAATTCATTTAATTTAGATTAGATGAAAATGCAAATTTATTTTTTTCTGTGTATGTTAGACTTCCCTCGGTTCGAACCCGGAAAGAGCAACAACTTATTCTGATCATCTTCCCTCGGAAGGCAATGGGAAACCACCAAAGTAATTTGTCAAAAAAGCACTTAGAAAAAAAATTAAATGATGGTTTCAATGAACGTCAGTTGTACTTACTAATATTTTGCACCTTTTATTCCCAATTTCTTCACTCATAGTTATCTTCAAGTTTACTTTAGGTTAAATTGACGAAAGAACCAATCAGATGATTGATTTATTTGTTTTGTTGTCGTTTGATTGGTTATTTCATCAATTTAACCTAAAGATAACTATGAGCGAAGAAATTGGGCATTAGTATATTATTGCGATTTGAAAACAAAAGTTGGTAATGCGGTAACCTCATGTTCTTGTTTATCTCTATCTTCATATTTAAATTTTCCAGCTTTTCTGAATTGAATCGAGTTTACGAATTCTAACAAGTCATTCTCTTGGTTTCATTATTTCCTGTGCTCGTTTTCATCGCATTTTTATTAGTTGTCCCCGCCTGAAGATCTCAATGAAGTCTATTTTGTTGCATCCGGATCAAATTTAAAATTGAAGAAAGTTACTAATTCATCATCGTCGTCGTCTGCACGTTTTGAGCTGTTGCTCGTTACGTCACTCTTTGGTCGCTCCATCTCTTTTTTGGGCGCCCCACATTTCTTTTCTGCCTCTAGGACTAATTTCTTCCATATTTTACTAATACATCTACATGGTCGCCAACAAGGGAGGCTCATATGAGAGAGATAGAAGTAATTAAGCGGCTTTTAAATTAATATAATTTCTTTGAAATACTAAAATTGGAACGCCCATCCTTACCAAATTTAAATCGAAAGCAATGTAATCTAATAAGAAAATTTATTTTCTCATTATCCTTTCGTGTATAATGGTGTATATCCTTTGGTTTAATGTAATACAAATTTTGAAACTGTAAGAAATGGGTGGGATTTGAGTATAAAATTGACGATTTAGCAATAATGAGTTCAGGTGTGTCATTAATTATTGGCGTATAATTTTCTTGGAAGGTTATATCTATACTTTGATGGTCTCACGATAGATATTTAATAAATTTGCTTTATCACGAATGTAATCCATTCATCAATTCATATGCCAATAACTCATACATTACTAAATTAATTTTAAAATGATGCAGCTACCTAATAAATGGAAGTGATTTGAAAAATTAGGTCACACTTTTTTCATCCAGGTAATACAAAAAGTTAATAAATCTAATTAATTTTTTTAATAATAAAGGAGTATTTACGTGCCGCAACCCTATCTGAATTATCACGCGAATGCATTTTGCTTAACTCTTTAAAATTAACCTTAGAAAACTTTATTTTTAAAGTTATATTTTGAGGAGAAATTTTTGATCTAACAATTTATTTTGTATATGTTCCGTATTAAAAGGGTTTTTTTATCAAATTATTGAACGTTAATGCCATCGATAAAGATTGGTATTAGCTAATAAAGCAAATTCTTATATTTATTTCAAAATTCAAATAAAACATAAAGTACTTCTTTATTAAAATGAAGTTTTAGATAGTAAAGGTATGCACTTTCATCATTAAAAATGGTAGAGGTAAGAATACAAAAAAGTTTTGATGGTTAAAAAATGGGTTAATTTTTCCCGGCCTTCTTATCCTTGAAGGTCGCAGTTAGATTTACTGTGGCGATTTTTAGGAATTATGAATGCAGGAAATGCTGTTTCCTCACTTTTCTGTCACCTTGACAGATGCTAATATGACATCCACGACTAACATAGCTGTTATTGGTCGGTTTGTTTCCAAGTGGGATCGCAGAAAAAAAACTGACGGAGATTCTTAGGATAAAAAAAAGAACAAATGTAAATAAAGGCCCCATGTTGTCAATATATAAACTGGAGCCGGATATCCTCAATGTTCACGATGAAGCTCAAGAACATTATTTGAAAAAACTAATCCATTATTAGGTACTGTGAATACATATAATCGCCAATGCGATTTACTAACTAAGAAATTAGTACTTATTACTTTACAAAGTACCTAGTTTATTGTTTTCCGATAATAAATTTGCCGATTTGAAGGACCCAGGACCGTTTGACGGTCACTGATTTGATTTTCTTTTATTGATCTTCACTATGGTAAGCAAGCGCGACATTTAAAAAATTGGGACCATCGTTAATTTTTTAATAAAAAATCGTGACTTCCTTTTAAATCTTTTAACTAACGTCAACAGCGTGTCTTATCATAACAAGGCCGCGTAACCATTTAAATTGCGTAAACGTCAAAGTGACAGACCAGATTTGAGGTTATCTACAACAATGTCGATCAACTTGGACATCATTTTACGTAAACCAGACAAAGTTTACCACGAAGGTGTAAGTAAGCAGGTTTTATGTGTTCTCTATTTAATGTACACATCGTATTTAAGGAAAACATAGTCGGGGTGATTGCAATTAGTGCACCCTCCGACTTTAAGCACGATGGTATAACTTTATCCATGGAAGGTGCGGTTAATTTGCAACTTAGTTCAAAAAATGTAGGAATTTTGGAAGCCTTCTACAACGCCGTTAAGGTAAAATATATAGCTTAATTTATTGCAGGCTTCTAATTACGATTTTTAGCCAATTCAGTTACTAAACACTTGCTGCGAAGTTAGTGGTCCCGGTAGAATACCATCCGGTAAAACTGAAATTCCATTTGACTTACCGCTTCAACCCCGACAAAATCGCAAGTTGTACGAAACCTATCATGGAGTTTTCATTAATGTCAGTTACGGATTAAGATGTGAAATTAAACGTTCGTTTTTATCCAAAGACGTAATAAAAGCCCAACAATTCTTTGTTCAATATTACCCCGATACATCAAAACATCAGCGACCTGTAAATTTTACAATAACTCCTACAACATTACAATCGAGAGAAAGTGAAGTGCCAAACTTTTGCATAAAAGGTCAATTAGATTCCACGGTTTGCAATGTCACCAAACCTTTTACCGGTCAAATTATTTTGGAGCAGTGTCCCACTACGGTGCGATCTGTTGAACTTCAATTGGTAAGGGTGGAAACATGCGGATGTGCCGAAGGCTATGCAAGGGAAGGTAAGCAGAATACTCGCTAACTTTTTTGATTAATTTCCCGACTGCCAGGTTTTCCTTTATTAAAATTTTTCCTCAACTTCCTGTGGGTTTGTTGGATAAAAATTAATTTAATATGAAACATTTATAAAAATAACTCAACCAAAATGTTACAAGAATACTTACTTACTTTCAAATAAGCAACCAATGCAAAATTCTGTTCCACCCGCCCTGAATTTATCATTTTCGTCGCTTTCCATAACAAAACTTCCTTGACCAATTTGTTTTTAGCCACAGAAATACAAAACATACAGATAGGAGAAGGTGACGTTCCCAGAAGCATTGGAATTCCAATTTATATGATATTTCCACGTCTCTTTGCTTGTCCAACCCTAATAACTCCTAGTTTTAAGATCGGTAAGTGAAGTTGGAATGGAATAAAATAGTTAGATAACAAACTGAGCATGTTATTTATAGAATTCGAAATCAATGTTGTGGTAGTATTTGAGAACGATTATTTGGTAATGGAAAATTTCCCCATTACAATCACGAGAGAAGTATAGAAAATCAGTTTTAGCTTTGTATAATAAACGCTTGTAATAAAAATTCTTTTACAAAATGTAGATAATATATGCAATTAAAGTGTACATTTTTTTTAACATAAATTTTACATAACTAAGTTTACTTATTGACTATCAGCCACCGCCAAAGTCAAATTGGCTAATATAGGTTCAATATACTGCTCCAAATCCAAAATGTGACCTGTATTGCACGAGTCGTTGGCAATAAAGCTAATAACGAGAGGCGGCTTGTTCATCTGGACCACGGTGTAGTGAGAATAAACACAAATTATGGTTTTGCCTTTCCTAATCCTAATTTTCCGCCCTGATCTATAGCAAGCCCAAACGTTGATAAAAATCCAGGCCTCATCGCCAGTTCGGGGGCCTTATCGGTGTTTACCTTCAAAACTGGAACACCATCTCTGTCGGTTATTAGAATACAATATAACCCGGACACTTGGGTCAGCAGTTGCTGTAATAACTTCCGCACTTCTTCAACCATTTTATCATGGAAACCTACGGTCAAAAGTGTTCGGTATTAGAGGAAAAAGCAAATATGTAAATAAATCTTACTTAAATTAGCCAATAAAATTTTATCGAATGTTAGGTTAGGAGGAACAAAACTTCAAAACAAATGTTACTCATGTTACTGAATAAAGGTGCGACTACATGTTTAAAGCTGTAGCTACACGTACGCAAAGATTTCTCATTAGTTTTCTTAATATATTTTACTAATTTTCCTATAAATGCTTTAAATTAAAATATACATTTGGCATCTTATGATTTTTGAGAAAGAAGGCTTTGCTATCAACAGCTTTCCAACTTAAAAGTTTGGGACCACTGTATGATGTCTTAACCTCGAAATTATGAAGTCATAATAAATTGTAAAAATGAGTGAATATTCCCATAAAGTAAATTTAGTATGCCGGACCTGTTTGTCTGCAAAAGATGAAATGAAATCGTTATTCGATTCAGACGCAGCTTCAATGATTAGAGCTTGCCAAATTTTTAAGGTAAAGACGTCCTCCTCCCGAGGAAAACTCACCTAGTACCTAATAACATTTTAGCTGAAACCTACCGATGGTTATCCTCAGAAAATTTGTAAAAATTGTTATACCCTCCTGACCGATAGCTATAATTTTAAAAAGTTATGCGAAAAATCGCAAACCACTCTACAAAGTTTGTCTAAGGTAATTATAAAACACTCCAAATGTTAAGCCCATTGAACGTTCACTGCTACATAATTTTAGGGCGTAAATGTAAGGAAATTAAAGCACCGCAAAGAATTATTTCAAAACAGCTCCGACATCCATTTAATAGAACACCGATGCTCACAGTGCAATAAAACGTTCAAAAGTGCGTTACTCGCTAAACTCGAAATAATTCTCAATTTTTTTATTTTATTTTAGGTGCCCAAACATTAAAAAAGCACTTATTAGCCCACGAAAAAAGAAATTTTAAATGTCGACAATCTCCTTCCGACTCCGAAGAACTTGGCACCGACACAACCAAAACAAGAAGGTTCGTATTTTTTTTTTTTCATTCTTAAGTAGAATTAACAGTTACGTTATTAGCTTAATAGATGAGGTGCACGATGATTTGACCTCATTTCTGGATGAAGCTCCAGCATCACCTCTTCCATTTGCCTGCAACCAGTGCTCACAATCCTTCAGTGCGGAATGTGATTTACAACTACACACATCAACACACGCACAAAACGGGGATTATATTTGTTTACGTTGCAAAAAGCCATTTGCCAGTAGGTCGTCCATTATTTTGTTTTAAGGTTTATTTTCCTTTAGGTTCTAAAACTTTGTTTATCTAAACTTGAAAAGATTTCTAATTTGAATGAATTTAAGAATATTCCAATTTCTTTCTTTTTGAATGGTGAACTTGGGAATAAATTACATTTAAATAAATAATATTTACTGAAAATTGTACTAAAATACGATTATTTTAATAATTTGATTGATAAACCACATAAAAGGAATATTTTAGTACTAAGGGGTTAACAGCACCAAAATCTTTTGAAAACCTTGTATTTAAAATGATAGCTATTTTTTCCCTTTTCTTCTTCGATTACGCATATTGATCTCTCAGAAAGGTCTTCAACTACTGTTAACACTTACAGATCTTTATAATGCTTATAAAAAATTTACCAGCAGTTAACCCTTTACTCGACATATCATTCAAAAGAAGTTTGGTTTTGGATAACAAATTTGTTACAGCTCGCCAAATGTTAAAAAGGCATATCAAGACACACATGCTGCATAAACCGCATGTATGTTCGAGCTGTGGTAAAGGTTTTGCAGAATCTCATGCTCTCACAAAACATTTACGTCAGCATACAGGAGAGCCACGGGAAAAAAGGCATCTGTGTACGATATGCGGGCAGGGTTTCACGGAACCCTTTTATTTGAACGTTCATATGAGAAAACATACCGGCGAACGTCCGTTAATGTGTTCGTCATGTGGTAAATCGTTCGCCGATCCGCGTTCGCTCAAAGCCCATAACATGATTCACACAGGAGAAAAGCCCTTCAAATGTGACACCTGCGGGTGGGTATTTATTGATTTTTAAATCTCGCTTCAATTGATCAAATTTCAGGAAAGCGTTCAGCCAAAGCGTTAATTTAACCAAACACATACGGGTGCATACTGGAGAAAAACCCTACATTTGTTCTGAATGTGGTAAAGGTTTCACGCAGTCCTCAAGTTTGGATAAACATGCTAGGATACACACCGGTGAAAAACCCTACAGTTGTGAGCATTGCCTAAAAAGGTCATTATGAGAAATGTGGCGTTGAGAGGAATAATGGCCTTTTCTCGGGAAATTGTATTTGTGGCTTGGGCCATTAATGCACTCAACCCTTTAAATTGACTAGGCAAGTACTGATACAATTTGTTTCAGATTTACAGAGAAGGGTACACTAACTCATCACATGCGTACACACACGGGTGAAAAACCATACGTTTGCAGCAAGTGTGGGAAATGTTTTGCAAGTTTGTCCGAGTTGCGTTTGCACGATCGCAAGCACACGGGACTGAAAAAAAATGTGTGCGACGTATGTGGAAAAGATTTCGCAACACCCAGCAATCTTTTGGTACACTCAAGAACACATACGGGCGAAAAGCCTTTTAAGTGTGACGTATGCGCGCGCGCCTTTGCTGATAAAGGTTCTTTAAAAAAGCATTCAAAACTGCACGAGTACAAAAGTAATGAAGAAAAAAGTGAAGAAATGATAAGTGATATGGAGCCATTGCAGACGGTGGTCGATATAAATTTAACCGACCAAATGTACTTTAATTTTTCTTAAAAAGAAAATAAAGCACTTGAAAATAAAAATCTATTTCTTGTCTCACATTGTTTTAGCGGGCTGGACGTTAAACAATCCACTTTCATTAGGTACTTTAATCGCTGTTGTGGTGAAATCATTGAAATAATTTATATAATTTTCAGATTTGCACAGCACAGTTCATAGTACTTCCCCGCTTGTACCCATTTAAATAATCTGTGATGGATATGGGCGACCTACAACAGCTTAACATGAATTCTGAACCGTAAAAACAGGCGAGGACTCATGCGGGTTTTCTCTCTGCTATTGGAATAAAAAGTTACTATTTTGTACTCGTAAGAAAGTCTGTAATGAAAGGTTGAGAAAATGAATGTGGATAGAGTGTGGAAGTAGATATATCGTGGAAGGGACCAAAGAGAAGGGGCACACCAGTAAAACATTTTCAAAAACTGTTTTTTTAATAATGAATATGGCCACAGTATAAAGCCTACTCAAAAGTTTTATCTCCTGTGTTTCTGTCATAAAAGTTTCTATTGTGTCAATTTTGCGTTTTTAACTTGTTAGTATCAAGATCACATACGTGATTGGAGACACGCAAAATAAAATATTTTATTTCGTCTGCCTTCTGTGCTCCTGTAAGGAAAGATTCCATTTTGACAATTTTCGAACAAATAAGTGGAATTCGTTGGCAATTTCAGCTTTGTAGTATCAGGATCGCAGAAGTAATAGGAGCAACGCAATTCAAAAATTTTACTTCATCTACCTAATGTGCTCCTGCCGTAAAACATGCTTTTCTGTTAATTTTCTAGCAGAACTACTGCAATTCATTAGCACGTTTAACTTTGTAGTATCAGGAATTCATAATTAATAGGAGTAACGTAAAATAAAAGGTCTAACTTCTTCTGCCTTCTCTACTCCTGCCATAAGAGCTTCGCTTCGCGATAAATTTCTAGCAGCAGCAATGCAATTCATTGGGTTTTTAATTTTGTTGTATCAGGATCGTCTAAGTGATGGGAGAAATGCAAAATCAAAAGTTTTCCGTCCTTTACCTTCTGTGCTTCTGTCGTAAAAGTTTCCATTCCGACTATTTTCTAACAGTAAAACACGCATTCATTAGCGTTTTAACCTCGTGATATCAGGAAAATTCAAAAAACCAAAAATTTTACTTCCTCCACGTTCTGTGCTCCTGGCCTAAAAGTTACCGTTTTGAAAACTTTCTAACAGAAAAGCAGGCATTTATTATCGGATACTGTGGCATGGTTATTTGTGACCTTTAATATGGCCAATAGCGGACTGGGTTCGGGTGCACTTGCACCCAAAGCTTTGCAGTTAATTAAAAACCAGGAATTTTACTGGTTTTACTTAAAATATTTTAAAACAAACAAGAGGTAAATATATTATTTGCCAAAAAATAATTTATTTAATTGTTAATTTAACTTCCATTATAAATTCAATTTTGAATACAAAAATTAACAATTTAATTTTAAATCCGCGTCTTTTTTCTAGGAAGCATTGCAAAATTTTTATTAGCCCAGTCCGCCATTAATTATGAAGATGGCTAGCATGGACTTAGAAGTCCATAATTGGTAGGTTTTCAATTACATAGATAAGTTTTTATGTCTACTCATAACTAGGTATTAAATTTAGCTTAAAGCTTGATTTTCTCTTTCTTTTTTTTATTTAACTAATTTTAATAGTTATTACTTGAAAATTGCATGTAACCTACTGCCAACCTAGCTAATTTCCAACTAACGGAGTGCCAAATTTAAAAAGTTACCTTGGTAATGGTAAAAAAATACTTGGTTAAAGTATTTTCATTGAGGATTATAAAATAAGAAATAAAATCTCTCATTTTTTATTGACATAGTCACATAAAATATTTTCAAGGTGTAATTCGTTTTGGGTCACGTGGAAACATGGAAGTTTTCCGAATATTATCAAGTCCTAGAAATAGCATTACCACTCTCTCCAATCCAATACCTCCACCTGCATGAGGTGGACATCCGTACTTAAAAGCGTCGATGTAGGCTGCAATTTGGGTTAAATCTGTAAAGCAAATAATTAAATCTCTAAAACTTGAAAAAATTTTAAATTGTGATTTACCAATTTGGTGATGTTTGGCTCTTTGGGTAAGTAATTCGGGATCATGTATACGTTGTGCACCTGACAAGATTTCTTCACCACGCATAAACATATCATAAGAATTCGAATTAATGGCATTGTCAGGATCAGGCATTGTATAAAATGGTCTCACTGCCAAGGGATATTTGTCCAACATATAAAAATCTGTGTCGTATTTTGCCTTCACTAAACGACCTAGTAACTTTTCTGCAGGCGTATTTAAATCCTCTTCCGGCCCTATTTCCACACCAGCTTCCAACAGCATCGCCCGCCCTTCGGAATATTGCAACACCAAAGGGGGATCCAAGAAGGTGAAAGGTTCGACAGCAAACTGACTACCGACGATTCCAATTTCATTTGCATATCTTAAAAATTCAAAACCTTTTACTACACAATGTAAGAAGTAGTATTAGACGACTTACTCGTCTCTTAATCCTTTAAATATGGCAGTGAACATATCCCCGATTCTGTACATCACTTCGTGATAATGATAATGGAAAGCCATTTCGAGATCCAATCCTGTAAATTCGGTTAAGTGGCGATGCGTGTTTGAATCTTCTGCACGAAAAACTGCTCCCACAGTGAATACCTTCTCGAAGTCTGCAGCTATGGCCATCTGTTTGTACAATTGGGGACTTTGAGCCAAGTACGCAGAATCTAATAATAATATTTATAAGTTTTTTATAATAATGCTCCACTCTTTAAGACATATCTGTATTGTAGATTATGATCAACTAAGTGTCAACTACATTTTATTAGTAACACTTACTTTTAAAATAGCTGACGGTGAAAACATTTGCTCCACCTTCCGACGCAGCAGATATAATCTTAGGGGTGTGTATTTCGACAAAACCTCTCTTAGTTAAAACATCACGAAACAGACGACAAACGCCAGCTTCCAAACGAAAAATTGCTTGATTTGCTGGTGTACGCAAGTCCAATATGCGATTATCTAATCTTGTGTCTTGGTTTACCCTAATATTTAAGCTTTCCGTGTCCTAAAACGAATAATTTTAAGAAATATGCAACAGGAAATATAAAAGCCTCACTTCAAGTTTTTCCGGTCTACTGGCATCTTCGATTTGTAAAGGCAACTGAGGTGTAGCTGCTGAAACGACCCAAATTTGAGAAACCACCAACTCCACATCATGTTGGGTGCACTTGGCAACTCCACCGGGAACAGCTGCAACCTTAGCTTCGATATCCACAATGCTTTCCTTTGATATACTAAAATATAATTTACAAGTAAAAACATTGTATTAAGCATTGCCGACTGCTTACTTGCTGGAGAACTTAACCATCGACTTTGACACCGTCTCGGATACGCTGACCAAAGCTTGAACAGTAAATTCTTTTTGTCTAAGAACCAAAAAGCATTGCTTTCCTTTTGCACGAGTAGCTTGAATACGAGTACGCACCCACACCACATTTCCAACATTGCCACCGTTAAGTCCATTAACTTGAGCCAGCTCTCGCTTGACAATCACATCGGTACTGGAAGAGCGAATCAAAGGAAAAGTTCCATATTTTCCAATCGAAATATCCTCTTCCTCCACAGCTTGCGTGCCATTACCGTCGGTGACTTTCCTTTCGGCTTTCTTTGCCTCCCTTTCGGCTTTTTTGGCTTCTTTCTTTAGAGCCTTTTTACTGGCCCCCGTTTCCCCTTCGCCGGCTCCTTTATTTTCTGGCATTTTTAAATTTTACACAATTACGTAACTTTTGGTAAAATAACGCTATAAATAAGTGAAGCGGCAATAAATTTGATATCAAAATTTATAACATAACCTTATCAGATAACGTGCAATAAAAAATTTGACAAAGCAGAGTTTTATTATACAAAGCGTTTGAAAATTAATGTGACGTTGGAAAAGGTGTAGTTCAAAAACTTGTATGGGCTCTATCTCGAAAACTAAGAAGAATTTTAAAACTAAATTTAATTTTATATTGAAGCTTCGAGTTGATAAGATTTTGATAAAAATTGGATCACGGAAACTATTTTTTTTATGTTCAAACATTTTTTGTAAAAGCAGAGTATGACATACTCTCTTTGGTAAAAGTTTGATAAAATACCAAAATTATCTCAAATTCAAATATTGAGATTCAAAATTTTTTTCTCTTAAATATTTGCCTTCGCACGTTTAATATTCTCTACTTTTCCGCCACAAGCGGAATATATACAGAAATAAAATTATATAAGAGATTTTTTTTTTGAGATGTCAGCGGAGTTTACAGATTTGTTTATATAATTAGGTAGATATTATCAATTTAAGTTATTAATTAAAAAAATTTTACTAAATTTGAAACTCGCGCTGAAAATCCAAGGTTGGTAATGCGCATTGGTTACTTCCATTCACGTAGTTCTTTCTTTTCCGCTATAAAGTGTGAGTGTTGTTAAAATCAAAATGGTAAGTTGGAAAAATCACGTTTTATTGCGATCATCTTGCTTTTTATTAATTTTTTTGTAAATTAACGTTACTATTCGTAAAATATCACAGATTGGTTTAATTATTGTCAAAACTTTCTGCATTTTTCGAATTGAAAAAAATCATGGTACATATTTACAAAATTAATATTTTCTATCTTCCTACTTCATATGTTTTAAATTTGCACCGAATTAAAATTGATTGCATTAATATTTTTAGTTAAAAAGCAATATTGCAATGTATAACTTAATTTGTGTATTCGACGTGACCTAACCTACAAAATTTTTTTAGGCTGAAACCACAACGGCTACAATTCGCACGCGTAAATTTATGACCAACAGATTGTTGGCTCGTAAACAAATGGTGGTGGATGTCTTGCATCCAGGATTAGCGTCGGTTAAAAAAACCGAAATTAGAGAAAAGCTTGCCAAGTTGTACAAGGTAACATCTTCGTTGATTGTTTTGTGTACGGCTTACTAAATTTTATGTTGTAGGTCACTCCCGATGTAGTGTTTGTGTTTGGATTTAAAACAAACTTTGGTGGTGGTAAATCGACAGGATTTGCTTTAATCTATGACACTTTAGATTTCGCCAAAAAGTTCGAACCCAGGCATAGGTTACAACGTCATGGTTTGTATGAAAAGAAACAACAGACGAGGAAACAACGTAAAGAAAAGAAGAATAGGATGAAGAAGGTCAGAGGCACCAAAAAGGCTAATGTTGGAGCCGCCGCCGCTAAAAAGGTACGTTGATTTTTTACAATTTAATTATTTATCTGGTAATGGGAAATGGGTTATTTGGTTATGGTTTCTATTCTTTACTGGTATTTTATTTTATTACAGAGTTCTAAGAAGTAATCTTCAAATTTTCCTGTTTATTTTTAGGTATTGGGTTTTAGATGTTTGTTTTATTTCTATTTCTTGTGGCTTTGCATATTTAAATTTTTTTTGTAGTTGCTTGTTTTTGATATGTTTTTTGCATCCTTTTGCTTGTTTTAATGTGATTTTAATTATCTTTTTTATGTTACAGTAAAATCCTTTTGGTCATGGGCACTTTACGTTACATCGTGGTATACAAAGTGTATTTATTCTTAAGATAAAAATCTGTGGATATTTGTTACAATAATAAATAAATTGATCAAATTGAATTTTTCTCTCCATTATTGTTTTGACTTAGTTTTCATGATACATTTATTTTCACTTTCCTGACTAAGGTTAGGGAATTGAAAATTTTCATATTTGATAATGAGTAGTTATGTGGTCTTGTAACTAATTTCTCGTTTAGTTTACACAGTTTTGTGTAAAAACGAGCTTGATGTGCACGCATTTTATTCAAGAACTTGTGTAATCAAAAACGGGGTTAATGTGGTTCTTTGTGAATGATATGGGTGTCGAAGGTTACTTGGGAAGAACTGCATATCATTTAATTTTTAGTTTTAAGGATTCCGGAAGTAAAATAAATTCTCTATTTGCAAAATTTACTTTATTAATTCTAATTGTCGTTCTAACTAGAAATGGATGGACAACGAATGTGTCCCATTAGGGAAACTTGAAGATTTCACACTGAAAAAAGGTTTTATTGCAAGTTAAAAAATTAGCGGTTTAATGTCTTACCTTTTCTTCGGCATGCATGCACATCATTAGCCGTGATGCAATTTCACAAGTATTTTGTAAATTAATAGCGCTTTTGCTAGCAGTTTAAAACAATTTGAAACATGCTCATTCAAATCGTGGGCTGTATTTTCGTCAATATTTTGGTAATCCATTTTTGTATTAAACTTAAATCTGGTAAATTTAATTGATTTACCTGTAGTGATAAATAGTTATAGATAAGAAATATTATTTTTTAATGTTAGTTTTTCACTTACCATTTCAAGCCTTTCAAAAATGCATACATAGTGTTGACACTGAAAAAGAAAAATTTGTGTTAAAATTGGTAAAATGTAAGAAAATTGTTTCAAAATTTAAATAAATACTAGTGTATTCATGATTGAATACACCTGATTGATTGCCAGCAAATATTCAGCTTGTAACCATTTTTTAAAAATTTCGACTAAACGTTGAGCTAGTTGAAAAACGTACATATTACAGCTTCGTCATATTTACCCCGACTCTACATTTCTGAAAATTTTAAAACTTACGAAATTTAAAAATCAAATGGTTTCAGTTGGATGATTTGTCGAAGGTAAACATATCCTTCACATAACATATTGCCCAGTCATCATTTTTTTTACAAATTTTATCATTTGATATTATTTTTAAAAGACCGCAAAATATAGGCAAAAAAATTTTTCCTCAAATTGAAGTCTACTTTCATATGAATTGAAAAAATATTAAATTCGGAAGCGTTAAAGATGAAATAAATGATTTGTTGAATAAAATATTTAAAAAATTCTCACTTTTCTTAATTTGAATCGATATCAAAAATAATACTTTATCAAACACTAACAGAAAAACTCCTTTACGCTTAGGTATATAAAGAAAATAACTTATCGTTAGTATAATATTTCCTTTCGTTTAATAGTATATTGTGTATTTAAAGCGAAAAGTGATTCAAGTCGCTTTATGCTTGAAGCACGCCTACTGCTTTTCTCGAGTCCATTTAAAAATTTGCATTTTTTTCCTGTAGTGAATTATTTCTGTTTCGATCATTTTAAAATAAAAATATTCTAAAATAATTTTGCTAACTATAAATTGTTTTCTATAAGAAAAATGTACAAATACAGATAATTATGAAATTTACCTTTTTTGGTTCTTCCGAATTGTCAACTTTCAATCCTAATTCTTGTTTTGCTCGATTAAAAAAAAACCTTTAGCTGTATTTTCTATACGATCAATAATTCCAGCTTTAACTTCATCTTCGCAGTATAATTCTGCATTTATTAATTCAGCTGGTCTACTGGAACATAAATTATACACCCTACGACAAATATTTTTTTAAAAATTTTCAAAATATGGAAACTTACCAAAACGTGTATCAAGAGGAGCGTCAGAAAAAAAACCGTTTTAAACATTTTTCGTGATAGTTATGAAGATACCTACCTGTTACAAAATACTAAATTTGTATCGTTAAGTGGCTTAATTAAATGTTTCGGTAGTATAATTTCAATATCAAGGTTGTATTCTTCCATTGTATCAAAACCTTTAGCTGTATTTTCTATACGATCAATAATGCCAGCTTTAACTTCATCTTCGCAGTATAATTCTGCATTTATTAATTCAGCTGGTCTACTGGAACATAAATTATACCCCCCTACGACAAATATTTTTAAAAATTTTCAAAATATGGAAACTTACCAAAACGTGTATCAAGAGGAGCGTCAGAAAAAAAACCGTTTTAAACATTTTTCGTGATAGTTATGAAGATACCTACCTGTTACAAAAATACTAAATTTGTATCGTTAAGTGGCTTAATTAAATGTTTCGGTAGTATAATTTCAATATCAAGGTTGTATTCTTCCATTGTATCAAATTCTATGTAATTGTGTTTACTTATGTAACTTATTATTTTTTAATACTGGGGCACAACTAATTATTAAATTACTTGCTAATTGGCTATTAATACGTTTATTTTTTTTATTTAATTTAATTTTCTTAGGAATAAATTAATTTCATTTCGGAGGATTCATGCTGGTAGAGCTATCTCGTACTATCCTCACAGCTCTTTGGGACTTCTATGCTTGGTGCTCACACACATTTGCAGGTTGTTTGGTATAGTTGTAAAGATTCGGAGGTTCGAACCCCACTAACTTTATTTATTTATCATTATTTATTTATTTATGTACTGCGATTTGGATTTTCCCTTAAGTCATAGACCCGAGACATGTGAAAATGGGCACATATTACATTATATGATATCCCCGGGTAAATAGTCGAGACGAAAAAAAAAAATGCAATTACAGTAGCAATTTAAGAAATTGATAATGTCGTAATAAAGTGATTATGTAATTATTATAATTTATTTACATACATCGGTCCTTCTTAGACTGATAACATTATTATAATGGAATTTACCTCTAGTACCTACGTATCTTAGAAATTTAAATAAAAGCAAACCTTAACTTGATAGTTTTATGAGATATGAGCGTTGGAGGGTTGAGGCAAAAGAGATTGTGGCAAAAAAATTTAATTAATAGCTTATAAAAATTAAAAAAAGTTTTACAATTTTTGATTTAAACTTCAGATTTTCTATTGGAAAAATTATATGGACCCCTATTAATGTAGTCACGAAATGAATAAATAATGTCAACAATAAACTTTTTTAATTAATTTATTTATAAAATAATTGTTTATCCTTGGACAATGTTAATAGCAAATACATGAGAATCAAATATACATAAAATTGATTTAATTTTGATCGGAGCTATTAACCCATTTTAAAAATCGCTGCAGCAATTCTGTTACGAATTTGGCTGCACGATCAAAAAATCCTGGTTGTTTTCGTGCATCATCAAAGTCGTCGGAGTCGCCGTCCATTTCACCAGCGGCTTCTCTTTTATTGCGAAGTGGTTCAAATTTTTGGTCCACCAACGCAGAAAATTCCTTATCCTGGTGTAAAAATTCGGCAAATCGCTGCATCACATCTTGATTTTCCGCTGCGCCAATGGGATTTGCGCGGGTGCCTGAAAAATGTTTAAATATCAAGTTTCTCGACTTTGCATTCTTTTAATATCGCATAACTGCAAACGATGAGTAATGCATCGAGCTGCTTGAAATTCGTTTAAGGCTGGTTAAATTACCGTTGCAATTTTGTCTTTTAAATACGAATTTGGGTCATATTACAAAACAAAATCGTAAAAAAAATTTCAAGTGTACGAGGATGGTTGAAAGAAACACGTACATTTTGAATGGCCAAACGAAACTATTTTATCGAAATGAATTTGAATTAAATTTTTGATTTCACAAAAATGATTAAAAAAAATTAAAAACACCTACTGCATTGATGTAATCCAGGCACACGGCTAACAGGACAACAAAAACCAATATTCTCAAACCCATTTTCTTCTAAATGGAGCCAGAGTTTCGGAGAAAATGTTGGAAAAAAATCGCGAATTGGTTACTTTTATAGTTTTGCGTGTGTTGTGCGCACTTCACCCTGACAATGGGGTTATATAATGCAGAAAATGTGAAAATTATATATTTGATCATGCTACTTATTACTAGGAATCAATGGTACTTCCTGTCTTTTATTAATTCGCGACATTGAGAAACCTGACGGTTTTAGTATAACAATAATTAATTAGGTAGAGATACAATTTTATTTTTTATTTGCAAATTACTCTTATCCACACAACATCTAATACCTATGTATGTATGTACATAATATAACAATAATATAAAATTATATAGAAACAAAAAACGTTTCAATTAGTTGTCTTTGACGATATCATAGTGTGACGGAGTCACTTGCAGTTTGAAGAATATTTTTTCACTGTGAAATTTTGTGAATTTTAGTGTTGATTAGAAAAATTAGTAGTGATGTGCAGTGGCGTCACTTTAGATTTTTCCGGGAGTGAGAAGGAGGAAGAGGAGTTAATACTAATAGAAGTCTCTGCTGTAGAGTTAGCTATTGCCTTCCAATGGAAGACGGCCAGTATAAAGTTTTCATATCGCCTCATTCATACTATATTATTATACGAGAGAGGAGCGTATCGGTTTATTTCTGTGACCCCCTCTCCCAAAGAGAAGTTATGGTTACGCTACTGAGAAGATCATAATAAGATAGCTGAACGGTTAAGTACACATGATTATGCTGTTTTTATTTGGCCCTTGCTTTACAATTCTTCTTGGTAAGTGGCTTGCTGAGGGAGCAGCGACACGCGGTATACTTAACCCTGAAACTTCACACTGGGGTCTCAGAAACCCCAAGCGTCATATAAGTTAATGCCACATGTGTTGTAATGATTTTTAAAATCCTTTCTTGTAAAGTAAGTTCATAGATAACTGTGAATATCCGTAAGTGCCTTTTAGTCATTGCAGAAATTAGAACAATTGAAAATAAATTTATATGGGTATCTCAGATCCCAGTGTGAAGTTTACGTACTATATTTTTAGAAATCAACATTAAATTAATTTCATGCAATTTTACTTTTATATGTTGTCTAACAATTACTGACCATATCAAAGTTAGTTTTAGAAATAATATGACTGTTAAAAATTTAATTTTAACAAATTTTAAATTTTACGATGCTGTATGATGTCGATGGTTCGTCGTAAATATAAACAGTAAAACAAATAAACTTCAACTTAGTTGTTGCTAATGTTTCTTTCTTTTGATTATTATTAACCTTTAAATAAAATGTGTTTGCAAATGCCGTCTCCGTGCTTTGGAAGGCACGTAAAGATGGTGGCATAGATAAAAAGAGTAATATAAAGAGTAACGGACGGTGGTCCTCTCACAAGGTGCTAGCAACATCTTTGAGGTATTAATTGCTATAGTGCTCTCTTGGGGACGGGTAAACGACTTCGGTTGTATCCTTACATAAGGACGCCTGATTGTATATAAAAATGTTTGACCAAATTGGGTGGTGTGGAGAGCCCTTTACGCGCGATGACGTAGGTACCAAGTTATGTTATCCTACTATAATATTTTTATTCCAACCTTTGCCGCTCCCGAGGTTTTGCGCCCGGGTGTTATGTCCTATATGCAAAATCGTTAGCGATGTTGCGATGTTTGATTTAAAATATAATTGACGAATTCAATGGCGCTGTAGAAAACTTTGGCACCACTATCCATCCACAACATTTTCATGAAAAGCCTACTTTATTATTTCTTCTTCAACTTTTTAAATTATTGAGGTGCATGTCGCCAGCCCCCATTTTGAATTTTTATTCAAAATAGTCTAAATCGTTTGTGAATTTTCTGAATTTTTTATTCAAAATAGTCTAAATCGTTTGTGCATTTTTATTTTCGTTTGTACTTCTTTCGTTTTAGAATTATTTGAAAATTTAGTTGGGGGCTTGAGACATCTAACACCATTTTAAAACAATCGTGAAAGTTCCACGACGGTTAAGAATAATAATTTGTAATGGGTGGGAGGGGGAGTATCAGCAAAATATGCCTTCTGCAATTATTCAGAGTAATTAAAATAAAAATAAAATTAGCAAGAATTTGAAAAATAATTCCTAAACAGTTTTGTAATATTATGTTTATGCTGACAAGATTCTATGATTCTGAAGGCTAAATAGAGAATCATCTAGCACATACCTTATCCAAAAATTACAATTCTAATTTTTTTTATTAGATAATTGCTTATACTTTTAATTTTAAATTAAGTCTCAAATTTTGTTATTATCAAAATCATAATAATAATCTTCGCGATATTAAAGTAGCTATTGTATTTCTGAAAACTACGAAGCAATGAAAAATAAGAAAACCCGTATTTTTTGGTTAGTCAGTTTAGTCGCTTTTGGCGGAGATATGATTTTTGAATTTGAGAGTTGTGTCAAAATACGAAGTTCAAGTTTAGCATATCTCCAGCCACCTCAAAACTTTTTCAATTACGCGAAAACAAAGAAGGTACAAACGAAAATAAATGATGCACAATCATGCATAAACGATTAAGACCATTTTCGATCTGAAATTGATTATCTGTATATCAAAAAATTAGAGAATTCGTTATTCGGTTTTAAAAAATACTGGGAATCTCGTTAATCTTGTTGCGCGTCAATTTAGCTTTTGTATTTCTTAAAAATCTTGAAACGAGAAGAGGTACAAACGAAAATAGAGTTTGCACAAACAAGTGCATACGAAGAACAAACAATCTGAACAATTTTGAAGCCGAAATTCAAAGTTCAAATTTAACATGTCTCCAGCCGCCCCCCCCCGCAACTAAATTTTCAAATAATTCTAAAACGAAAGAGGTACAAACGAAAATGCACAAACGATTTAGACTATTTTGAATAAATAATTCGAAATGGGGGGGGGGGGCTGGGGACATGCAACTAAATTATTGAGGTTGGAGTTCGTTGACACAAAGTCTTAGCCTGTGTTGATTTTACAAACGTTTATTTAGAATTAGATTAAGAATGTTAATACGAGTGGAATGTACTATTTGTCGATATTTCCAATAATAACGCTAAAAATCGATTTTAAAAATCACGAAATGCGGGAATATTTCATTCTGCTAACGGAACGTGTGCTATGCCTGGGTTGAATTTGACTAGTGGTGGGGATATACCAGTCGCTCTCTGAGATCCGTCGCGTCAACTTTCATACTTTTCGAGTTGGGGGTACTTGGGGGATGTTTTTAGTAAGTAAAGCACGTTTCAAAACCGCTCGTAGCGCTCGAAGCGACCGGAAGGCACTCCGAGCGGTTTTGACAGCGCAACCACATCAAGAGTCGAATTCACACAAAAAGTGACTTTTTCCCGAAATTTGTTGTCCGATCACAAACTTAATTTTTTTTGTTAGCTAATTACACCATTAAATTTCATAATTCGTTGTAAAAAACAAGATTCTGGTATTTTAAATGTTGCCACAATCCATTTTAATTTTGGTGGGCGGGGTTACAGTTCAATAGAGCCAATGAGTAAATTGCATTGTTAATAAATTTTTAAAGCCGTTTTTTCAAAATGTGTGAGCCGTCCGCAAATTTTAATTTTTTTATGTGTATCTGGCATTATTATCTTTCATAATTTACAAAAATAATAGTGAAAATCGTAATCAGACTCTTGCCGTTTATTTTTTATCAGAAATAAACTGAGGATCTACCCCCTCCCCTCCTACCTCCCAGAGAGTACAATTTATAATTATGCAGTTTATAAATAATTGTCAGATTATTAATTCAACACATTTACGTGACCATAGCTAATTTTAATAATATTGAGATATGCTTATATATTTAATTCACTTTTAGTAAAAATAAGTTATTTAAACCGGGGAGTCTGGGGGGTGTGGAACACCCTCCAGTGCACAAATTTTGGAATAAAGAACATTGCAGAACTCCCCGGGACTCCCGGATTAAGCAGTTTATTTTTTATCAATAGTAAACTAAAGATCTCCCATTGCAGAGGCACTGGAGGGTGTTCCACACCCCCAGACCCCGGATTAATTAATTTATTTTTTATCAGAAGTAAACTGCAGATCTCCCGTTGCAGATGCACTGGAGGGTGTTCCCCCCCAGACCCCGGATTAATTAATTTATTTTTTATCAGAAGTAAACTGAAGATCTCCCGTTGCTAAATGCACTGGAGGGTGTTCCACCCCCAGACCCCCGGTATTAATTAATTTATTTTATATCAGAAGTAAATGCAGATCTCCTGTTATTAAAATGCATGGAGGGTGCACAACCCCATATCGGATTAATTAATTTATTTTATAGAAGTAAACTGCGATCTGTCGTTCAGATGCACTAGAGGGTGTTTTCAGAACCCTCGAAATTTATAATTTATTTTTTCAATACTTAAACTGAAGATCTCCTGTTTTCAGAATGCACTGGACGGTGTTCCACACCCCAACTGGATAATTAATTTATTTTAAGTAAACTGAAAAAATCTCAAGTTGTAAGAGGCATGGAGGTGTTTAACCACCGATTAAAGTAATTTATTTTGATATTAATGTAAACTGAAGATCTCGTTCTAAAGGCATCAAGGGTTTCCACTAATTTTCTATAATTTATTTTCTTTCAAAATATAATTATTAAGCAATTTCAATTTTATTCAATTAGTACTTTATTGATAAGCTGCATAAAATGTATAAATTAACGTAAAACTTCTGGAGGTAATTCTACGCACCGATGACGCACTTCTGGTCGCTTCCGGAAAGTATTCAACTTTTGACAGCGCAACTACTCATAATTTGAAAATACCATTAATTTAATTTTTTCCCTTACATAAATTATATCATTTTTAAATTCACATAATTCACTAGTTTTATTCAAATAACTAGTACATTTATCTGATTGGCTGCATCAATTTTGATAGAAATATCGTGATTTTAAGTAAAATTTGAGGGCCTAGAAATAAATTCAAAATTGTGACAGGGCTTTTAGGTTAATTTTCCTACATGTTCGTAAATATTTCAATTGATGTCATTTAATTAAGCACTAAAACGGAATAATTATTGTTCCTAGTTTTTATATATTTGCTAATAATAATGAAATTCTTCTCATTACTATTATAATTTCTGATAGAGAATTTGATTTTCGACGTCGTGTGCTCGTAACCTTACCCATAATATATTACTGTTTCGAAGGGCCAACAGCAATGTAGTTTCGTCAATTTTGTTAAAAGAAATTCGGGGTGTAATTTACGCCACCGATTGGACAAATTACTTTTAGAGCGGTCCTGGAAATAGGTGTAATGTACATATCAAATAGCGTACTATGTACTATCATAATTTAGAAAAAAACCATTAATTTTACTATATTTTTTGTTCGCTTTACATGAATGTATTTAATGATGTCATTTAATTAAGCACTTAAAACAATAATTATTGTTCCTCGACGTTTTTAATATTTATTTATGCTAATAATAATGAAATAAAACATAATCTCATTAATCTTTAGAATAATATTTGATAGAGAATTTTATCGCATCGTGTGCCGGTGAAACCATTACCGTAAGTATATTACTGTTTACGAGGTGCCACCAGAAATGTAGACACTTTCTCTATAATTTTGTTGAAATTACATTTTAGGGTAACTTTTCGGTTCACATCGTAAAAATCATAAATATGGGGTGCGACCCTCCGCGAATTATTCAACATTAATTACCACCACCAGACGATACGCGATACCTAGAGAAAATGTTTTAGGTTTTCTGATATGGATAGCGATTGCGCCTTATTTTAGTCAATCAACGCAAACGTTGTTCTCGATTTACCGTAGTTAAACGAAGAGGGAAGATTGAAGTCTTGTGCACTCGTAACTTAACAATCAAATATTCTCGGTTGCGAAGCGGCTCTCATTTGGTTTATGAGTTTCGTGGCAGATGTTTCGTTATTTGTTTGCAGAACGGTTTGAACGGTTATTTTATGCAATTTTTGTGCCGCAATAATGTGTATGTTGTGTGAAACGTGAAAAGTTGTTATTTTTTAAAATTGTGAATCGCAAATTGGATTATGGCTTTGGGGAACGGTAGCGCTACCGCCAACGGGGGTGTTGCCCAAGAAAAGGCTCCCGTTGTTAATGGAACGAACATGGAAACGCTTCCCAGAACTGGAAAGCAAGTAAGTTTATCGTAGCCAATTTGTTGCGGGTTTTTTGTTATTTTTTACGTGTACATTCAATTGTCATTTTTTGTTGCGAGTCAGTGGTTCTCAAAAGCGCGTGAATTGGTGCTCGGGGAGTCTTAATTAAATTTGTGCCAGCGGAATGATCAACAATAATTCGTCCTGGCGAGAGTTTTGGTTATTAAATTTTAATTAATTGTCCTGTGTGGGAAACGTTTAGTTATTTTGTTGTGGTATGCGACAACTAATTTGATGTTCACCTATTTTTGTTTTCCTTTAAAAAATACCTTGACATTAGATGCCCCTTCCATGTTGTGTAATCTACGCGGTGCGCTCAATGCAAAATTGCACTTGTCCTTTTTCTTAAATTAAAACTGTAAATATTTTGTAAAAGTGAAAATTATGCAGTAGAAGAGAAAAATTTCAACTCTGCGATGGTGTGGGGAAAGTTGGTGGAAAAGGACTCGAAGAAGTTCATTCAAACAAACTGACAGCGGTCATGCCGAGCAAGTTAAATGAAAGCTTTTAATAAAAATAAATATTTTTGTTTGCCATATTTAACAAAAATAGTAATTTTAGGGAAAGTAGTTCAACGTATACAAATATATAACGTTATTTTAATGTAGAATAGACAATTATTATGTAATCTACCAATAATAAATGTATATGGACGGACGCGAGCGTGATGTCATTTTTACGTATTTACAAGGTCCTGTTAATTATGTTTCACTTGTTTATTTATAACTAATTGTAAGTTATGCACATTTTTAGCTGTTAAAAAAATGACAAGTGCAAATTTTCGTGTTAAATAATACAAAGGTTGAGTAATATTGACACATTATTTTTATAATATACGGGGTACGTTCCGGTCTTAAAATGTGGCAAAAAAAAGTAAAATGTTTGTATGACATAGTACAAAGTTATACTGCCAATTTTAATTTTAAAATGAACTAAATTTTCAATTTCGAATTTTCTTGTAACCTGTTGAATGCCTATCTTATCTCTTCTCTCGAGGGACTTGTATATTAGTTAGGGTATCCTAGCTTAGCTCTCAATTGCCTAATCTCGTCTTCATAATGGTGACAAATGTAACAGTGCACTATCACTTGTTTCTACAGCTTTCTCAAGTTTAAACAGATAGCAGTGAATCATTTTTGTCTTGCTTCTCGATTAATTGATTAGTTGGCGAACCGATTTTCGTCGCGATTTCGCATGGAAATGGCCTGAAATTTTCATAAACATGTAAATTACTGAATTAAAAACTGTAGGTAGTATGCATTTCCGAATTTAAAAATTCCAAAAGTTGTGGTACACTTTTATCGCACTTTCTCTTTGCAACATTTTTTTTTAGTTTGTCTACATTTTATTTTAATTATACCTTTTTTTCAATTAAAACCCAATTCAATTAAATCAAATTGGTACAAGAAAGTTTTAGATTAAATTCAATTTTTAAGTTTCATTTAATTTAAATGTACTATGTTAAATGACGTTGATACAATTAACCCTCACCAACAACTTCCTTTTTTTTAATACAATGTAAAATAATGGGAACATTTGTGATTCTTTTTTATTTATTGTGAAATTGATATAGGGGAACTACAGGCGACCGATCGTTAGTTCATGTTTTTCAAGTTGCAACGCGTCAATAACGTATTTGGTTTCGGAATTCGTTACAGGGTTATCGGCGTAGACTTGATTGTTAACAAAAAGTCCAACGGTGTTATAACGCACCTTTTCTCAAAATGAGAAAACAATTATTTCCATCGTCTGCAAAAACAGTTGTAGTAGATGGCGTCCTTCTACCATCCCATGTTGTTCTAAATCCATTTCGTCCAATTCCTACCAAAAATTTGTAAACATGTCACAATAACAATTTCAATCCATTGTCGCGTCGCCCCAATTCTGCCCACATTTTAAATTACGAATCTGATGACACTTCTTCTCCAGAAACCACACCAAATCATACCGCTTCTGGATGCATTGATTGGTTGTGGAATACTCGGTGTGTTTGAGTTTTGTGGTGGTAATAAACTATTGAGGTGGTAATAAGCCACGTCACTTAGATTTGTACTTACAATACGATACCCTTTTGGTTTCGCACTGTCTCCTGATAATTCATGGGTAGAAACGTTAGTCTGATTTTCCACTATTAAAAAAAACTAGGCATCGAACAACGTCGCAAGACGTTGTAAAACTGAATTATAGATAGTATCTGTATGCTCAGAAACACAATCAATACTTCTTATTTTGTAAATTATTTGTTTCTGCAAAGGTTTTTTTTGTACTTGCGGACGTAAACTAACCGCTTTAGTTCTTATTTTGCGGTAGTAAAGTGCAACTTTTCATCACACAACTCACAGAGAAAAAAAGTTATGTCAAAATTTGTTTTTAGGCAAAATTCGCTTTCGAAAGTGCAAAAAATAGCGTACATACCGCAGGATTACAACAGGATTTTTCGGCTTCTGATTTTAAATTTCCAATGGTCAGCTAGTAATGGAAATTGCGTACTTTGACAGTCGTATAGATTCACTTTCAGTGTGTATAATTAATTTTATGACATTGATTGACTTTCTTTTTTAGTCTTTTCTATCTTCTTCTTCTTCGGCCTGGTAAACGTTTTAACCGCGTTGGCTCACTTTCAGTCATTTGATTTTCGCTACTCTGCTTTGGCTTTCTGTCTTGCCGCTTCATTTCTAATTCTATCTTTCAAATTGATTCCCCACGCCTTTGAGTTGGTGATAATAGACACTATTCTAAGACAAATTTTCAAATAAAATTTTTGTCCAACTTCAAACCCTTGGGGAGTACCCCTTTTTAAAGCAATTTTTTGAATTTCTACCTTTCAAACGGTCATAGCACCGTAACCATTGATTTTATGGTATTAATAGATTAATAATTTTTGAAAGATCATTATTACTATTATTCACTAGAATTAACGGATTTCGAGTTCTGAATTAAATTAGAAGATGAAATTGCAAGTTTTATTTTTTCGTTTTTCTTGCAAATCCTCTTTTAAACGAAACTAATTACAAAAAATTAATGGCCCAATTTAAATAGCAAATTTAACAGGCTATAATTTTGGTCTAGGAACATTTTTTGGAAAATTAACACATTTTACAAAAAATCTCAAAGTAATGAACAGGGTCAAAAAATTGCTTTAAAGAGGGTTTGAACTAGAACAAAAATTTTATTTAAAAATATACTATCTTAGAAAAGTATCTTCTGTCACAAACTCAGAGGTTTACCGGAAACACCCTGTATGACTATTATATTTTTTGTACCGACCTTATTCATTATTTTGAGATTTTCTGTGAAATGGATTGATTTTCCAAAAAAATTTAGTAGACTCTAGTTATAGCCCGTCAAATTTGCTATCCGAATTGGGCCGTTAGTTTTTTGTAAGTAGTTTAATTTAAAAAATACAGGGTTTGCAACAAAAACAAAAAATAAAACTTGGGATTTTTTCGACATTTTTTCTCTTAATTTAATTCATAACTCAAAATCCGTTCATCCTAGACAATAGGAGGCTATAAACTAATTTGTAGATAAGTAAATTGTCTTTAAAAAATCACTAATCTATTAATACCATAAAATCAATAGTTACGGTGATATGGCCGTTTGAAGGCAGAAATTCAAAAAATTGCTTTAAAGAGGGGTACCCTCAAGGGTTTCGACTTCGACAAAAATTTTATTTGAAAATTTGTCTTAGAAAAGCGTCCTTTATCACCACCTCAAAGGTTCTCCACGATCACACCCTGTATATTATCTCGAATGTAAAAAATCCTTAAATTATGTTTTTATATAATTTCGCTCGACGACAATATTAACTGATCAGTTTGTTTCCCCAACTTGGCATCACCAAAAAACTTATCTGCAATAATGTTCTCCAACTTGGGCATTGAGGCATCAGACTGTTGTTCGTAAAAACTAAAATTTACCAAAACAACCTATAAATATAGCCCTGATGTCAACTATGTATTGCACAATATCACAAGAGATTCACAATGATATAAAATTGATAACGGGGGTCATATTATTTATTTTGTTACACAATTTTTGAGAAAAAATAAATTAATTATTACTTTTTTTAGTAATTACATTATTTTAATTTAATTGCAAATTTTAAAAAACTGATTTTTCATAGCAACAAACTAGCCTTGTATTATTGAAGTGCACTTTGCGACGAATAATTATAGGTTGCTTCTCCAGTCAATCTCAATACGCACTTGTCTAGTATTTTATAATGATACTAGCTTACGTACCCGGTTTTTCTATTTTCACTGACAAAATTGTTTTAAAATTTTATAGTTAAAATTAATAGCTTCTTACGCGATCTACAGTTACTCTCAAAATAAAATGTACACTTGGTAATAATGTAATAATTCGATCATATTTGCATAAATTATTTTTTTTTGTCATAATTTATTTTAAAGATCTCCGGGCATCATAATAACTAATTATAAATCAAAATTTTGTTTTGTATTACTGTTAAAGAATTGTTTTAATAAAAAAAAGAGAAATTACATGTTGCAAAATAAAGCGTACACTTAGTTGTCAAATATTATAATTCTTAAATTAATACTTTGTTGGGTATCCTTTTGCATTTATAACAGCTTGTAGACGTCTGGGAATTGATTGAACCAACTTTTTTTGTCACTTCTGGTGAAATTTTAACCCATTCTTCAAGCAATCTTGCTTTATTGCTTGCATGGTGGTGTTTGATTCTCTCCTTCAGTTCATTCCATAAATTTTCAATCGGGTTTAGGTCAGGTGTTTGTGGGGACGTTTTAAGTTGTTTTTTTTATCAGTAAGGCCGTATGTTTAGGATCATTGTCTTGTTGAAAATAAAAAACGAAAAGAAGGTCGTAAATTATCATGTAAAATCTGCATATACATTACGTGTACTTATCCATTATAATATCAATGAACTCGAAATTACCAAAGCCATTTGCTGACATACACCCCAGACTAACACAGCTCCACCACCATGCTTCACTGTTGCACATAAAAATTGTTTATTTAATTCTTGGTTGGGTTTTCTCCACACAATTTATTTTCCGTCACTAGCAATTCATCATTTTCACTTGCATTTAAGTAAGTTCTTGTAAATTCTTGCCGTTTCAATCTGTTTACTTTTGAAATAAATGGTTTCTTTCTTGCAATACGACCATTATAGCCTTGTAATTTTAAAGATCGGCGAATTGTATGAACGGATATTAGTTTATTAATTATCTGCGACACTTCTACTGTTAATTTTGGGAATTTGTTTAATTTGTCGTATAATATAATTTTCATTTGCTTTGGTTAATATTTTCTTACGTCCACGATCAGGTTTACTATGAAGAGTTCCAGTATATTTATAATTATTAACAATTTTTTGAATAGTGGAATGTATTCTGCCAACAATTTTATTGTACTTCCCCTGCAACATTCAATACATATTATTTCTAAGAATGTAGTATACTTTATTTTGCAACGTTTATATCAGCATTTTTTACTGAAACAATTTTTTTATCAATAACATTATCTACAATTTTGATTTATAATTAACATTGATGATGCACAAAGGTCCTCAGAAATGAATTATGGCAAAAGAAAATGCAAAAATAATTCTTTCTTGTAAATATAACGGAATTATTGCATTTTTTAGGTGTACACTTTATTTTGAGAGTAACTGTATATTGTCAAAAATGTATTTGTCTTTGTTGCGATTAAAATTTAATAATTGATCTAGAAACTCGGCAGAACGATTTGTAAAAATCATATTGCTAAAGTGGACAAACTATACAATCAAACTTGCAGAATTACAAAATTATCAATTTTCTCAAGCAATCAGTATCATCGAAATTCCAATTATGTACGTAAATTCGATGAAATTCCAATTACGATGTGGAGAGCTACACATTGTATACGAGTCGCGTGTTGTTCGGAGCTACGGCAAAAACGTGAGAGACGTTTATATTTACGTAAGCGAAGGCAAGGTTCCGTTTTGTTCTTTCTTAGTTAAACCTTACAGTTTATTCCATTCATTGTATGTAACCTTTTAACGCCCATTCTCATCATTATCATAATATTTTGACGAGTGTCTAATTATTTGCGCTTGTAATATAACGAGATAAAAATTATGCTAATAAGTTTTTGTTTTAATCGAGGTTATTCACCTACCAATAATTCGCCGCAACGGTGGACTTATTTCCAAAACTTACAAGTTGCAGATTGGCTCTACATTTTGTTCGGAAAATTGTGCTATACAATTCGTGTTTGACCAATAGAAAAAAGCAGCATTAAGGTTTTTAATGAATAATAAATTAAGATTCATGAATAAAAATGGAGCTAGCGTCATGTGGGATGCAAGGGTGTAGTAGGGTAGGGCATTACATAATCGCGTTGCCATTACAATCCTACAGGACTTAAGGAGGGCATCGATCCTTCTTCCTGACCTGCTCCCGTTGACCTACTTTACTTCTCGCCCTCTCAGGAAGCACAAATTTGACGACTCTTGGTTTACAATAACTTCACTTTGGTTCATAAAATTTTGAAGTTGCAAGGGGAATTTTATTTGCGTGATATTTTTCTTTTTCGTCCGCTTGGGAAATAACCCAAATGTCGCTTAATCCGAGCCCGTGTTTGCTCAGAGAGTAAAAAAGCAAGTTTTCAAACGATCGTTGAATTTAATCATACTGTAAGATTAATGTAAAGGAGCCGGTAATTGGTTTAAAAATGTGTGATATGATTGAATGATTCATTGTACAACAACGACACCACGAGTTTTTTTAGTTTCATTGCCCTTACATAGAATATACTAATGCAGCTGTTAGCCACATTTGTTTATTATATTATAATTGTGTAAATTCAACTTTCATCTAATAATAAAACGGCAAAATTGTTAACACATGCAATTTTCATGTTGCGTTTTTCTTATTCTGTCTGTGGGACATCGGTTCAAATCTTTGGCTCAAATGGGATACCCTTTTGATTTTCTCTTCTCAAAGGTAAATCGTTCTAGTGGCAATTTGATTAGAAATTGGATAAAATGGAACTAATTTGCTTCGTCTCGATCACAACACTGCCATGATATATTTTTTCAATCAATTACGTAAGAGAGTTTTGTACTTTTATGGCTTTTATTAAGCAGGTTGCCCATATTTTGCCAATGGCGATTATCTTTTCAAATCGGCAGGTCTAACAACTTTCACTTTTTGTCAGTTTATCGAACCAACACGAAATACCAATTAATTACTACAAAGATTCACACATTAAACTCTTTTGTTCCTTTGTTAATCGAATAGTGTCAATAGCGATTGGAGGACTTTCAATTTTTCCACTTGAGCTTTGAGCTTATTCATTGAGAATCAAATTATGTTCGAGAAATTCCACTCAAGTGGTCACTTGTTGCGAAGGATTACACGATTTTTGAGTAGGAAACTCTTCGAGTGTTTTTGGAACTTTGTAAAAAAAATTATTTTATTTCTTCACGGACAACAAGCTTTTATGGTTCCATGATTTTATGTCACAATTACCTTGTACCAAGTACACAAGTACTACATAAAAATGTTTTTCTATGTGAATGGTTAATATGAAGCACACGTCACCACTTCACATTATAACATCCGATGAGGAGAGAGACAAGTTGCTATTGCATAAAAGGTTACAGTAAAACGAGATTCCGGATTTGTGCTATCCAACAATGCATCAAGTTTTTCATTTAATAGATGTAAATGAACTAAATCGAATTGAAATTATTTCATTGTTACGTAATCGAGTCTGACTATTTTGCGATGTATGGAACAGTTGATGGCCTTCAAAAAAAATCTGGTCTGCATTTTTGACATTATCATCTAGCAACAACTCAAGTTACAAAGTCTTCTTTATAAATTCTGGAGCAAATTTGTCAGCACTTGGGAATGATAATATGCACATTGTCATTGCCATGGTTGGAAAGAAAGAATGCAAGCAAGTTTTCATAGTAAATCACAACGGAAGAAATTGGGAGCGTTGAGGCTATCGGTTAATTTTATTCGACTTTTTTTGTCGTTCTTCTCTTGGCTGGATCCGAACTCAGGATACCAGTTACAAGCACACCAAACTAGTACTTATGCTATAAAAGGACCACCAGCATACTTTAACAAGTATCACCAAAGAAACCTGAATTTTTCACTTTTATTACCAAGGGAACGCCTTTTTTATGATATATCGTGACTTTTTTTATTAAAATAGCGTGGGCACCTGCATTTTTCATTTTTAGGTGTGAACTTGTACAAGTTAAAAGCGTAACGTAATGAAAATTTGTCTTTCGAAGACTGAAACCTCTGGAGATTTCTACAGATTTCGTCGTGGCATAAAAATTAATCCATCTGCTCAAATCGTTAAATTTAATCGCAAAATTGGACTAGATTTTTATGATTTTTTTAAGGTCGTTTCATTTAATTTACAACATTTCTGCGCTTTATTGGATTGGTCATGTTCTGATAGCCGAAAAATTATTATTTAAAGCTTCAGGAACGGAAAAATTAACAAGATTTTTTCAAGGCTCTTCGTTTATGATAACTGCATGTCGTGTAATCAAAATTTAGTTTTAATTAAAAATTAAATTAATTTTAATTAATTTTATTATCGAGGTTATTTCGGGATAACCCGTCGATTGTGATTATTGAATTTTGTTTGTTACGACTCATGTGAATGATATTTAACCTACAGGTTGTTACGAAGGTGACTAGTGTTATTTACAAAATATTTTTAAACATCTTCCTTGCGTTGTCTATGAATCACATTTTTATTCGTTTAAATTTCTTTCACAGAAAGGAAGTAAAATTTAGGAACAATGGATGACCAAGTTCAATTGTGAGCCTTCAATCGGTTGTAATTCCTACTTGGTTATAAGGTCAAATCAAAGTACGCCCACATTCAACAACCAATTTATTTTTTGTAAACTCCTATTACTCTTTATTTACAATATGTAACTGTACATGAACGCGAATGACGTTGGAAATATATTACGTATCCATCCTTTGGTACCTCTGTGTAATGTTCAAGTATACTTAGTATGTATGCAAGTACTACATAGTAATTATACAGTATAATTTTTTTTTTTAATAATTTCTTCGTTGTCGTAGTTAAAATTTACAATACAGTCGCTATTGATACAAGAAGATGAAAAAGTTGGGAAACACTTTAAATGTAAAATTGATATAGTGCTATTCGCCGGGTGGAAAATCCAACGCAGTTTTCATCAGCTTGTTATATATCGATCATTCTATGCTTTGCACGCACGAATTTTTTTTTATTGATTTACATACAGTGGGTCAATGAATTATTCGTACACCTAAGAAAACGTTTATAATCTTACAAAATTTCTTACTAATGACTTTTCAATCTTTTTTTTATAAATTTTATTATATGCAGTGATACATTAGAATTGATATCAGCAACTAAAATAAACTAAAAAACTTGATTTGTATTTGTAGAACTGAGAAAACCAAAATAATAACACAAATTCATGACAAAGTATTATTTGTACACCACTAAGACAAGTACAATTTTTGCTTTGTTTTCATAATAAATACTTTGTGGGATATTTCTTTGCATTTATCACCATTTGTAATTGCCTTGGTATAAATTTGACTAATTTTTGAGTAGTCGATTTGGCAATTTTGTCTCATTCTTCTACTAATATAGTTTTCAGTACTTTTTAGTGGAAATTGGTCTTTGTGTTATTTTTCTTTCTAGTTTTGCAACAAATTCTCTATAGAATTGAGATCGAACAATTGGAGTTGTGTATGAAGTTGTTTTGGAATATGATAGAGTAGCCATTCTTTCAAAATTAAGCCCTTGGGCGTGGAGACCTCGTCTTACTGGAACTGATATTCATCTTGCAAACCCGATTTATCGACACTAGCTTGAAAATTATTTTGTAATATCTTTAAATATTGAAATTTTTCTATTGTAGTGCCAATAAATTAATATTTTTCAACCCCACTTTTGCAGCCATACCACCCCAAACCACCACTTTACCATCCGCATATTTTATAGTTCTTTATAGTTCTACATAAATTTTCTTTGTTTGATTGCATATTTTTTTCTTCGAACTATTTGTCTACCATCTGAATTAAAACTGTGTTTTATATCACCGAATATTACTTTTTTTCAAAAATCTGTATTTTTACCAATATATTTTCCGGTAATTCAGGTCTTTTACGTCTGTTTTCTTTAAATACTATATGTAAAAGGCTTTTTTGAGAGAAACTTGGCCATTATGCCCTTCTTGTGGTAAAATATTGAAAACATTTTTTGGGACATATTGATTTGCTAATTATTGTAGAAACCTTAGCTGTTAATTTTTGTACACTTGTTTTCAGATTAGACTTCATTTGTCTCATAATATAGTTTTTAGTTTTTGGTTACAGAATACAATTTCATACTCACCCGGGCTTATTTACAAAAGTGGATGCATTTTTATATTTATTTATTTTTGCTCGTACCGTTGAATGTGTTCTCCTAATATACTTTCGGTTTCACAAATGATTTTTTTTAACACACCAATTTTAGCACTAGTTTCCTTTCTTCAATTGTTGATTAGCTTTGTTTACGGCCTATTGTCACATAATAGTAAATAAAGCCCAACTAATCTACTTGATTTTGTTTTGATTTAATGCTGAATAAGCTACTGCATAAGTAATAATCAAAATTGCAACTTTTATATTATGAAATCATACTTACTAACGTGTATTATGTTACTGTACGAATAATACTTTGTCATGAATTTGCGTTATCATTCTGTTTTTCTTATTTCTACGAATGCAAATCAAGTTAATTAGTTATTTTTACTTGATGATATCAATTCTAATGTATCAGTGCATATAATAAAATTGAAATAAAAAAATTGAAAAGGTATTAGTAAGAAATTTTGTAAGATTTTGAATATTTTCTATGGTGTACGAATAATTTATTGACCCACTGTATATGCTAAAGGAGACACTCACTTCCCCACAGAGGGATGTTAAAAAATAATCTTACTTTATAAAAATAATGCAAAATAAAAAAAATTTGATTATAATAAGGACATGCTCACTTAAATTGAATTAGGCTAGGTTAGGGTTTATCCTTCACAGTTAGTTAAGACATTTCCTTTTCACAAGCCTACACGGTCAGATAAAAAATAATTATACTTGATCAAATTTTTACAAAAAAGAAAACCTTTTAATTGAAACCATTAGCCAGCCATGTAAGGACGAAAAAGGGTTTTCGAAATATATCTTTGAAAATGTTTCTTTTGAGGAGTAGAGTCTGAGTAATCATAATTTAATTTAACGTAAATTGCAAAGTAACCTTCGCCATACATAGATTATTCTAGTTATTGTTGATTTTCATTGGTTTATATTGTTACTATGAAGGGCCGTACTACTCGAGTAGTTTTGGACACAGTTTTAGAATCACCATGAAGACAGTATTATTTTGAGATAGCACTCTCACCCAATTCGAAATTTGTACTACATAAATTCGTAAATAGTATGTTTGTAAACAATGCTCAATTAACATTTAGTTCATTATGGCTTTTCAATTTTGTCCAATAATTTCAAAGATTTATAGACCAAATCCGAGGGGTCAACCGCTAGTGGAAATCGTGTACAATAACTTCGCACTTCACGTAGGTACTTTATAATAATTCTTCATACTTCTTCGTACTTCATATAATTCAGGGGCAGCGTAGGGGAACTGGGCCTCTAAAATCGCAAATTCCCTATAGAAATGGTATAATATTATGAAAAAGAACATAATTAGAAATATTATAAACTATATGGATGATTTAAAAATTTTCACGTTTAGGCATTAAAAACTCAACCATATACCATGATAGGCTACATTTGAACCTCAAGCCCCGCCCATTTTGAATTGTTTGTAGCAATTTTACAAAAAATTACATATTTTATTACATATTTGATGCAGACGTCACATATGTGTACTGTTATTTGAATAAAACATGGAATTGCATCGATTTAAGGAATATTTTCGAAAAAAATCATTTTTTGTGTGAATTCGTTTCGGATTTGTTTGCGCTGTCAAAACATATTCTCGGCAGCCGCCCGCGCCCGTCCCGGGCTCTAACGGCGCTCCGAACGGTTTTGACATGCGCTAAACTCATTAAAAACATCCCTTAAGCGGCTCCAACTTGAAAAGTTTCCAAGTTGACGCGGCGGATCTCAGGGACTTACCGAGATTCCAAAATTTGTGCACTGGAGGGTGTTCCACACCCCCCAGTCCCCCGGATTAAGTAGTTTATTTTTTATCAGAAGTAAACTAAAGATCTGCCGTTGCAGAGATCTACCTCCCAGAGGGTACGGAATTTATAATTATGCAGTTTATGATTTAATTGTCAGATTATGAATTAAAAACATTTACGTGGCCATAGCTAATTTTAATAATATTGAGATATGCTTAAATATTTAATTCACTTTTAATAAAAATAAATTATTTAAACCGGGGGGTGTGGAACACTCTCCAGTGCCTTTGGAACGGGAAATCTTCAGTTTACTTTTGATATAAAATAAACTACTTAATCCGTAGACCGAGGGTGTAGAACACCCTCCAGTGCCTTGGCAACGGGAGATCTTCAGTTTACTTCTGATAAAAAATAAATTAATTAATCCCGGGGGTCTGGGGAGTGAGGAACACCCTCCAGTTCACAAATTTTGGAATAAAGAACATTGCAGAACATGTAGAACCCCCCGGACTCTCGGATCAAGTAGTTTATTTTTTATCAGAAGTAAACTGAAGATCTCGTTGGGGGCACTGAGGGTATCCCAGACCCCCGGTTTAACTAATTTATTTTTATTAAAAGTGAATTAAATATATATCTTCGGTTTACATGTGATAAAAAATAAACTACTCGGTCCGGGGGGTCTGGGGGGTGTGGAACACCCTCCAGTGCACAAATTTTGGAATAAAGAACATTGCAGAACATGCAGAAAATAAATTATGTACAATCATGCACAAACGATTATTAAGATTATTTTCAAAATTGGGAGCTAACAGGTCTCCACCCCTTCCCCGACTAATTTTCTAAATAATTTAAAAACCAAAAAGGTTCAACCCAAAATAAAGAATGCACAATAGATTGAGACTTTTTTTGAATTAAAAATTCGAAATGGAAGGGGATTGATGTTTATTATTTGGTGCTGTGACTGATGCGGTTTCTTTTTAGAATTTTCTGAAAAAATAAAGACTAAAAAAATGTTTTACTTAAAACATTCCTGCCATCTCTTGATTGAAATAATGTTCAAATTTGTATCCCTTTGACTATTTCTTGTCTTTGATTGTCTTGAATTTCTTTTTGGTTGTGTAGTCATTTTTGAATTTGATTTGTCTCGAATCCTGCCTGGTTCACCAAAAATTCATGATATTTCACTAGTACTTCATAATACTTAATTACCTACTTTACACATACTTCATGTATTTCACAAGTACTTCATGTACTTCACATGAGATTTCATATACTTTATGAGATGTGTACAAAAAACTTCACCAGCGGTTATCCCCTCGATCAAATCAGATTGATGTCGACCAAACGGTCAGTTCAGATAAAAAAAAAACCCTGCAGTGATAATATAATTCGTCGCTCTTTTTTATTTACAATTTAATGTTATTTAGTATTTGCCTATATTTTATAATGATCTGTCCTGTGTACGAGGGTAACGGGATTTCATACGCCGGACCTTGGTTATTGAAAAAAATCTCTCTTGAAAATTTCACTTGTATCGATAATAAAAAGTCCGTTATTAGTAGGTCTGACGGTCACCTTGTTAGTGACCTTTTATGCTTGAATGACTTGCAGTTTGTATGGTGTATTTTAGTATTAATTTTAGCACCAGATATATTACTTTGGTTGTCGACTTGATACGCTAGTATCGCGAACATTTTCAACAGGTTCTTTTGTATGCTAATAGGCAAACCGAATTATTCAATCGCCTACCTTCTTCACCTTTGCAGTAAAGAACGTGTTTCGGTTTGACGTTTTCGTCTCTTCTAGGAATATTTTTCCTGTTTTGTTATTTTATTTCCAAAAATTTCTATTTTAGCTTTCAAGATGTAAAATTGTTGCATTTTGAGTTTAGATATTATTTTTGCATCATTCAGAATCCATAGACCAAATTAAAGTGTCGACCTGGGATAATCCTTGTATGAAGTTTGCACGAAGGGAGGAGTTGTCATAATAGATTTGAAATTACTATAAAGAATAAACGTGGAATTCTCGAAGGTGTTGCACAGTCGATTGTTATAGATGATTACCTCTGTGGGGTTATTGTCATGATGGAGGAGGTGTATCCTATTTTTAATGGTGTACGATGCTATGGGGCACAGAACTTCTGCCTCCTACTGTATGAGTAGTTGTAATACAACACGTGTCTCCAAAAACAGAATAATAACTTCTGTTCTTTTGGAACTTTCTCTTCTGCGTTCGGTTTTTTAGGCATTTAGGGCACTCAGCCATGACACTATAGATTATAAATTTGAGAAGATACGCAACTTGGAAGGGAATTTTTCGCTTTACCACCAATGGAATTAGATTTCAAATTCTGACTGAATATTGTTTTTCTACAGATTCGATTCATCTTTATCACCAATTACTTCGGCAATTTTTTCTGCTATAAATTAAAAGCAATTTTCGATTAATAAAGTTGTGTCCCTGACACAATTTTGTAAATTAGTTGCTAGAAGAATACTCGACTTGCTTTATAAAGTGAAGTTGAAAGTTTTAATTGCCAAAATTCTCACCATCACACACGTCCCGGTCATTATTTTCTTAGAATCTTTTTTTTTAATGTATAATTCATTAATTAAAACATTTATCGTCGATGTGCACTAATTTACATTATTTGTAAATTTTTCGTGAAAAGTTAGCAATTAATTAATTGGATGTGTTAGCTTACAAACAATTTATTTATTATCAGTTAATCTTGTAGTTTCTAACCTACCTACTACATTTTAGTTCATGGTTTTTCTATCTCGACAAGTGCAGTTAGTTCATGGTTGTTAAATATCATTGGTATTGTTTCAAATTCATAATTGGTTCCACTTGTTGCCCGCGACATTTTTACATTATTACCGACATCCTCTGGTCCTGGACACACTTGGAATACATTGAGGAATGGCGACTGGTGTACAATCAGAAGTTATCAAAATATTATTTAGGGCAAATTATCAAAACATTCATTAATGCATAAACATCCGTTGTTGCACGTTATGCTCGGTACTTGTCATATTTTTTACGTCGTTTAGAAGAAAGAAATTTAGTTCATTTTTTCTATCATCTGAATAATTTGGAAATTACTATGATTTCATTAATATCCGAATAAAAGTTATCCACTTAACTTTTATTGACTTATTATATCAATCAAGCGATTCATGCCCAAAAATGATGCTCTTGTTAAGCACGCACACAATGAACCACATTGAAAAAGATTAAAAGCAAGAAATATATACATGTAATTTTAATTATACAATTTTTAATCAAAAAATAATGCACAATTATAAAATTAAGAAGAATTATCGAAAATGTGAAGTTAAAACCAAGGAGAATATGAATTAGAACTCCGTTCAAAAATGTAACAATCCCAGACTTGGTGACAAATTAATATAGCAGATCCGCGCAATATAATACCAATCCTCTCGGTAACGCAGTACGCTAGGGTTCGAATCCAGATCGAGAAGCATATCAAAAAGTTAAAACTCGAGCATACAATATTCTATATTTTTTAATCGATCACCTTCAACCACCTGAGTTGCTATGAAAAATTTGAAATTATTCAGTAACTAAATTAACAACGGTAGTATTAAGTTGAAATGTGTACAAATAATAAGCAGAGACATTCCGAAATATGAAAACGACAAATATTCAAATTAGGGGGTTGAGGAGGGTGGTACTTTGAAATTGCTCACTTTAAGCCGGGTGGTTGAATGGAAACCCAGATTTTTATATAAAATGTGATCGATAAACTTCTAGTTTGACACGTCTATAAATAGAATAGCGAATTAATTAAAAATTAGATAAACACGGACGAAAATAATCGTGACGTAGTCTTTTTTTATTTTTAATTGCTCGAAGCTAAAAAAGTTGTAATTATTTATTTTATTGGGTTTTCAAAAATTTGAAACATCTTTTGGAACAAATTGTAACGGGAGAACCTTGACCGCACGTGCAAATTGGAATTAATAATAGACGGGACATATAGTAAATGGGTCGTAGGCGTTTTACGGAAGCGCAACGTTTCGATTAACTTTTATTTCTTTTGATTGATTTTAAAAATAATCATCATCTGTTTGTTTTAGACCGATCCGAATACCGCATTCCTGCGTTCCGCAAGAGCCGGACAATTGGATAAAATTCAGGAATATCTCGACTCTGGAACTGTGAGAGATATCAACACTTCCAATGCGGTAAGCTTATTACAAACATTTTTCTTAGTTCTCACATTCCCACATTTGAACATGTGGTTTACTTCCTTGAACTTCAAGAACGACATAACTTGAGAAATTAACTTTTTTTCCTTATCCACCTTCTAGTCAGTAATTTAATTTTTTTCCAGAATGGATTAAACGCCTTACACTTGGCAGCAAAAGATGGACACGTCGAAGTGGTTCAGGAATTATTGAAAAGGGGTGCAATTGTAGACGCTGCCACAAAAAAAGGAAACACCGCTTTACATATCGCTTCTCTTGGTGAGTAATAAAGACGCACGTCTTTGTAAGAAAAAAAAGCGTACAAAATGCTTGTGGTGTAAATTACAATTACAGGAAGTTATGCTCTGTTTGTCACGTGCATAAGTAATTGAACTACACAAAATTGTTTCCAATTTACTTTTATTTTATTTTTAACAACCGCAATTTTTTCAATTTTTAGCTGGCCAAGAAGAAGTAGTGCGATTATTAATACTAAACGGTGCTTCCATCAATGTTCAATCCCAAAATGGTTTTACTCCACTTTACATGGCCGCCCAAGAAAATCACGACGGTTGCGTTAAATATTTACTGTCGAAAGGCGGTAATCAAACTTTAGCCACAGAAGATGGTTTTACTCCGTTAGCTGTTGCGATGCAACAAGGGCATGATAAAGTTGTGACGGTGCTGCTTGAAAATGACACAAGAGGAAAAGTGCGATTGCCGGCTCTTCACATTGCAGCCAAAAAAGACGACGTCAAAGCTGCCGCCTTACTTTTGCAAAACGATCACAATCCAGACGTTACATCCAAAAGTGGATTTACTCCTCTTCACATAGCCGCCCATTACGGAAACGATAAAGTGGCTTCTTTACTTTACGATAAAGGAGCTGACGTAAATTATACCGCCAAACATAGCATAACTCCGCTACATGTCGCTAGCAAATGGGGAAAGATCAACATGGTAACGTTACTGGTGGCAAAAGGCGCAAATATTCAAGCTAAAACTAGAGACGGACTGACACCACTACATTGTGCCGCCAGATCTGGACACGATCAAGTTGTGGACATGTTACTGGAAAATGGAGCTCCTATGCACGCTAAAACAAAGGTTTACAAAATATTTTGGTTATTATTAAATAAATTTAATATGTTTTTTGTCTTGTAGAATGGCTTAGCACCTTTACATATGGCAGCTCAGGGAGAACACGTGGATGCTGCTCGAATCCTTCTCTATCATGGTGCTCCAGTTGACGAAGTTACGGTGGATTATTTAACTGCACTACATGTCGCAGCGCATTGTGGACACGTGCGTGTTGCTAAATTACTCTTGGACAGGTCAGCCGATCCAAATGCTCGGGCTCTAAACGGTTTCACTCCTCTACACATTGCATGTAAAAAGAACCGCATTAAAATGGTGGAATTGCTGTTAAAACATGGCGCCAGTATTAGTGCTACTACCGAAAGTGGATTGACTCCCTTACATGTTGCCAGTTTTATGGGATGCATGAATATAGTTATTTATTTATTGCAACACGAAGCCAATCCAGATGTTCCCACCGTACGTGGAGAGAGTCCTCTACATCTTGCAGCTCGTGCCAATCAGGTAGGTTAATAATGTGTGATTCCCAGAGCTGTGAGTATTTCAAATAAAATATAGCCAAGTTTTGGTAGGTACTTGAAATACTTTTTGTCGACTCGGTGAATCTTTATCTATTTTTCTAAATTAAAATTTGTTTCAGACTGACATAATCCGAATATTATTACGAAATGGAGCAGCAGTTGATGCTAAAGCTAGAGAAGAGCAAACGCCTCTTCACGTGGCATCACGTTTGGGCAATGTCGATATTGTTATGTTGTTGTTGCAGCACGGGGCTACCCCACACGCTACAACTAAAGATCTGTACACGCCGTTGCATATTGCAGCTAAGGAGGGCCAGGAAGAGGTAAATAAGAATCACTTTCTTCCATAGAAATTTTATTACGAAATTTATTAGGTGGCGTCAGTTTTGTTAGACAACGGCGCTGATTTGAGTGCAACAACCAAGAAGGGCTTCACCCCATTGCATTTAGCCGCAAAATATGGTCATTTAAATATTGCGCGCTTACTACTTCAAAGAGATGCACCTGCGGATGCACAAGGTAAAAATGGCGTTACTGCACTACACGTTGCCGCGCATTATGATCATCAACCGGTAGCACTGCTGCTGTTGGATAAAGGGGCATCCCCTCATGCAATAGCGAAAAATGGTCATACACCGTTACATATTGCCGCAAAAAAAAATCAAGTAAGTATTTATTTTATGACGGTAGTTTTGTATTTTTTAAATCTAATTTTTAGATGGATATTGCAACAACTTTGCTAGAGTATGGTGCTCAAGCTGATGCAGAATCAAAAGCAGGATTTACACCTTTGCATTTGAGCGCACAAGAGGGTCATTCTGACATGTCTTCCTTACTTTTAGAACACGGTGCTAATCCAAATCGTGCAGCTAAGGTATTTTTTTGTGAATTTAGAAAAACGACAAGGTTTAAAAGTAAATTTTAGAATGGTTTGACGCCTCTCCATTTGTGTTCACAAGAAGATCGTGTTCCGGTTGCTCAGTTACTGCTACGTGGTGGAGCCGAAGCTGATCCTAGAACAAAGTCAAATTATACTCCTCTTCACGTCGCTTGTCATCACGGCCATGTTAATATGGTCAGGCTTTTGATAGAACAAGGAGCAGAAGTTAATCCTGTTACAAATGCAGGCTACACTCCCTTACATCAAGCTGCTCAACAAGGTCACGTTCTAGTTATTAATTTACTGCTCAAAAATAAAGCCGATCCGAATGCTGTCACACAGGTAAATATTAAATGGATTTTTTTTTCTCTTTTTCTTGAGAAGTAACCGGCTATTCTTTTAGAATGGACAAACTGCATTGGGAATTGCTAATAAATTGGGTTACATTAGTGTGGTGGAGGAACTGAAGGTAGTAACAGAAACCAACATTACCACAACTACTACCATTAACATTGAAGAAAAATACAAGGTGGTTGCTCCAGAAGCCATGCAAGAAACCTTTATGTCGGATTCAGAAGACGAAGGAGGTTGGTATTTTATCAGTTAATTTTTGGGGCTTTGCAATAGTGGGATGTAGTGAATAGTTTTGGGGGTTTGCCAGTGTTTTTGTGCTATAAGGGTGGTGGTGGTTGTTGCATGCAGGCGTTATGGACGAGCCTCCTGTGGCTTACGGCAGACCTGCGCATGCGCAGCACGTTTATCTACCATTCTACCAAGGATGTATGACCTACACACGTAAGTCTTACATAATGACAACATTTTTTTCTTGTGGAGGCACTTCTCTACTAATTACTAGGGATGTAACGGGTACACAAACCATCTAGTCCTTAAAAGAAGAGTGAAATTCAAATATATAATTTATAATAGTCTGGTAATATCCTATATTGAATAATGGCGGCTTGTTAAGGTGGCGGACTGTCGGTTGTTTTTTTAAACTTTATTGAAAACGATTATTCCTTTTGTTTTGCGAGACAATACGGTTGGGTCTTCTATGAAAAGAATTTAAAATATTTTTCGTTTAAATTGAAAATGCCGAATACATTTTTTTAAATCGTCTCCACCCAAAATTCTTTTCTTTTTTATGAAATGACTATTTTCAAGATTTTTCGATAAATTTTGTGACAAATTTGAAATAATTTAAATTGGTTTTTTCAATTTTAAAATCGTTTTAAAATTTTAAACATAATTTTCTAAGAAGATCGATAAATGATCGTTTTAAATTTAGTTAATTAATTTGTAAAGTCGACACTCACATGTACTGCTGATTAAAATTAAAAAAATTGATCTGAGAATTATCAATTCGGTAATTTCCAAATAAGTTATATCCGTCACATTATATATGCATGTGCATTCTATTATATAAGCCTCGGATACTTGAACTTGGTGACAACAATATATAAAGTAACCATGATTATAATAATTGGATCTCGATCGTGAAGAGTGCGGGAGGGGGCTGTCTGAAACCACATCCTAAACCAAGTCGTCATATCGCATCCAATGTTATAAGCCACCTAAATCGACTTGTTGATGCTATTACTTTTAGCATACTTAAAAAAAAATTTTTTTTATTGATTTAGATGCAGAATTTTATGCTCTAAAATTTTTAATTGAAGGATTTTTATCTAAAATAGTGAAAAAGAGGAGAGCAGAAAATTAGGAAAGTTTGATTTTACATGTACAAGTTCTGTGATCGAGAGTTGCGATTACTGCCCTATATATCAGATCCACGCAATATAAAACTGGTTGCTTTAATAGCGCAATTCAGATTAACGAGATTACTGTATTTGCTTATCATTTTAAGATTAAAATGATTGTCATTTGATTTCAGTGCACATTCTTTTGTGACACTAGAGACACGCGAAATCGGTGGAATTTGTAAAGGTGCGACAATGATTTATTTTATGTATGCAATATTGTGTACAACCAGATTTCAGATGCAAAATAATTCTAAATACTGAAGCTCAACACAAATAAAAAAGCATGGTCTACACGCACCTCGAACTCCAGCACACAGCTTAAAGCCCCACTATTGCTCCACCGCTTAATGTCTTTTTATGCACGGAAATCTACATAAAGTTTGTCATGCGTGTAAAATAGGTGAATAAATAACGAATGAATGGAATTTTTTATTGTTTTTGTAACCCGGCATTCAATTAACATGCAATTTGATTTAAATTGAAGTTAAAGAGTTGAACTACAACTCGACATACATGTTACCTACGTATGCACGTATGTATAATAATCTAAATAGATTTAATATAGCTTTGAAAACGGATAAAATTTTAGAATTTTTCATTTGCAATTAGATAATAAAATGTAGTTATTTAAAAAAATTCGATTGCGCTTTGTAATGTATAGATTAGATTTTGAATAGTAGGTATAACTTTTTTCCTCGCAACATTGTTCCGTTGCTGCATATGTCAAAATTATGCAGATATATATTTTAATTATTATTTTTAATAAATTATTATATTTTTACTTGGCTTTAGATTTCTAACTTCAATTGGTTTTGAGTAATTACCAGGCTTAGGAAAGTCTCAATTCCTTATCGGGAATTGTGCTTCAGACCGCCACCTTAAAAATTTAAAAATGAAGGTTTAGTTTGAATTGCTAAGAAGTACCCCTTGCATCACTACTCTGTATATTATTTTAACTTTTCTGTTGTAATCTGCACACTTTCCATTTTTACGTTTACTTTTCATATTTTGAAAAAATATTAGACTTCTGGAAGTTGAATGCATAAAATTACACAAATTTCTATTTAACACTGTCACATTTATTTTTAAACTAATAGGAAAAACCTTTCTTTTTTCTTTTTATCTCTTCTGTTACACAATTTGCGTTATTTTTTGTTCAATATTGACTCGAAATGTGGCAACACTTTAAAACACTTGTAGATTATCAGACATCCTTTTTTAAAACCGTAATTAATGATAAGAACAAATTTTTATCAACTCTTGCTGATAAAACATGTTTGATTGAATAAATTAATTCCGAGTTTTTGTGTGATTATTTAGGTGAGGATCCATTTTTGGGCGATCAACAGCAGTACAAGTACATGACCGTAGATGACATGAAATCTCTAACCGATGATTCCAGAATGGATGTGACTAATGACGAAAAAAGCGATCACCGCATATCTATGGGTGAGTTGTTTTGTAATTTTGACTTAAAAATTTATAATATGTATTAAATTTTGCCCTGCAGCTCCTTCAAATATAAGCGATTACGCCACACAAACGCACGTGAATCAGTATTTTTCTACAAATTCTTATAGTGCACCAGACAATGTCGACATCAACAGACAACCTGTGACTGTTGGGTAAGTCTTTTACAGTAAATTGTTTCATGCTACTTTAAAAGGTGACCTTGACGCAAATTTTCAATGGGCTTATCAATAGATAGATTGCTTCAACAAAAATAATTACCCACTGGGGGATCCTTTGTTTTTTTCAAATCATTTGGGTTATTGTTTTTGTTACAAAGGTGTAATTGATATTGCAGTAGGTGTGTTGCTTTACGCAGTGTCGAATGGTCTCTACTAGAATTAAGTTTGAGTCGACTAGGAGCTGCCAAAGCAGGCCCGGTCTGTGCAGAGAAAGGTATCATTTTATGGTACTTTGTTGTACCAATTTCAGCACAAATTGTTGCACTACACCAATAACGCAAAAATGTCGATATTAAATCATAAATTGTTAATATTTTGCTTTTTATTCAAGATTGATAATTATTAAAATTGTACATAGTTTTTGGGTGTTGGAGCTTTTTGCTAAGTAATTATTTAGAGCTAAATTATTAACGTGTGCTAATTTTTTGTACATACGTAGATTCGATGGTAACTTACATTATTTGTAGTTTAACATTCAGTAGTGTTATCTTAACATGGGACTTTCTTGGCAAGACTTGATGTAACTAAACATAGTAGAACGCTTACTTTAGAAAAGGAATTTGCTCGGAATAGAATAAATCCCATATAATTGTATCTTTTCAAGGTTCATATTTTATGACCTTTTCAACTTGCTTTTGTTTTCATCTTTCGTGCCTCATAGTTTGCAAAGATATTTGAGAAAAAATTTTAATATTCTTCCTTGTAATTAAGGACTTGATCCTATCGATAATCTTATTTCTGTGGTGTGCTTGCAAAGCGTTATACATAGAACACCTACAGTAAACCTGAACATTGAACTATGAAAAGTTCATTCTTCATTTTAAGATAAGATGGTTTGGTTCACCACTTCAACAAACAGCGTATCTTGCATTAGCAGCGAAAGTTTCCTCGAATATTTTCGCAACTCTTGAGGCGCAACAATTATTTCAGAAGTACATAATGTTAGATAGCAATTTTATAATATAAAAGAGATCTATTCTCTCTCTTTTTCCCATCTTCAGATATCTTAAATTAAATTAAAGCAATAAGTTTGTGTAATTCAAATTTTAAATTTCATAATTTTTTGTATCTGATGTGATTTTATTAACAGCCCCCAAAATTGGAAGAAGTAAGTTATTTGTACATAATTTTATTTTCTTTGCTACTTCTCGATATGTTTTCATTTTATCTCATTTCTGAACATTTCAGCACATCAGGTTTTTCACAATCCATCACAGTTTAAATTATGTTCTGTCTTGCTGGTAATAAGTATCTATTATATTTATTATGCACTCTATTTTAACACTTGGTTTGCTGTATTTGCTCTTAGTGTAAATTTGCATTTGGAATGAGTTAATCTTTTCTTTGCAGTTTTTTGGTATCATTTCTTGTCGATGCAAGAGGTGGCGCCATGCGTGGTTGCAGGCACTCGGGCGTACGCGTTATCGTTCCACCTCGATGTGCTGCAAGTCCAATGCGCAGTACTTGTCGTTATGTTCGGCCCCAACGTCTCACCAACCCTCCACCTCTCATGGAAGGAGAAGCTCTAGCCAGTCGCGTGTTAGAATTAGGACCGACGGAGGCGAAATTTTTGGGGTAAGTTTTTATACGATCGGCGGAGTAACATTAAAACTTACATTTATGCATTATTTTATCAGACCGGTGATATTAGAAATTCCACATTTTGCTTCTTTACGGGGTAAACAACGCGAAATTGTCGTTCTTCGATCGGATAATGGAGAAACTTGGAAGGAACACACTCTGGATGCGAGCGAAGAGGCAATACAAGATGTTTTAAATCATAGCTTTGAAGGAGAAGGTTTTGAAATTCAAATTTTATCTTTTCAATGCTTATCATAGTTTTTTTATCCTAGAATTGAATCAAATTGAAGATTTGCACACCAGTCGCATCACAAGAATTTTGACCAACGATTTTCCCCATTATTTTGCTATTGTTTCGAGAATACGTCAGGAAGTGCACGCTATTGGACCTGAAGGTGGTACGGTTTCCAGTTCTGCAATACCTTTAGTTCAAGCAGTTTTCCCGCAGAATGCTCTTACTAAAAAAATACGCGTTGGATTGCAAGTAAGAGATGCGTTTAAGATTAAGATATATTATTAATGTTTTTATTGATTTTCAAGGCACAAGCAATGGAACCTGAACTGGTGGCGAAATTATTGGGTCACGGCGTGGCGGTTTCGCCCGTCGTCACTGTGGAACCTCGTCGCCGTAAATTCCATAAAGCGATAATGTTAAGCATGCCAGCACCACGCGCCCACTCTCAGGGCATGATCAATCAGTACTCTGGTTCTGCACCAACACTAAGATTATTGTGTTCTATTACCGGTAAGCAAATCTTTAAATTTTTTTTAAAACAAAGTTTTCTTAATTAAAAAACTTCTTGGGTGTTATTTGATGTGGTGAGTTTCGGAAGCGATCGCCCTTCTGTCGTTTTTCTATTTCTATGGCCTTGTTTTTATTAAAATTTGTAGTGTGTAAATCAATGTTGTACGTTATTGTTGCAAAATATTTGGTATTCATGCTTCACAGGAACTAAATCAGGTAAATTTAGTTCCCTATTTTAAATTTCGTAAGTAATAGCAAAAAAACAGATCTCAAGATAGTGCTGCTTTTTTTATTTTATAGTGCCAGAGTTGGGCAGTAGCTTGGCTACTTTTTTTTAGAAAAAGTAGCTGTAGTTCATAAGTTATTATATTTTAAATTTTAAAGTATCTTAAGCAATTGGTTGCTTTTTAAGCAAAGCCACATTAAAATAATTGCATTTTACCGATATTCTTTTAACTTTGGTTTATTTGATTGAATTAATCCGCGGATTTTGTGTTTTGATACATTTTGTGTATGTGGGTAGGTGGTAATAATCAACGGAGGAGGGAGGAGTTAGTCATGAGGTTTATACGAATTAGGCACCTACTGATTTGTTTAAATGTTTATTCTAATATTTTTATTTGAAAAAGATTTTTATTTCACCGAGGTTTAATCCATTCATTTTATGAACTGTAGGCAAATGCTCTAATCATTCGGTCAAGGAGTTCATCATTCTTTTTTTGTAACTGCTCCGTTATCAAAAGGAATTCGGTAAGATTCTAAAATTTGGTGTACACCCAAAATTAACCCTAAATATTGAAATAAAAGCGATAAATATTATGTGCAAATCAAATTTTACAAGCTTAACGAATTTGTTATAATAAAAAAGCACTTACGGAATAGAGAAGGTAGTCTAGGTCTACCTTTATTTCGGACAATGTGGAACATCTTCTGGTTGTTTCTCTTGATGAATTTATCACTCAACAATTCTGTTAAAAATATAAATATCTCATACTTACTTTATTTTTAAAAAAGTAGCTTGCCCAACTCTGAATAGCATAAATTTTTGTGTTTATCCAAGTGAAGCGCAAAATTACGGTCGCCAAAATTGGTAAAAGTTTGCTTTTGTGGAACATTGCGCACATTTTGCTTTTAAAATGCAGAGCATGTAGACTTTTTATAATGTAGAAGGTAAATTTTATAATTTTTGCACTCTTAGGTGGTCAAAATAAGGCAGTGTGGGAAGATGTGACAGGTTCGACGCCGCTTTCGTTTGTTAAAGATTGTGTAACGTTCACGACCACCGTTTCTGCTCGATTTTGGTTGATGGATTGTCGAAATGTTTCGGAATCGGCCAGAATGGCGACCGAATTATACACACATGTAATGATTATAATTTTTATTTTGCGATATAAAATTTAACTAATTTTCTGGTAATTTTTAAGACTGCACACGTTCCTTTCATGGCCAAATTTGTGTTATTTGCTAAACGTATAAGTCAATTAGAAGCGAGAGTTCGCGTGTTTTGCATGACGGACGATAAGGAAGACAAAACTCTAGAGCATCAAGAGCAGTTTATCGAAATTGCTAAAAGTCGAGACGTTGAGGTTCTGGAAGGCAAGGATGTGTATATGGAGTTTGCTGGTAATTTGATACCCGTTTTGCAGTCTGGTGATCAACCTAGATTAGGTTTTCAAGCATTCCGTGAAAATAGATTTGCATTTATTGTTCGCTTAAGGGATTCTGTAAGTTGCCAAACACTGTGGTAATAATTTATACAACGTAACCATGTTTTAGGACGAAGAACCAAGCGGACGTATCGTTTTTATGAGCGACCCCAAGGTAGCACGTGGCGAACCCACCCAGATTCCTCTGTGTACTTTGAATTTAAATTTACCTAAAGATGTCCTTCAGGATCGCTCTTCGCAATCTGATTTATTGTCGCTCGAGAAAGATCACAGTTATTTACATCATGGCGGAATTAGTAAGTTTCACGCGGTTGTTGACGAGTTTTAATTTTAAAAGCGTGGTTTGCTTAGGTAAACCGGATACGATTCATCGTGCCGACTTTCGTTTATCCGATATTTGCAACTTACTCGATGATGATTGGGAGAAATTGGCGGAAGAGTTAGATATTCCGCCATCTGATGTGCAGCTAATTAAGACGGAGTATCCTAACAACAATCCGCAGCAGGCTATGATAATGTTTCGGTTATGGTTACGGCAAAAAGCCAACAAAGCTAATGGAAATCAATTAGAGCAAGCTTTAAATAAGATAGGCAGACCAGATATAGTAGAAAAGTGCATCTGTAATGTCGAACTTGTAACCGATGACATGGAACGTGCTTTAGCAAAAATACATTTAGATCAGTCAGGATTCGAAACATTTAAAGACGAAATTGGATCGTCAAGGGAAGTTTCTATGCATCGTGATATTAAATCAAATAAAGCTCCCTCCAGTGAAGGAGAATTGGATTTGAGTCTGCAAAGCAGTAAGTACATTTTTCATTTTTCTCAATTTTATTCTGCCAAACCAAAAGTAATTTATTTTTCTGTTCAGACGATACTTTTGATCAAAATTCCATCAACAAAGAGTTAAGTGACACTCTGAATGATTATTTAATAAATAAAAAGGAGAGAATAGAAAAAGACAAAATCGAACCAATTTTAAGTGAAAATTCAATAAAAGTAATAACGGAGCAGTTGAAAGAAGCCGACACAACGCCAAACAATAACAGAAATTTTTCAACTCCGCCACCCAGTCCAGCCGATTTTAATAAGAACGATTATAATCTCATTTTAGAGAATCAAGTTACAAAAACGGATTTGGAAAAAGGTAAGAATTATTTCTTAATGCTTAATTTTGTGTTTACAGAATGGGTAAATTTAGTTGTATTTACAGGTTGTTATTTAACTTTGAAAAAAGTACTAAAACTAGACTGTTAAAACAGATTTGATCTGGTTTTTTACTATCAGATTTATTATGCGTAATTAAAAATGTAAAGATTTGCATATTATGCAGTTGAAATATTTTTTTAAAAACATTTGTTTTTGTGCTATGGCTTAAACTTGTATTCTGCTTTTAAATATGTACAAAATAGCATAATACACAAAAAAATAATATAGGTTCTATTTAAAAAATACAAGTTTGTGATGTAGTGGAAAAATAGATTTGTTTTTAAATATCTATGATTTCAAAAAAAATCGACTCGGACCTGTCAATTATTTTTTTCAAATTGCAAGTTAAATACAACTAAACATACCAAGAAAAATGTTTCAATATGAGAGATATGAGACCTCGACAATCCTGTTAAGAGACTTTTAAGACATTCAATTGATAATCTCGCAAATAACATTTAGATATTGAGAAGGAAGTTGAAAACTAAGAGCATGGTTGTAGGATAGCAGTTAGAGTGTTTGCTATGCCGCAGTCGTAGGTTTGATACCTCGCCAAATAGCTACACTGCATTGCTTCTTACCACATCTTTCTTGCAAGGTGTTGGCAATATTTTTGAGATATTAAATGCGAAGATACCTTCTTAGGGGAATGGATAAACAACTTCAGTTCTTTCCTTGTATCTAAGGAACTTAAAATACAAAAAAATATTGATTTAGCCATCGGAAATAGTCCAGGGTCTCGTATCTCTCTACTTGTAAATATTTTTCTGTATTAAAGAAGCGACTTTTCCGCTCTACTATGTATAAAGCAAATAATATTTTTTTGACTGAGACGGAAAAAGCAAGCATCGTGAGTTTAACTTGGAAAAAAAAAACTAACAAATCATTGTCATGCCCATTTTAATACCTTATAATATTGAATTTTTGTGGTTGTGGTTAACTCGTAGTTTTTCATGAACTCTTTGTTATCTAATCATTCGTTGCATGCAGTTGATATAATTTTTCTCGAATGTGTGAGCAAAATTCAAGCTTTTCATGTCATTAAAATTTGTTGAATTTTGATCACACTTCTTTTGTTCCTACCTCAAGGACCAATTGAATCAGCACAAGTTGATAATATTGTCACGTCAACTCCGATAAAGCCAAGTGCTCCTCCCGAAAAAGAATTTATCGATCCGTTTGTTGAATTGAAGAGAACTGTGGGAGATACTCTCACCTTTTTACATCAGGAACGAAATGACTTTTTACCCGACGAAGACATTATAATCCCTAGCAGGAAAGACGACCACATTTCTAACCAAATTAATCTCAACAGTCCTAATATTAAGAAGATACAAATTCTTGAGCCCACAAGCGACGAGGAACCTAATTACGACATCGACGTACGATTCCTCGCCGAAAACGAAGTGACGGACGTCATCAAACAGGCAGAAAACGTTGTAAACGAATTAAATTCCGCACCACCAAAAGGTCACGAAGATTCCGTCACGAGAGCAAACGAAGTTTTTAAATTTTTAGAAGACGAAGTCTCTAGTCCTTTAACGCCGGACCCTTCCGGGTTAAACAGTTTCATTGAGAATGAAGTGAGTTTTTCCACCGAAACTCCAAACAAAAGTAGCGGAATTCCTGTGCCAAAAACCAGACAAATAAGTAAAGAAAACGAAAACAAAATCGAGTTTTCTTTTACCGAAGGCGAACCTGTCGATGATTATTTCAGTAAAATTCCCGTCTCGGGCAAAGGTAAAGTAAAAACAATCAAAAAGCACTCCAAGGATCCCTTAAAAGAGTTTGTCAAGCTTAGTCAAGATGTAAATTGGGATGAAAGCGATGGAAAGGATATGGTGACGGATCCTATCGTGAAAACTACAGTAACTAGAATCACAACAACGACGGAATTCGATGCTACAAATAGTAACACTCCTGTGTTGAATACAACGACCACCGAAATTACTGAAATTTCTCCCAAAAGTAAAATTCCAGTCTTGGTGACGGAAACGACACGAATTGTTTCTCCTGATGCGCTCGAATCGAGCGTAATTTCTCCGTGTTCGGACGCAAAATTTTCGCTTAAAAGTAGCACATTTGATTCGGATTCTGATAGCGATAGCAGGCGGAGTCCTAATTTGAAAGGGATCTTGAAAAAGGGAGTGAAAACGACCGTTGGCGGTAGCTCTAGCGGTTCGGATGTTGCGCTTCATGAAGAAGGTTCTGAATTGAGCGATGACGAATCAGGTAATTTTTTAATTTTACTTTGTTTGACCACTTTCTATAACAATTCTTGCCTTTCTTCTTTTAGTTAGACAAAAAATAATAACGACAAGCTTAAAAGCTGCATGATGCGCTTTAAGTTGCATGTGTTTTCAGTTCCGACATTTTTTTTACAAATTCAATTTAAATCTATTGTTTTTTCTTTCACCAAATATCTTTTTACCAAACAAATTATATTTCCTAACAAGACGACCGGTTGACGCAACATTTGCGACTCGATTTTATTTTGGAATTATTGTTTTTGTTGTTTTTAAAAGACTGCCTTGGTTATTGCATTGAACTTATAAAAATGTCCTGAGATAATTTTATATATTTCAAATAGATTTTAATAAACTGATCAATTAAATAGCCAAACAATTAATTAAAAAAAGTAGGATAAAACTTGTAAACATTTTGATTGTGTTTGAGCTTATCCGTTATATATTACATGCAGGCAGCTCCTTGACTCAAAGAGTATCAAAATGTTTTTTAGTTTGTATGATTTTTTTTCCTTCAAATCTTTTATTGTGGTTTTCATATACTTTTAATCATTATATATACAATTTGATGTTTTTAAAACATCTCGCAACATTGTCCGATACTCTATAAGTGCAATTAATACCTCCAAGATGTTGCCAGCAGCTTGTGGGAGAACCACCGACTTTACGTGCCTTCTGAAGCACGAAGACGGCATTGCAAAGTGAGCTCTTCCCGGATTTGAACCGAAGCAGTTTATTGCGCTAACAACCAGGCCAATGACCGTCTCCTTTTTATCATTAACTTTTTTGAAATTTATGATTTTTTGCAAATATGGGATCGTAACTGAATTAGGTTGTTGTACGAAATTAGTGTGACATGATAATCCTGCTTGTCTTTTTCGGTCGGGGGGTTAAAAAACAAAATAGGTTCAGGGGTAGACTAGGACTAGCTTTTTGATGGAGTTAAATTTTAAACTGAAAAGAAAACATAGTTGAGGAGGTATTTTCTTTTTAATTTATAATTCAGGTCGACTATGTTTGTCTATTTTTGCATTTATAAAAATTTTCAAAATTATTTAAAAAAAATTTTGTTGTTTTTTATTAATTTTTCTAATTTCTCCAAATTCAAATTTTGGCGCTGCTGTCTATAAATTTTAAACTGCTTATTTTCAAACAAACATGTTAAAAAACCAATTTTATAAGTTCAATAATAATCGAGTTAGTCTACCTACGCCTATGAGGAAATTTTTTTTCTTTGTACTTTTATAATTTTCTTAAAAATTAATTTTCTTCATTTCCAGTGGTGTAACCAGAAACTAAAGAATTGATAGCAAAATTCTGTTCTCTTCACCCTTCGTCCTTATATGTGATTGTCTTTTTTAACCTTTATTTTTAACTGCCACAGACAATTTTCTTCCTTAAAGCAGTGGAGGGAGGGGGGACAAAAACATTAATTTCCACACTTTTATACTTATTTAAACATAATCAAGTATTATGTTGCATTTTTCTCCACAGTCCTCTCTTGGTTACGCTACTGTTCATTCCTTCAATTAATAGTTTAATCGCGTTGCGAAAAAGGAGTTCATATGGAAATAACTCGAAAGTAGAATTTTTTTGCTTAAACTCTTTACTTGAACATCAAAACAATTTATTGGCAATTTTGTATGCATTCTGTTCTTATTCTGAACAGAAGTTAAAAAGTGTTTTATGGAGAGCTATCTCGGAAACTCGAGAGGCTAGAAGAATAATTTCGAGTTTTATGCAGACTTTTATTTAATTCAATACGTATTTTAACAATAAGGGCCATAAAAAACTGCAAACTCACGACTTCTTTGACAAAGTACGCACTTTTTGCTGGTGCTAATGTAAAAGGTTTATTAAAGAAATTGTAATTCCGAGTTATTTTCACGTAAAAGTTCAAATTTTCTTTATTAAAATAAAAAATTCATATATCGTCACTCCCAACGAAGAAGGACGTAACTCAAAAGTTACATCCAAATTTAGCGACGAGCATTTCTGCATCAGGAGAAAAAACAAATGGGTAAAAATAGAAAAAAATAAAGCTAACAATTTAAAAGATGCTCCCACCCACCCATTTATAATATTTTTTTTCGCTTAAAATAATATTTCTAGAATTTTTCAAACTTTCAAATCGCTCTTCTGAAAAATTGGTAAAAGTGAGTTGCGTCCTTCTTCGTTGGGGATGTCGATATATGAAATTATTATTTGGCTTACAAGTTTCATACTGATGTGAGAGTGTATCATTTTTAATTCTATGCCAAATTATATCTTCTCCCAGAATTATCGTTAAATATCCTCTGAAAATATTAGAAAAGTTATTGATATGATGGAGTTACTCTAAGCCTGTACGTTCACTAGTTTATACCACCATGATTCATTGATCTGCATTGTAATGTTATAATGAAAGCGTAAAGAAGCTTAGGGTAACTCAAAATGTAACAATATAGAAATAATCGAAAGTTTTCTATTCCATTTTAATTTTAAAATTAGTGTTACTTTTATTGTGTTCGACTTCTTTTTATTAGTATTTTGTTTTGTATTACATATCGCCATTTTTATATTAACATTAAAGCTAGCCGACTAAACTTGTTGACACATAATAATATGTACATATAATTTAACAACTAATTACTCGTCTAATCGATTAAAAAGACAATTTAGTGTTAATAAAAAAATGGTTTTGCCTTGTTTCTATTAACTGATTGTTGCCTAGTCCCAAGTTTTCTAGAGTCCCGGCATGTTTTTACCTACCTGTGGTCGATTGTTGCACTTGCAACCAGCATGGTCGTGTTGGCAATGATTGCACATTATTGACTATTACTACGGTACGCAAAACAATAATTAATTTAACATCATTCACGCAAAATATTATTCACACGCATATTTATTTTGATAAAAAAATTATTTAGAGCACCTATTTTTTCGAAAAGTGAAAGTCGACAGACGTTCATAGTAAGTTTTTTTTGAGAACGTTAAAATGAGGCATGAACACTTACTTTTTTAATTTTTCGTTTACCAAAATTAACACTTGCTTGCATATTTAACTCTGCTCTGTGTGCAAAGAACTTGCTTTTGCTTTCTTCTGTGATGCGGTCCAACATATTGGCCTCGAAATTTTGAGTTCTTTACATATCGAGTTTTTTTAAGCATGACTGCAACTTTTTTTTAATTTAAAATAAAATAATAACTTTACATTACTAAAATTAAACAAAACACAAACTTTTCATTAATAATGCAAGAGTTAAATATACCCAATTGTACTTTAAAAGGAAATGACTTTATTTTAGAAGAGCTCTGCCAAAACGATCAACCTATTTACTCGGAAACTACAACGGAAGAAATTGATCCTGTTACTGGTGCAAAGTAAGTGATTTTCTTTAAAAAATTTGAATACTTAGCTCCTTTATTAGCAACAGAGTTGATAGTAGCTTAGTTCTTCTGTTGGCATTTTTATCCTTAGATAAAAGATGGATAGATTATCTATCGTCACATATAAGCCTCCTCTTTCGCTCTACTCAAAAGTGTGCCAACCACATTCTGCTCCCTTTACTTCAACTTATTGGGAAGATTAGTTTATATTTGGTTGGAGTTTTTATCGTTGACTGGTATTTTATTTTGGTAGAAGTAGCTTGGAGCTGCAGTTAGTTACTTTTAAAAAGAACCCGCCCAAACCTATTTATATAATAATTTTAATATTTTAATATTATAATATTTTAATATTTTATTAATAAAAATTGTAATTCTAGGACTGTGATGACTAGGAGAATCTTAAACCAAACTATGACTTCTCCCGGCGTTCAAAATGACTCCCAACTTCGACAATCGATGCAAAAAACACTCGATGAATTTATGTCAGATCAAAGACATCCTCAGTGAAAGTTATTGTTATAATATTAATTATTTATAATTAAAATACTTTAGAGAGAGAGACAGCAACTCTTCTGCTATTTAATAATTGAAAATATTTGTTTATAAAACGAACCAAAAATGCACCAGTGAATTATTATTATTTTAAAAAATTGTTGTTAGTGTAATTTATTTGTGTGTTTTTCTAATTTTATATTTAGGAAGAAAACATTTTTAATGATGATTTTGAAATTTATTTTTTTTTATGGATAATTAAATTAATTCTTCTGTGGTGATAGATTATATTTTTTACAATTTGATGACCTATATAAATTCATACTAGTGCCTGTTATTTGTTATTTATTGAGATTTTAATTAGTGCATTTGGAGAAAATGTCCTAAACTCAATTGGAATATTTAATAATTAATCGATAGGTTTTTATAAAAGAATCAAACTTGAGAAGTACCTCTATTTGCATGTTTCTTCATATTGTAAAATTTTATTAGAGTTACACAAATCTAAACAATAATAATATATTTAAACGAAAGTTTTAAAAAGAAATTTAATATATTGAATTATGCTTATATAATAATTATGTCTATGAAATTCATAATGTAGAGATGGTTGCTTATAGATTTTAAGAGTTGAAAAATAAATGTTTGTGGTGTATAATTGTTTTATTTCAATTTTGTATTATCTGTGCAACTTTTTTCAAAGTAGCTGAAAGAAGTATGTATTAAGAATAGGTGGGTGTATCGGCATTTTTACTAAAAAGATGATTTTTCAATTTGTAAGGTAATTTTTAATTAGAATGTTTTGAATAACCTCTTTCCAATTTATGATTTGACAACAAAAAATTTTCAATCACTAGAATGAGATGCCGAGATCTTTTTTTTCTAAACAGATGACAGGAGCACAGATGGTAAAGCAAGTAAATCTAGCAAACCACCAAATTCCAAAAAGTGGAATAATTTTATTTTCATTGTTTCATATATTCAAATTTAAGATCCAAATTCAATTTTAAGAGGGGCCTAGTAGAATACCCATGATACTATTGTTCACTCACTTCCACTTGTGACGTAAGATAGGCGAATTAGCTTTTGACGATGGCGAAGATTTTTTCCCAAACTATAACGAATTTTTCAATTTTTTTATTTTTTAAATCTACATAGTTACCCGTTTGCGGTAAAGAAAATTCAAGCTATTTCGTTGAATAGTTTAAAATATATAGCGAAATAGAAATCACCATTATTATTGCAATGATTTTGTACTTTATATTATATTTATTTTCACAATCATTTTTCAATAAATGTTTATGAAAATTGTTTACAGTGTACAGTTCATCATTATCTACTAAATCGAAAAGAAAAAAGTATCAAATTTTGTTTAGTTTTAAAAAAATCTTCGCCATCAGTAATAAAATAAAATATCATTCATTTTAATGAAATTTTCAGTTAGCCAAGTCGCAAAATAGTTTGTAAAACTTTGACTATTGTGACAGAGATGGCCCAATTTGGAATTTGTTTAGATGATGTTTCAAATTTTTAATCAAATACACTATATTTTTCAATAAATTTTAATTTTGCAAAGCTAGTACTGGCATAATAATAATTATATTATTTTATATTCGATTAGATCGAAGACCGCAATTACCGGTTCGAAAATTTATTCAAGTTTTAAACAAATAAACCAATATCACATTATTTCTATTACTCAAGAGAGGGCTACACAAAATATAATTTGCAATGCCTGAGAATATACAACTATCTAAATAAAGTGAAAGGCAAATAGATTTCGATTTGTTGTCTCTACTAGGCCCACCTTAAAGTAAATTTATTAAATTAACGGACCGCGGTCTTAGACGTGCGATGATGATGATGATGATTTATTAAAACGCGGTTATAATTTCCATTTGCATTAATATCGCACTAAAAGATTTGAAAGTTTGATCATACTCTAATATTAAATTAGTTTATAAATAAATTGAATTTAATGGTTCACGCCGCTTAATGCGATCACTTCGGGAACTAATAGTTTTGATAACAATAACCGAATGATAATAATATGCAAAAAGTTCTATTTCAACACGATTTTTTAAAATTGTATATATAAAAGGTTGCGAAATTTTTAATAGAGCTGCAGCATTCCGTTGACTCATTTTCGGCAACTTATCGCATTGTTTTAAAATGTTAATTTTATCTTTCAAACTAAGATCTCGTCTTCTTTTTGCATCAGCCATTGCACAGTTAGATACACTGCTGTGATCAAAAGTTCAATATCGATCTATGGACTATGGGGAAGGCAACCGGAAACCACACCATGAATTATACTCCCTGGTAAATTCATCTTGGCTTCGGCCAAGTTGGATCGCTAACGTCCGGGCGACTGGATATGGCACATGAAGAAGAAAAGAATATGAAAGGCATAAATATAAGTGAAAATAGTTCAATTAAGGAGTTCCATCCAAGAAATTGAATCGGGAAGTTCAATCCCGGCAGTTCAGTGGAAGCGGGCGTTTATGGCTTTTCTTAAGGTGAAACCGCGCTTGACGTTTTAAATTTATTTAATTTACTCAATGTTGAGTTATTACGTCCAGTCAAAAATGACGTGATTGCAAACTGTTTAAAAGGGTAAATCTGAATTCTATTTTTAACTATTGCTTCGAAACTTGGTAACGACGAAACTGCGCGTATTAAGTTTGATTTTGTAAACTTTTTTTTTAACATTAGCTATTAATAGATATTGTCACATGTTAGATCAAATTTATTTTATTTGTTGTATCTTTAATCCCGAAATTGGTCACGAAAAGTGAACTTGAGTGAAAGCAAGAAATCGTTTGATTCCCACGTTTTTTTAAAACAAAGTTTCTAGTTCAGCACGATTTTTAACTTTTGTATTGACAGGACGGCAGAAATTAGAAAAACGTGGGTAATTCAAGCTGTCACCACCATTAGGTTCTGTACTCCTGCTACCAAATTTAAAGAAATAGCATAATCCATTTCGATGTTATAAGTGCAATCGCATAGAAAGAATTCACGATTAAAAGCTATTTTGATTATTAGGAGCATTTAAAGTGAAAGCATTCGATTTCACCCCCTAAACACTTTGAAGCAACTTTTGAGCTACTTCCTGACATTTGCCCCACCTCAGGCAGCACTTTCTGAACTCTCCACGTTCCCCTGCGTCGATTTTACTAATAAAACGGCCATCGAAAATTTTGACATTTTAAAAAAAACCAAGGGTCCCCCCTTTGAACCTTTGAAATTTTCGTGCTTTTTGTAGTCGAAAAAAAAAGTTGAAATAAACTCGCTTTATCGATTGCTGCTAATCTATTTCGATGTTATAAGTGCATTCGCATAAAAAGAATTCACGGTAAAAAGCTATTTTGATTATTAGGAGCATTTAAAGTGAAAGCATTCGATTTCACCCCCTAAACACTTTGAAGCAACTTTTGAGCTACTTCCTGACGTTTGCCCCACCTCAGGCAGCACTTTCCGAACTCTCCACGTTCCCCTGCGTCGATTTTACTAATAAAACGGCCATCGAAAATTTTGAGATTTTTGAAAAAATCAAAGGTTAACCCTTTGAAATTTTCGTGCTTTTTGTAGTCGAAAAAAAGTTGAAATAAACTCGCTTTATCGATTGCTGCTAATCTATTTCGATGTTATAAGTGCATTCGCATAGAAAGAATTCACGGTAAAAGCTATTTTGATTATTAGGAGCATTTAAAGTGAAACATTCGATTTCACCCCTAAACACTTTGAAGCAACTTTTGAGCTACTTCCTGACGTTTGCCCCACCTCAGGCAGCACTTTCTGAACTCTCCACGTTCCCCTGCGTCGATTTTACTAATAAAACGGCCATCGAAAATTTTGACATTTTAAAAAAAACCAAGGGTCCCCCCTTTGAACCTTTGAAATTTTCGTGCTTTTTGTAGTCGAAAAAAAAGTTGAAATAAACTCGCTTTATCGATTGCTGCTAATCTATTTCGATGTTATAAGTGCATTCGCATAAAAAGAATTCACGGTAAAAAGCTATTTTGATTATTAGGAGCATTTAAAGTGAAACATTCGATTTCACCCCTAAACACTTTGAAGCAACTTTTGAGCTACTTCCTGACGTTTGCCCCACCTCAGGCAGCACTTTCCGAACTCTCCACGTTCCCCTGCGTCGATTTTACTAATAAAACGGCCATCGAAAATTTTGACATTTTAAAAAAAATCAAAGGTTAACCCTTTGAAATTTTCGTGCTTTTTGTAGTCGAAAAAAAGTTGAAATAAACTCGCTTTATCGATTGCTGCTAATCTATTTCGATGTTATAAGTGCATTCGCATAGAAAGAATTCACGGTAAAAGCTATTTTGATTATTAGGAGCATTTAAAGTGAAACATTCGATTTCACCCCTAAACACTTTGAAGCAACTTTTGAGCTACTTCCTGACGTTTGCCCCACCTCAGGCAGCATTTCTGAACTCTCCACGTTCCCCTGCGTCGATTTTACTAATAAAACGGCCATCGAAAATTTTGAGATTTTGAAAAAATCAAGGTTAACCCTTTGAAATTTTCGTGCTTTTTGTAGTCGAAAAAAAGTTGAAATAAACTCGCTTTATCGATTGCTGCTAATCTATTTCGATGTTATAAGTGCATTCGCATAGAAAAATTCACGGTAAAAGCTATTTTGATTATTAGAGCATTTAAAGTGAAACATTCGATTTCACCCTAAACACTTTGAAGCAACTTTGAGCTACTTCCTGACGTTTGCCCCACCTCAGGCAGCATTTCTGAACTCTCACGTTCCCCTGCGTCGATTTTACTAATAAAACGGCCATCGAAAATTTTGACATTTTAAAAAAATAAAAAGGGTCCCCCCTTTGAACCTTTGAAATTTTCGTGCTTTTTTGTAGTCGAAAAAAAGTTGAAATAAACTCGCTTTATCGATTGCTGCTAATCTATTTCGATGTTATAAGTGCATTCGCATAAAAAGAATTCACGGTAAAAGCTATTTTGGTTATTAGGAGCATTTAAAGTGAAAGCATTCGATTTCACCCTAAACACTTTGAAGCAACTTTTGAGCTACTTCCTGACGTTTGCCCCACCTCAGGCAGCACTTTCCGAACTCTCCACGTTCCCCTGCGTCGATTTTACTAATAAAACGGCCATCGAAAATTTTGACATTTAAAAAAAACAAGGGTCCCCCCTTTGAACCTTTGAAATTTTCGTGCTTTTTTGTAGTCGAAAAAAAAGTTGAAATAAACTCGCTTTATCGATTGCTGCTAATCTATTTCGATGTTATAAGTGCATTCGCATAAAAAGAATTCACGGTAAAAGCTATTTTGATTATTAGAGCATTTAAAGTGAAACATTCGATTTCACCCTAAACACTTTGAAGCAACTTTGAGCTACTTCCTGACGTTTGCCCCACCTCAGGCAGCTTTTCCGAACTCTCCACGTTCCCTGCGTCGATTTTACTAATAAAACGGCCATCGAAAATTTTGACATTTTAAAAATAAAAAAACCAAGGGTCCCCCTTTGAACCTTTGAAATTTTCGTGCTTTTTTGTAGTCGAAAAAAGTTGAAATAAACTCGCTTTATCGATTGCTGCTAATCTATTTCGATGTTATAAGTGCATTCGCATAAAAAGAATTCACGGTAAAAGCTATTTTGATTATTAGAGCATTTAAAGTGAAACATTCGATTTCACCCCTAAACACTTTGAAGCAACTTTTGAGCTACTTCCTGACGTTTGCCCCACCTCAGGCAGCACTTTCCGAACTCTCCACGTTCCCCTGCGTCGATTTTACTAATAAAACGGCCATCGAAAATTTTGAGATTTTGAAAAAAATCAAAGGTTAACCCTTTGAAATTTTCGTGCTTTTTGTAGTCGAAAAAAAGTTGAAATAAACTCGCTTTATCGATTGCTGCTAATCTATTTCGATGTTATAAGTGCATTCGCATAGAAAGAATTCACGGTAAAAGCTATTTTGATTATTAGAGCATTTAAAGTGAAACATTCGATTTCACCCCTAAACACTTTGAAGCAACTTTTGAGCTACTTCCTGACGTTTGCCCCACCTCAGGCAGCATTTCTGAACTCTCCACGTTCCCCTGCGTCGATTTTACTAATAAAACGGCCATCGAAAATTTTGAGATTTTTGAAAAAAACAAAGGTTAACCCTTTGAAATTTTCGTGCTTTTTTGTAGTCGAAAAAAAAAGTTGAAATAAACTAGCTTTATCGATTGCTGCTAATCTATTTCGATGTTATAAGTGCATTCGCATAGAAAGAATTCACGGTAAAAGCTATTTTGATTATTAGGAGCATTTAAAGTGAAACATTCGATTTCACCCCCTAAACACTTTGAAGCAACTTTTGAGCTACTTCCTGACGTTTGCCCCACCTCAGGCAGCACTTTCTGAACTCTCCACGTTCCCCTGCGTCGATTTTACTAATAAAACGGCCATCGAAAATTTTGACATTTTAAAAATAAAAAACCAAGGGTCCCCCTTTGAACCTTTGAAATTTTCGTGCTTTTTTGTAGTCGAAAAAAGTTGAAATAAACTCGCTTTGTCGATTGTTTGTAATCTCTTTCGATGTTATAAGTGCATTCGCATAAAAAAATTCAGGGTAACAAGCTATTTTGATTATTAAGAGCATTTAAAGTGAAAGCATTCGATTTCACCCCCTAAACACTTTGAAGCAACTTTTGAGCTACTTCCTGACGTTTGCCCCACCTCAGGAGCATTTCTGAACTTCCACGTTCCCCTGCGTCGATTTTACTAATAAAACGGCCATCGAAAATTTTGAGATTTTTGAAAAAAAATCAAAGGTTAACCCCTTTGAAATTTTCGTGCTTTTTTGTAGTCGAAAAAAAAAGTTGAAATAAACTCGCTTTATCGATTGCTGCTAATCTCTTTCGATGTTATAAGTGCATTCGCATAAAAAAAATTCAGGGTAAAAGCTATTTTGATTATTAGGAGCATTTAAAGTGAAAGCATTCGATTTCACCCCCTAAACACTTTGAAGCAACTTTTGAGCTACTTCCTGACGTTTGCCCCACCTCAGGCAGCACTTTCTGAACTCTCCACGTTCCCCTGCGTCGATTTTACTAATAAAACGGCCATCGAAAATTTTGAGATTTTTGAAAAAAAATCAAAGGTTAACCCCTTTGAAATTTTCGTGCTTTTTTGTAGTCGAAAAAAAAAGTTGAAATAAACTCGCTTTATCGATTGCTGCTAATCTATTTCGATGTTATAAGTGCATTCGCATAAAAAGAATTCACGGTAAAAGCTATTTTGATTATTAGGGGCATTTAAAGTGAAAGCATTCGATTTCACCCCCTAAACACTTTGAAGCAACTTTTGAGCTACTTCCTGACGTTTGCCCCACCTCAGGCAGCACTTTCCGAACTCTCCACGTTCCCCTGCGTCGATTTTACTAATAAAACGGCCATCGAAAATTTTGAGATTTTTGAAAAAATCAAAGGTTAACCCTTTGAAATTTTCGTGCTTTTTTGTAGTCGAAAAAAAAATTGAAATAAACTCGCTTTATCGATTGCTGCTAATCTATTTCGATGTTATAAGTGCATTCGCATAAAAAGAATTCACGGTAAAAGCTATTTTGGTTATTAGGAGCATTTAAAGTGAAAGCATTCGATTTCACCCCCTAAACACTTTGAAGCAACTTTTGAGCTACTTCCTGACGTTTGCCCCACCTCAGGCAGCACTTTCCGAACTCTCCACGTTCCCCTGCGTCGATTTTACTAATAAAACGGCCATCGAAAATTTTGAGATTTTTGAAAAAAATCAAAGGTTAACCCTTTGAAATTTTCGTGCTTTTTTGTAGTCGAAAAAAAGTTGAAATAAACTCGCTTTATCGATTGCTGCTAATCTATTTCGATGTTATAAGTGCATTCGCATAAAAAGAATTCACGGTAAAAGCTATTTTGATTATTAGGAGCATTTAAAGTGAAAGCATTCGATTTCACCCCCTAAACACTTTGAAGCAACTTTTGAGCTACTTCCTGACGTTTGCCCCACCTCAGGCAGCACTTTCTGAACTCTCCACGTTCCCCTGCGTCGATTTTACTAATAAAACGGCCATCGAAAATTTTGAGATTTTGAAAAAATCAAAGGTTAACCCTTTGAAATTTTCGTGCTTTTTGTAGTCGAAAAAAAGTTGAAATAAACTCGCTTTATCGATTGCTGCTAATCTATTTCGATGTTATAAGTGCATTCGCATAGAAAGAATTCACGGTAAAAGCTATTTTGATTATTAGAGCATTTAAAGTGAAACATTCGATTTCACCCCTAAACACTTTGAAGCAACTTTGAGCTACTTCCTGACGTTTGCCCCACCTCAGGCAGCACTTTCCGAACTCTCCACGTTCCCCTGCGTCGATTTTACTAATAAAACGGCCATCGAAAATTTTGACATTTTAAAAAAAATCAAAGGTTAACCCTTTGAAATTTTCGTGCTTTTTTGTAGTCGAAAAAAAAAGTTGAAATAAACTAGCTTTATCGATTGCTGCTAATCTATTTCGATGTTATAAGTGCATTCGCATAGAAAGAATTCACGGTAAAAAGCTATTTTGATTATTAGAGCATTTAAAGTGAAAGATTCGATTTCACCCCCTAAACACTTTGAAGCAACTTTTGAGCTACTTCCTGACGTTTGCCCCTTCTCAGGCAGCTTTTCCGAACTCTCCACGTTTTCCTGCGTCGATTTTACTATTAAAACGGCCATCGAAAATTTTGACATTTAAAAAAAAAAACCAAGGGTCCCCCTTTTGAACCTTTGAAATTTTCGTGCTTTTTTGTAGTCGAAAAAAAGTTGAAATAAACTCGCTTTATCGATTGCTGCTAATCTATTTCGATGTTATAAGTGCATTCGCATAAAAAGAATTCACGGTAAAAAGCTATTTTGATTATTAGGGGCATTTAAAGTGAAACATTCGATTTCACCCCCTAAACACTTTGAAGCAACTTTTGAGCTACTTCCTGACGTTTGCCCCACCTCAGGCAGCACTTTCTGAACTTCCCACGTTCCCCTGCGTCGATTTTACTAATAAAACGGCCATCGAAAAATTTGAGATTTTTGAAAAAAAATCAAAGGTTAACCCTTTGAAATTTTCGTGCTTTTTTGTAGTCGAAAAAAAGTTGAAATAAACTCGCTTTATCGATTGCTGCTAATCTATTTCGATGTTATAAGTGCATTCGCATAAAAAGAATTCACGGTAAAAGCTATTTTGATTATTAGAGCATTTAAAGTGAAACATTCGATTTCACCCCTAAACACTTTGAAGCAACTTTTGAGCTACTTCCTGACGTTTGCCCCACCTCAGGCAGCACTTTCCGAACTCTCCACGTTCCCCTGCGTCGATTTTACTAATAAAACGGCCATCGAAAATTTTGACATTTTTTAAAAAAATCAAAGGTTAAACCTTTGAAATTTTCGTGCTTTTTTGTAGTCGAAAAAAAGTTGAAATAAACTCGCTTTATCGATTGCTGCTAATCTATTTCGATGTTATAAGTGCATTCGCATAAAAAGAATTCACGGTAAAAAGCTATTTTGATTATTAGAGCATTTAAAGTGAAACATTCGATTTCACCCCCTAAACACTTTGAAGCAACTTTTGAGCTACTTCCTGACGTTTGCCCCACCTCAGGCAGCACTTTCCGAACTCTCCACGTTCCCCTGCGTCGATTTTACTAATAAAACGGCCATCGAAAATTTTGACATTTTTGAAAAAATCAAAGGTTAACCCTTTGAAATTTTCGTGCTTTTTGTAGTCGAAAAAAAGTTGAAATAAACTCGCTTTATCGATTGCTGCTAATCTATTTCGATGTTATAAGTGCATTCGCATAAAAAGAATTCACGGTAAAAGCTATTTTGATTATTAGAGCATTTAAAGTGAAAGCATTCGATTTCACCCCCTAAACACTTTGAAGCAACTTTTGAGCTACTTCCTGACGTTTGCCCCACCTCAGGCAGCACTTTCTGAACTCTCCACGTTCCCCTGCGTCGATTTTACTAATAAAACGGCCATCGAAAATTTTGACATTTTTTAAAAAAACCAAGGGTCCCCCCTTTGAACCTTTGAAATTTTCGTGCTTTTTTGTAGTCGAAAAAAAAAGTTGAAATAAACTCGCTTTATCGATTGCTGCTAATCTATTTCGATGTTATAAGTGCATTCGCATAAAAAGAATTCACGGTAAAAGCTATTTTGATTATTAGGAGCATTTAAAGTGAAAGCATTCGATTTCACCCCCTAAACACTTTGAAGCAACTTTTGAGCTACTTCCTGACGTTTGCCCCACCTCAGGCAGCACTTTCCGAACTCTCCACGTTCCCCTGCGTCGATTTTACTAATAAAACGGCCATCGAAAATTTTGACATTTTTTAAAAAAAACAAAGGTTAACCCTTTGAAATTTTCGTGCTTTTTTGTAGTCGAAAAAAAAAGTTGAAATAAACTCGCTTTATCGATTGCTGCTAATCTATTTCGATGTTATAAGTGCATTCGCATAGAAAGAATTCACGGTAAAAAACTATTTTGATTATTAGGAGCATTTAAAGTGAAACATTCGATTTCACCCCCTAAACACTTTGAAGCAACTTTTGAGCTACTTCCTGACGTTTGCCCCACCTCAGGCAGCACTTTCCGAACTCTCCACGTTCCCCTGCGTCGATTTTACTAATAAAACGGCCATCGAAAATTTTGACATTTTGAAAAAATCAAAGGTTAACCCTTTGAAATTTTCGTGCTTTTTTGTAGTCGAAAAAAAGTTGAAATAAACTCGCTTTATCGATTGCTGCTAATCTATTTCGATGTTATAAGTGCATTCGCATAAAAAGAATTCACGGTAAAAGCTATTTTGATTATTAGAGCATTTAAAGTGAAACATTCGATTTCACCCCTAAACACTTTGAAGCAACTTTTGAGCTACTTCCTGACGTTTGCCCCACCTCAGGCAGCACTTTCTGAACTCTCCACGTTCCCCTGCGTCGATTTTACTAATAAAACGGCCATCGAAAATTTTGACATTTAAAAAAAAACCAAAGGTTGAACCTTTGAAATTTTCGTGCTTTTTGTAGTCGAAAAAAAAGTTGAAATAAACTCGCTTTATCGATTGCTGCTAATCTATTTCGATGTTATAAGTGCATTCGCATAAAAAGAATTCACGGTAAAAGCTATTTTGATTATTAGGAGCATTTAAAGTGAAAGCATTCGATTTCACCCCCTAAACACTTTGAAGCAACTTTTGAGCTACTTCCTGACGTTTGCCCCACCTCAGGCAGCACTTTCCGAACTCTCCACGTTCCCCTGCGTCGATTTTACTAATAAAACGGCCATCGAAAATTTTGAGATTTTTGAAAAAAATCAAAGGTTAACCCCTTTGAAATTTTCGTGCTTTTTTGTAGTCGAAAAAAAGTTGAAATAAACTCGCTTTATCGATTGCTGCTAATCTATTTCGATGTTATAAGTGCATTCGCATAAAAAGAATTCACGGTAAAAGCTATTTTGATTATTAGGAGCATTTAAAGTGAAAGCATTCGATTTCACCCCCTAAACACTTTGAAGCAACTTTTGAGCTACTTCCTGACGTTTGCCCCACCTCAGGCAGCACTTTCTGAACTCTCCACGTTCCCCTGCGTCGATTTTACTAATAAAACGGCCATCGAAAATTTTGAGATTTTTGAAAAAATCAAAGGTTAACCCTTTGAAATTTTCGTGCTTTTTGTAGTCGAAAAAAAGTTGAAATAAACTCGCTTTATCGATTGCTGCTAATCTATTTCGATGTTATAAGTGCATTCGCATAAAAAGAATTCACGGTAAAAGCTATTTTGATTATTAGGAGCATTTAAAGTGAAAGCATTCGATTTCACCCCCTAAACACTTTGAAGCAACTTTTGAGCTACTTCCTGACGTTTGCCCCACCTCAGGCAGCACTTTCTGAACTCTCCACGTTCCCCTGCGTCGATTTTACTAATAAAACGGCCATCGAAAATTTTGACATTTTTTAAAAAATCAAAGGTTAACCCTTTGAAATTTTCGTGCTTTTTGTAGTCGAAAAAAAGTTGAAATAAACTCGCTTTATCGATTGCTGCTAATCTATTTCGATGTTATAAGTGCATTCGCATAGAAAGAATTCACGGTAAAAGCTATTTTGATTATTAGGAGCATTTAAAGTGAAACATTCGATTTCACCCCTAAACACTTTGAAGCAACTTTTGAGCTACTTCCTGACGTTTGCCCCACCTCAGGCAGCACTTTCTGAACTCTCCACGTTCCCCTGCGTCGATTTTACTAATAAAACGGCCATCGAAAATTTTGAGATTTTGAAAAAAATCAAAGGTTAACCCTTTGAAATTTTCGTGCTTTTTGTAGTCGAAAAAAAGTTGAAATAAACTCGCTTTATCGATTGCTGCTAATCTATTTCGATGTTATAAGTGCATTCGCATAGAAAGAATTCACGGTAAAAGCTATTTTGATTATTAGAGCATTTAAAGTGAAACATTCGATTTCACCCCTAAACACTTTGAAGCAACTTTTGAGCTACTTCCTGACGTTTGCCCCACCTCAGGCAGCACTTTCTGAACTCTCCACGTTCCCCTGCGTCGATTTTACTAATAAAACGGCCATCGAAAATTTTGAGATTTTTGAAAAAAATCAAAGGTTAACCCTTTGAAATTTTCGTGCTTTTTGTAGTCGAAAAAAAGTTGAAATAAACTCGCTTTATCGATTGCTGCTAATCTATTTCGATGTTATAAGTGCATTCGCATAGAAAGAATTCACGGTAAAAGCTATTTTGATTATTAGGAGCATTTAAAGTGAAACATTCGATTTCACCCCTAAACACTTTGAAGCAACTTTTGAGCTACTTCCTGACGTTTGCCCCACCTCAGGCAGCACTTTCTGAACTCTCCACGTTCCCCTGCGTCGATTTTACTAATAAAACGGCCATCGAAAATTTTGAGATTTTGAAAAAAATCAAAGGTTAACCCTTTGAAATTTTCGTGCTTTTTGTAGTCGAAAAAAAGTTGAAATAAACTCGCTTTATCGATTGCTGCTAATCTATTTCGATGTTATAAGTGCATTCGCATAGAAAGAATTCACGGTAAAAGCTATTTTGATTATTAGAGCATTTAAAGTGAAACATTCGATTTCACCCCTAAACACTTTGAAGCAACTTTTGAGCTACTTCCTGACGTTTGCCCCACCTCAGGCAGCACTTTCTGAACTCTCCACGTTCCCCTGCGTCGATTTTACTAATAAAACGGCCATCGAAAATTTTGAGATTTTTGAAAAAAATCAAAGGTTAACCCTTTGAAATTTTCGTGCTTTTTGTAGTCGAAAAAAAGTTGAAATAAACTCGCTTTATCGATTGCTGCTAATCTATTTCGATGTTATAAGTGCATTCGCATAGAAAGAATTCACGGTAAAAGCTATTTTGATTATTAGAGCATTTAAAGTGAAACATTCGATTTCACCCCTAAACACTTTGAAGCAACTTTTGAGCTACTTCCTGACGTTTGCCCCACCTCAGGCAGCACTTTCTGAACACTCCACGTTCCCCTGCGTCGATTTTACTAATAAAACGGCCATCGAAAATTTTGAGATTTTGAAAAAAATCAAAGGTTAACCCTTTGAAATTTTCGTGCTTTTTGTAGTCGAAAAAAAGTTGAAATAAACTCGCTTTATCGATTGCTGCTAATCTATTTCGATGTTATAAGTGCATTCGCATAGAAAGAATTCACGGTAAAAGCTATTTTGATTATTAGGAGCATTTAAAGTGAAACATTCGATTTCACCCCTAAACACTTTGAAGCAACTTTTGAGCTACTTCCTGACGTTTGCCCCACCTCAGGCAGCACTTTCCGAACCCCCACGTTCCCCTGCGTCGATTTTACTAATAAAACGGCCATCGAAAATTTTGAGATTTTGAAAAAATCAAAGGTTAACCCTTTGAAATTTTCGTGCTTTTTGTAGTCGAAAAAAAGTTGAAATAAACTCGCTTTATCGATTGCTGCTAATCTATTTCGATGTTATAAGTGCATTCGCATAGAAAGAATTCACGGTAAAAGCTATTTTGATTATTAGGAGCATTTAAAGTGAAACATTCGATTTCACCCCTAAACACTTTGAAGCAACTTTTGAGCTACTTCCTGACGTTTGCCCCACCTCAGGCAGCACTTTCTGAACTCTCCACGTTCCCCTGCGTCGATTTTACTAATAAAACGGCCATCGAAAATTTTGAGATTTTTGAAAAAAATCAAAGGTTAACCCTTTGAAATTTTCGTGCTTTTTGTAGTCGAAAAAAAGTTGAAATAAACTCGCTTTATCGATTGCTGCTAATCTATTTCGATGTTATAAGTGCATTCGCATAAAAAGAATTCACGGTAAAAGCTATTTTGATTATTAGGAGCATTTAAAGTGAAACATTCGATTTCACCCCCTAAACACTTTGAAGCAACTTTTGAGCTACTTCCTGACGTTTGCCCCACCTCAGGCAGCACTTTCTGAACTCTCCACGTTCCCCTGCGTCGATTTTACTAATAAAACGGCCATCGAAAATTTTGAGATTTTTGAAAAAAATCAAAGGTTAACCCTTTGAAATTTTCGTGCTTTTTTGTAGTCGAAAAAAAAGTTGAAATAAACTCGCTTTATCGATTGCTGCTAATCTATTTCGATGTTATAAGTGCATTCGCATAAAAAGAATTCACGGTAAAAAGCTATTTTGATTATTAGGGGCATTTAAAGTGAAACATTCGATTTCACCCCCTAAACACTTTGAAGCAACTTTTGAGCTACTTCCTGACGTTTGCCCCACCTCAGGCAGCACTTTCTGAACTCTCCACGTTCCCCTGCGTCGATTTTACTAATAAAACGGCCATCGAAAATTTTGAGATTTTTGAAAAAAAACAAAGGTTAACCCCTTTGAAATTTTCGTGCTTTTTTGTAGTCGAAAAAAAGTTGAAATAAACTCGCTTTATCGATTGCTGCTAATCTATTTCGATGTTATAAGTGCATTCGCATAGAAAGAATTCACGGTAAAAGCTATTTTGATTATTAGGAGCATTTAAAGTGAAACATTCGATTTCACCCCTAAACACTTTGAAGCAACTTTTGAGCTACTTCCTGACGTTTGCCCCACCTCAGGCAGCACTTTCTGAACTCTCCACGTTCCCCTGCGTCGATTTTACTAATAAAACGGCCATCGAAAATTTTGAGATTTTGAAAAAAATCAAAGGTTAACCCTTTGAAATTTTCGTGCTTTTTGTAGTCGAAAAAAAGTTGAAATAAACTCGCTTTATCGATTGCTGCTAATCTATTTCGATGTTATAAGTGCATTCGCATAGAAAGAATTCACGGTAAAAGCTATTTTGATTATTAGGGGCATTTAAAGTGAAACATTCGATTTCACCCCTAAACACTTTGAAGCAACTTTTGAGCTACTTCCTGACGTTTGCCCCACCTCAGGCAGCACTTTCTGAACTCTCCACGTTCCCCTGCGTCGATTTTACTAATAAAACGGCCATCGAAAATTTTGAGATTTTGAAAAAAATCAAAGGTTAACCCTTTGAAATTTTCGTGCTTTTTTGTAGTCGAAAAAAGTTGAAATAAACTCGCTTTATCGATTGCTGCTAATCTATTTCGATGTTATAAGTGCATTCGCATAGAAAGAATTCACGGTAAAAGCTATTTTGATTATTAGGGGCATTTAAAGTGAAACATTCGATTTCACCCCTAAACACTTTGAAGCAACTTTTGAGCTACTTCCTGACGTTTGCCCCACCTCAGGCAGCACTTTCTGAACTCTCCACGTTCCCCTGCGTCGATTTTACTAATAAAACGGCCATCGAAAATTTTGAGATTTTGAAAAAAATCAAAGGTTAACCCTTTGAAATTTTCGTGCTTTTTGTAGTCGAAAAAAAGTTGAAATAAACTCGCTTTATCGATTGCTGCTAATCTATTTCGATGTTATAAGTGCATTCGCATAGAAAGAATTCACGGTAAAAGCTATTTTGATTATTAGGAGCATTTAAAGTGAAACATTCGATTTCACCCCTAAACACTTTGAAGCAACTTTTGAGCTACTTCCTGACGTTTGCCCCACCTCAGGCAGCACTTTCTGAACTCTCCACGTTCCCCTGCGTCGATTTTACTAATAAAACGGCCATCGAAAATTTTGAGATTTTGAAAAAAATCAAAGGTTAACCCTTTGAAATTTTCGTGCTTTTTGTAGTCGAAAAAAAGTTGAAATAAACTCGCTTTATCGATTGCTGCTAATCTATTTCGATGTTATAAGTGCATTCGCATAGAAAGAATTCACGGTAAAAGCTATTTTGATTATTAGGAGCATTTAAAGTGAAACATTCGATTTCACCCCTAAACACTTTGAAGCAACTTTTGAGCTACTTCCTGACGTTTGCCCCACCTCAGGCAGCACTTTCTGAACTCTCCACGTTCCCCTGCGTCGATTTTACTAATAAAACGGCCATCGAAAATTTTGAGATTTTTTAAAAAAATCAAAGGTTAACCCTTTGAAATTTTCGTGCTTTTTGTAGTCGAAAAAAAGTTGAAATAAACTCGCTTTATCGATTGCTGCTAATCTATTTCGATGTTATAAGTGCATTCGCATAGAAAGAATTCACGGTAAAAGCTATTTTGATTATTAGGAGCATTTAAAGTGAAACATTCGATTTCACCCCTAAACACTTTGAAGCAACTTTTGAGCTACTTCCTGACGTTTGCCCCACCTCAGGCAGCACTTTCTGAACTCTCCACGTTCCCCTGCGTCGATTTTACTAATAAAACGGCCATCGAAAATTTTGAGATTTTGAAAAAAATCAAAGGTTAACCCTTTGAAATTTTCGTGCTTTTTGTAGTCGAAAAAAAGTTGAAATAAACTCGCTTTATCGATTGCTGCTAATCTATTTCGATGTTATAAGTGCATTCGCATAGAAAGAATTCACGGTAAAAGCTATTTTGATTATTAGGAGCATTTAAAGTGAAACATTCGATTTCACCCCTAAACACTTTGAAGCAACTTTTGAGCTACTTCCTGACGTTTGCCCCACCTCAGGCAGCACTTTCTGAACTCTCCACGTTCCCCTGCGTCGATTTTACTAATAAAACGGCCATCGAAAATTTTGACATTTAAAAAAAAACCAAAGGTTGAACCTTTGAAATTTTCGTGCTTTTTTGTAGTCGAAAAAAAAGTTGAAATAAACTCGCTTTATCGATTGCTGCTAATCTATTTCGATGTTATAAGTGCATTCGCATAAAAAGAATTCACGGTAAAAGCTATTTTGATTATTAGGAGCATTTAAAGTGAAAGCATTCGATTTCACCCCCTAAACACTTTGAAGCAACTTTTGAGCTACTTCCTGACGTTTGCCCCACCTCAGGCAGCACTTTCCGAACTCTCCACGTTCCCCTGCGTCGATTTTACTAATAAAACGGCCATCGAAAATTTTGACATTTTAAAAAAAAAACCAAGGGTCCCCCCTTTGAACCTTTGAAATTTTCGTGCTTTTTTGTAGTCGAAAAAAAAGTTGAAATAAACTCGCTTTATCGATTGCTGCTAATCTATTTCGATGTTATAAGTGCATTCGCATAAAAAGAATTCACGGTAAAAGCTATTTTGATTATTAGAGCATTTAAAGTGAAACATTCGATTTCACCCCTAAACACTTTGAAGCAACTTTTGAGCTACTTCCTGACGTTTGCCCCACCTCAGGCAGCACTTTCCGAACTCTCCACGTTCCCCTGCGTCGATTTTACTAATAAAACGGCCATCGAAAATTTTGACATTTTAAAAAAAATCAAAGGTTAACCCTTTGAAATTTTCGTGCTTTTTGTAGTCGAAAAAAAGTTGAAATAAACTCGCTTTATCGATTGCTGCTAATCTATTTCGATGTTATAAGTGCATTCGCATAGAAAGAATTCACGGTAAAAGCTATTTTGATTATTAGGGGCATTTAAAGTGAAACATTCGATTTCACCCCCTAAACACTTTGAAGCAACTTTTGAGCTACTTCCTGACGTTTGCCCCACCTCAGGCAGCACTTTCCGAACTCTCCACGTTCCCCTGCGTCGATTTTACTAATAAAACGGCCATCGAAAATTTTGAGATTTTGAAAAAATCAAAGGTTAACCCTTTGAAATTTTCGTGCTTTTTTGTAGTCGAAAAAAAAAGTTGAAATAAACTCGCTTTATCGATTGCTGCTAATCTATTTCGATGTTATAAGTGCATTCGCATAAAAAGAATTCACGGTAAAAAACTATTTTGGTTATTAGGCGCATTTAAAGTGAAACATTCGATTTCACCCCTAAACACTTTGAAGCAACTTTTGAGCTACTTCCTGACGTTTGCCCCACCTCAGGCAGCACTTTCTGAACTCTCCACGTTCCCCTGCGTCGATTTTACTAATAAAACGGCCATCGAAAATTTTGAGATTTTTGAAAAAAAACAAAGGTTAACCCCTTTGAAATTTTCGTGCTTTTTTGTAGTCGAAAAAAAAAGTTGAAATAAACTCGCTTTATCGATTGCTGCTAATCTATTTCGATGTTATAAGTGCATTCGCATAAAAAGAATTCACGGTAAAAGCTATTTTGATTATTAGGAGCATTTAAAGTGAAAGCATTCGATTTCACCCCCTAAACACTTTGAAGCAACTTTTGAGCTACTTCCTGACGTTTGCCCCACCTCAGGCAGCACTTTCCGAACTCTCCACGTTCCCCTGCGTCGATTTTACTAATAAAACGGCCATCGAAAATTTTGACATTTAAAAAAAAACAAAGGTTGAACCTTTGAAATTTTCGTGCTTTTTTGTAGTCGAAAAAAAAGTTGAAATAAACTCGCTTTATCGATTGCTGCTAATCTATTTCGATGTTATAAGTGCATTCGCATAGAAAGAATTACCTACAGTTTTCTAAATTTAACATAATTATCAACATTAAATTACCTGGATTGTAGATGTTAGTTGAAGAACTGTAATACAAGCGGTTAGCTTCTTTACTTGCTGTGCTCCTATTACATGTGTCCTATAAATGTGTAATATTGGAAAAATTATGGAAACAAAGTTTCTAGTTCAGCACGATTTTTAACGTTTGTATTGTCAGGACAGCAGAAATTAGAAAAACGTGGGTAACTCAAGCTGTCACCAGCTTTAATTTCTGTGCTCCTGCTACCAAAGTTAACAACATAGCATAATTTATTACCTAAAGTTTTCTAAATTCAACATAATTGTTAACTTTGGGCTAGAGTTAAGATGCCCGAACTCAAATATACTTTTTTCCTATGGGAATGGCTTCACCAAACGAAAGAGGACTAGTTTAGTATATTGCCTAATGCTATGGAAAACATTCTATCAGTAGTGCGTGCGTTATAGGTTGATCGATAATCACAAGCGGCGGGAAGCTACCAGTTGCTCTCTGCTACTCTCGGGTCAACATTCACACTTTTCCGAGTTGAACCAGTCTGGGAATATTCTTAAGTAGTAAAGTTTCTGCCAAAACGGCTTGGACAGCTGGAGCGCAGCGGAGATTACGGTAAATTGGTTTTGACAAACGCAACTCTGGAAAATCTCAGATTCACCCTAAGAGTGAACTTTTTCAAAATTTGTGATCCGACCACAAATTTTAGTGTCATTTCACAAATCGAATATTTACGAAATAAAAATTTCAAATTTTCCGATCTCAAAAGTAAATCATGCATTTTATAGGTTTGTTTTAAGTTAAATACATAAAATTTAAGTTTTCTTATGATTTTTGAGAAAACATTTCTCGTAATAATATGTGCAGTAAAATTTTCAAATTGACGATCGCTTTAATTTTTTGACGTTTCCCTGTGTGAATATTCCTTCGCGTCAGAAGCTTCCCTACAAATTTTTACTTTCATGTTTCAAATGGACTATAAATTAATAACCAACACCTTTCCAAAACTTTACCCGCCTCTGTGCTCCGGGCCATAGCCTACCCATATAGCATACCCTATTTAAAAATCTTTAAAACTACTGCAAAAATTAAAACAAAAAAATGTTATGATTATTTAAAAGCACTCGTCAATTGCAATCAGTTTCTGTGGCAATCAGCATCGGTATTAAGACAGATATACGTAGGTATATTTTCACAGAAAATAAGAGTATATTTTCTATCTAGAATACAAACCTAGAGCACTATTGGTCACATAACTATTTATTAATATTATATTCTGTGATTATATTAATAATAGTATTTGCACCGATTGATTACCACTACCACTTTCAAACACAACATAACCTAAGTTTATTTAAAAAATAGTCGTTAGGTGTTGTGAAAACCATCGGGTTAAAATGAATCAAGATTTATATAATGAAATGGTAGCAGTTATGCTAAAAGTACAACAAAGTACTTTGATTCCTCAAAGATGCCTATACACTATGTTGAATTTACTCAAAAAGGTACGCCGTCGAAATTTTAGTCAATTTAAAAAAATTAAGAAATCAATCATTTTTAGAGCCATGCCCACTTCTATTCATGCTTTGAACAAATTTTAAACATGATTTTGTTAGAGAACACAAAGAAGGAGACAATTTACATAAACAAATGCATTGATTTTTATACATCATTTTGTGCCTTCCCCGAAGTGATCGATTACTGTGAACAGAATTCGTTGGAATTATTACACGAGAAAGTGTTGATTTTTCTTTTAGACGTAATTAAGTTGGTAAGAATTAAAGTACTTCTTTTCTACTTAGCTATTGTAGATACACAATTTGGAAAGCGACACCATTCGTTTCCGTGTTTGCAAGATAATTTCAAAACTTTTAACTCTTTTAATCGACGTCGATTTGTATGAAGACTTATTCGATAACTTGAAAAGCAATATGTTGGAACGTTTAATTGTGAGTATGATTTTACTTTTGTTTTTGATATTTTAAATTTATTTATTTCAGGATTCCAAGTCGGAAATTAGGCTGCAAGCAATCAATTGCACATTTCGTTTGCAAGACCCTTCCGATAAATGTTGTCCAATTCTTCTCATGTTTTTAAAACGTATGAGTAGTGATTTGATGCCTAAGGTAAGATTAGATTCAGATCTTCATCGATACAATACGAGAAATATACCTTATAAAAAACTTGAAAGTAAAAACTAGCCTTAGTTACAAATAGATTCGAGCTTACAGATGATTTTCATCAAATGGTTTCAAAATATTGCACCAAATCTTAGACCAAAACACAGTAGTTAAATGTTAATTAATATGAAGAAGAGAAAATTGAAATTTCTAGGTGTCCAGAAATACATATTCAATGAGCAAATAGTGAATGATTGCATTCTGCTCAATTTTTATCAGTTTAACTTAAAACTACAATTCTAGTAGGATGCTAGCATGGTAGCGAGCTAGAATACTTGGCACATGACTATTACAACGAGTAGCTAAGATCATGCATCTATAAAACTGTGGATGTGAATATCCACGTTCGAATTAATTCGGTTAGCTCCATTGCTGCATTCTAGTGGTAAAATATTTCAATTTTTTATGCTATCAATGAGTACCAAAAGTAGACATTTTGGCAAGGTTTTAGTCTTAAAGGAAGAGACTTGTTTGAATTGAATGCTTGAGAATTTCCTAAGATTTTATTTGTTTTCTAGCCTAATCGGAAATGTTGTTTCAGGTTAGGAAAGCTTGTGTGGAAAAAATTGCCTTACGGAAGGACGTGTTTGAAGCGCTTCTTTTGAGGATTCGTGATGTTAATGTGGATGTTCGGTTGGCAACCTATACTAGGATGTTGAATTTGGTGAAATTTCTTCTTGTAAATTGTTGTCAAATTTCTAGTAGTAAAATTTATCCTAAACATTTTAGATAAAAGAGAGACTTAGCGTCCTAAAAAATGGAATTTATGATGGAAGTGAGCAGGTTAAGTTGTTTGTCAAAAATGAGTTAGTGAAAACATGGTTGAAAGAATATGACTACAACTATTTAGACTTTTTAAAAGCTTTGCGATTGGATTCTAATGCCGATGATATAAAACTGTCTGTTGAAATTATCGAATTTGTTCTAGATTCCCTTTTCAGAACTCAATCTGGACAAGATTTATTAGACGTGATCAATTTGACAAACAATTCTGTCATCATTTATAAGGAATTAAATTGGGAATCGGCAATTTATTGGCGATTTCTTGTCAATACTTGTCGAAATTCACAAGCATTGGAACCTTTTCTTGAAAATCTCCTTCCAGATTTGGTGGATCTTGTTAAGTACATCAAAAGGTGAAGTTTTTTCTAATCTTTACAATAAACAATTTTTTTAGTTTATTTATTGCTTATTAGATATTGCATTGTGAAAGGTGGAGATGGAAGTTCAAAAGAATTTCAATTTATACTCAAGCAATTGCTGATGATAACTTGCGAGTATGATTTGGTAGATATCTCTAGTCGACAGGCATTGAATCAATTGATTAACGACGTTTTGTGCAATTATAACTTAGACAAAGATGTTGTGGAAGTCGTTATTAAAAATATGGAAAGATCTGTACCGAATGATGAACAACGAGAAAGATTCTTGCTGGAAATTATATCAGATGTTACTTGCCCCATAGTCGTTGATATGCCTGAAAATGATGTCATTGGACAGGTAAGTTTTCATTCAACCTATCAAATGAATCAATCAATGATATGAATTTCTTCCACATCTCCTTTATCGGACTAGATATCAAAAAAATTTATATTACATTAGGTTAGAACAGTGATTTTTAGTCATCTTTAGTTTGGAACAAGATTAAAATTATTTTAATTAAAACAAAACCTACAATTTTTCAAGCCTAAGTAGATTTATTTTAATCGCACCTTATAAACTTTTTTATTTTATAGATTATGGACTTAAAACTGAGAGTAGGTAGTTTAAAAACCAATCAAGACTTGGCTGTAAAAGAAGAAAATTATTTGATGGCCAATCAATATCAACATGAAATAAACGAAGTCCAATTACAAATAAAGAGTTTAACTCAATCTAGGGTTAATGTGAACGATGTGGAAAAGAAGACAGATTCAGAAACTTTGCTCAAATGTCTGAAAATTGCACGCGCCACTTAAAATCAAATAAATTTTCTTATATTAGTTGCAGCTTTAGACCTTTGTGTGATGATATAATACAAATGTTAACAAATATTAATGAAAAAGTTCGTTGCCAAGCTTTGGAATGCTATGTACTTTGTTGCATTGTAAATAAAGAAATGGCAAGCAAGGGTATACACGTGTTTTACGGAAGTGTAAGGAACTGCTATTTTCTTAAAAATTTAAATGTCTAATTTTTCTTAGCAGATTTTGGCTAATATTGATAACGATAATTATGATATCGAATCTCTTTTAATTTCAATTAAAGGTGTGGTCGATATGCTAGTGTTATACGGCCAGGATATCATTACCCAATGGTCTGCAGATACAAACGAAGGCTTGCAGTTTTCTTTTACCGACATCGTTAAACTTCTTGTGAACTTAATGGACGATGAAGTAAGTAAAGTTTTACGTGTTTTTGATCTCCTACAATTAAATTTTTTTATTGTAGAATGTACACGTGCAAGAATGTGCAGGAAAAGGATTGTGCACTTTAATTTTAAATCGTCGAATTTTTTCACCAAGCCTAATTGCTCGCCTGATTTTGAAATGGTGTCATCCAGGTTCAGGTAAGCGATACTCTCATCAGACCACAAAGTTACTTATTCCCTTTTATTAATTTTAATAGAAGAGGACGAGGGTCAGCGGTTACGTCAAACAATTGGATATACTTTACAAGAAATACCAACAGTGTTAGACTGTGTTGACCAATTAGATGATGCATTTTTTATAACATTACAGACGTTATTAAACGCTCCAGATACAAGTCCACTTGCTCAGGTTAACGTTCAAAATATTGTTAAATTTATGTTGAACTTGTGTAGTTTATGTCAGAGTGTGAGTCAACAAATATTTATGATTGCTGTGGGTAACATTTTAATTTTAGAATGTAACACTTACACACAAAACCATTGCGATGAAATTAGTTTGTGCAATTCAAGATAATCCAGATAACCCACATATTACAATTTTATCAAAAGTATTACTTATGTTGGATGGTAGCTCATGGGATCAACTTACTCAGCGAGAACTTGGAAAGCTATGCAATGGTGCAATCGAGGTGAGTTGTTTAACCTGACGGTAATTCTTCAAAACTGTTCAAAGCCACAAAGTAAATGTTTTCCTCATTGTGAATTTGTGCTTGATCTGTATTTACAACCTCAAATCAACAAAAATAATTATAAATTATGTTTTACTCATTTAATAAAAATGAATTTCTGAAAGTATTTACCAGACAATAAAAGAACGATTTTCTGGTTGTTTTTCTTGGAAAGTTGGCACAGAAAACCGGGCTCAAGTGGCAATTTTAAACTCCTCGTGTAGCACCTGGAACCACTTGGTTTGGTCTATTTGGTTACACTACTGTTCAAGGTCCCTTCTTTCCATGCCCGATACTCCTTAAGCATAAATTGACAATAATTAAAGAAACAAATTTATATCTGGACGTTTTGAATAATTCATGTTTTTCAACTATGAAATTTTTAGATTAACACCAGTCGTGCCGTCTTAAGCAACATATCCAAGTTCCAAAAACAACTGAATAACTTTAAGAGAATGCCAGAAGAATAAATATATATATATAAAATCAAAAACCCCTTTTACCCTAAGGTGTCGGGGAAGAATAAATAAATAAATTAAAATCTATTTTATTATAAATCTTTATTATGAAATAAAAAAATATCTTTAAAAATGATCAATACATTCCAAGTGGTGGTGGATTACCAAAAACGTGCTTCCAACTGACGGGGTACTTGATACTGTTGAGTTCAATTTTGTCAATGGATATTATCGACGATATAATTTGCAAAAAGTAAATTGCATCGGGGCGATTGTCGCCCTCCGAACTGTACTTCATTAGAATTGTGCAACGAATGCATGGACTTAGAACGTTGTACAATTTAGTGGCATATCCTCCGCCGTGAATACCATCCACTTGCTGTTCCAATGGTAAAAACTTGGCATCTTTTAATTTGTCTTCCAGTTGCTTATGATTGGTAACGTAACGAAATTTACTTGAACTCACATCATGCATCTCATATGCAAAAGAACTTGTCACGATTAGCACTTCTTTAAACTTGTGCTCGAGTACAAAATTTTTCAATTTTTCCAAAAATTTTACTGCTAATTTGTATTCGATGGTCGATCTTAATTGAATGGTGGCTAGCTTTAAGCTCTTATTGATAAATAATTCACATGCGGTGCTCAAATTAGATGATTTTGAATCGAATGCGTCGCTACCCACCACTGGTACGATGGCAGGATCCCAAATGGTGGCAACTTTTTTCGAAATCATAGCAAGAAATTAATAAATCAACAGTTAACTGACCGACATTTCCTACCGAAACACTAGGTATTATTAAGGTAAAATCGGATAAATTTATAGATTTATCAATATTAGCAATTTTTTCCATTTTAAAACTGACACTTGAAGGTTATGTACTGAAATGATGATTTTTGAAAATAATGGAAGTGTCTCACGTCTGTCGAATGTAAATTTAAAAATGTAAGATTTAAAAAAATTTCATTTGCTTATTTATTAAAAGTAAGGCGCTAATATCGTGTCAATACCACGTAAGAGAACCTAGAAAATTGCACAGAATATGCTGTGTCTCAATAATTATTTAAATTTCCCCACTACGATTACGCATTGTTCCGCAATCAGCTGTCAATGGTTTGGTTCAACTGTCAACTCAACCCAATTATCACAAAACACGTACGTCAATAACACTTGAATAAGTATGTTATTAAATTTGTAGTAACGAAAAGTGTTTATAATTATTTTTTTATTATTCGCTCCAGTTCCTTATCGAAATTTACTCGACAAACAAAATGAAAGTTGGGTTGTTAGTTTTATTATACTTTTGTATAATATTGCAGTGTTGTGTTGCACCCCCTATTACTAAGGAAAAGCAAGAAGAAAAGGAAGAGGACTCAAATGGCGAGTACTTCCAGGACATTATGCACTACCATCGTTACCTTAAAGAAGTGGTAGGAACTCTAGAATCGGATGTCGATTTCAAGAAAAAATTGGAAGCTGCCGATGAGGCTGACATCAGATCCGGAAAAATTGCTAATCAGCTGGAGTTTGTGTCTCACCACGTAAGAACGAGGCTAGACGAAATAAAAAGGCAAGAACTTGATAGGTTGAGAACTTTGATGGAACAATTGAATGCAAACGAGGTTATCGATGATCCCAACCATGGACATTTAGATCACGCCAATCCGCACACATTCGAAATTGAAGATTTGAAAAAATTGATAAAGAAAACTACCGAAGATTTATCAGAAGCGGATCGTAAAAGAAGGGAAGAATTTAAGCAGTATGAGTTACAGAAAGAATACGATAAATTTAATAAACTTAATCATACAAACGGTGATGAAAGGCAAAAATTAGAAAAGGAATACGAGGAATTGGAGAATAAGCATAAGAAGCATCAACCTCTGCACGAACCCGGACATAAGGCACAATTAGAGGAAGTGTGGGAAGAACAGGATCATATGCAACAAGAATTTGATCCTAAAACTTTCTTTATGATGCACGATTTGGATTCAAACGGTTATTGGGATCAGGATGAAGTAAAGGCGCTGTTTGTCAAAGAATTGGATAAAATGTATGCGGCTGGTGCACCCGAAGATGATATGAGAGAGAGGGTGGAAGAAATGGAACGAATGAGAGAACAAGTGTTTCAAGAAGTCGATTTAAATAAAGACAATTTTATTGACTTTCATGAATTTTTAAGTCAAACAAAAAAACAAGACTTCCAACAGGATCATGGTTGGAAAGGTTTAGATGAACAGAAGCCCTATTCAAATGAGGAGTTGGAAGCTTACATAAGACACCAACAGGTAAAAATTTTAAAGATAAAAATGAACTAATTTTGATGTAATATTTTTTCCTTAGATGCAACCACCTCCAGGGTATTATCCGCCAGGTGGCCATTATCCACCAGGCCATTATCCACCTGATGGCGCTTATCATCCTAATCAAGGCCCACAATATCCAGGACAGCATCCTCCGCAATATCAAGGACAGCATCCCAATCAAAATACACAGTATCAGGGACAGCATCCCAATCAAGCTCCACAATACCAAGGACAACATCCCAATCAAGTTCCACAATACCAAGGACAACATCCCAATCAAAATCCACAATATCAAGGGCAACATCCCAATCAGAATCCACAATACCACCAGGGACAGCATCCAAATCAAATTCCACCGTATCAAGGACAAAATTCTAACAATAATCCCAATCAAGGTTATCAGCAACAGCAGCCACCTCATCAAATTCAGGGTGAACAGTATTATCAAAGCAATCAACAAGCGAATCAAGGACAACAGCAAAATCCAGTGCAGGGAGTTCAACAACAAACCATTCCTAATAATCAACCACCGCAACAACAAAAAGTGCCAATTAATCAACAACAAAATATACCCTCACCACCCAAACAATTAGTTGAACCAAACAAACCATCTAATATAAACCATAAACAAGTTGACCAACCCAACAATCAAGTTCAGCAGGAAAAGATACAGAAAAGTGATCAAAATCCAGCACCAGTTGTTTAAGTTTAAACCGCAATTAAATGAATTTATTTAACAGAAAAAGGTTGTGCATTTATATTTTAAGATTTTTGAAACATTTATTTAAGACTACATATTTGACATTTTATGTTTAAAATAAGAAACGTTGTTTATTATGTTAATTAAGTTTCTGCTTAACAGACAATTCCTTTACAAATTTTAAATAAAGTTAAAATTTACCGTGTGTTTAAGACACTTGAAGAATATTCGAATTTTACACCATCAATTCCGTATCAGGAAAACATATTTAGACTAGTGCTTGCAGGTAAACATTTAGTGCTACCATCGAGTACGCTACACGAGTTGTTCCATAAATTGAGTTGCAAGAATAAGTCTCGAAACTAAAGAAGCTAGAGTTGGTGACTGCGGTTCTATTTCTGATTGTGCCAGACACTGCTATGATTCGACTGTAATTTGTAGAGTTTATAGGATACATCCTCAACTCTCAGCATTGAAAAATCAAATATGAAAAGTTAGCAAAGTTTGTAAAAAATAGTACCTATAATAAGTGGACAATATTCTTGTGAGCCCAAGACGTAATAAATTGTTGTAACACTAATGCTAGTCAAGAGTTACAATAATCAAGTCATTTATTACGTTATTGATAATCTATTGAACTACGGCATTTGCAAAACTCCCATAAGGCTTACCTATCTGATACTGTTATAATCTTATAGGGTCCCAATCTTATAATAATAAAAAGTTTTGATTTGTATCAAATTTGAATAATTCAAAAAGGATAAATGCAGACGTGTTCATTGCGTTCACCATATAATTACATATTTTTTGCTTAATAATAATTTACCAATCAGTTGCGCAAATTATCAAGTGCGGAAAAGTTTAATCAATTTTATATATTTTTAAAATTAACATTTTTGAAAAATGATATCAAATATTATCGTTGATAAATAAATAATAGATACTTCAGTGATATTATTTTAAGTTCAATATAAAAACATCCATTGATCCTAAATATTGACAACCACTAATCCAGTTAGAAGTGACAGCGTGGTGTTAAGATGGAGGTGATGTCACTAAGGTAACAAAAGTTTGTAAAATTTGCGATTATTAATACTTTTGTTCAACTATTGAACTTTGCATTCGATTTCAAATAATAATATTGTTAGTTTTAATAAATCGAAATACAAGAAATTTCTTGTATAAGAAAAACACCGGCATAACTAACCTAACTATTTTTTTTTCAGATTACTGATATTCGTTTTTGTTTACTTACCTTAAATTTTGCGGTAGATCACAGCAATTTTAAAACTTGCGAACAAAGCAGTTTTTGTAGGTAAGTTCAAACCTTTCTGTAAATGCTACGAATAAACTAGTCGAATCCCCAAGGATTGCCGAAAAAAGTGGTTAATTGTGTCTCGTTATTCTAGATCTAGCCCTATAGTTTAGATGGCAGTTTTATTTGGCTAAAATTTTTTAATCTTATTATGCTTTAGAGTTTTGCACTAAGACTTGAAAAGATAATACATTTTCATTCCATGATTTGTATTTTTTAATTCAAATTAAACGAGATTTTTTAATGTCCAATGTCGTAAAACTTCTGTAACACTCTTGCTGATTTTCACCTTCCAGCAGCTTTACTCCATAACGGAGAGAATTTATTATACTTGAAATATTCAAGAGGAGTGTCTACGCAGTAATTTACTAAATATGTAGGCGGATCAAATATAAACCATCAAAGATTTTAATTTGATTTCTTGAAGTTTCAATACTAGATTGTGAAGTACAAGGGACACTAAATACTTAGTTTTTTTGTGAAAAAAGAAATACGTTTTGGGATTATATTATAATTATCTTACATCAAAATTAATAACCCACTAGGTATTTTAATAAACCCCAAAGAGAGAGAATTATTTTTTGATTTGCCATTTTTGACTATGTAAATAATGCCAACCCTACAATTCCCTCCTTGAGCTGTATTATCAAGAGCGATACAATGGAGTGAAATTAACACCTAGTGTAATATGACCTAGTAGATCAGCAATAAATTTCAAGTTAAAAACAAATATTTTTTTCGGATTTTAAAATTATATCTTGCTTTATCTTTTATGTAAAAATAAAACTTTGTGTCCCTTATCTTGGTATATTTCTAATTCTAAGATCGATTTTTTCGAATTAGAAATGATACAAAAAAACGATATATTATTAATTATTGATGTTTATTTTGTAGGCGTTTGCGTCCTCTTAAACCTGAAGATGCTCATTATGCACTAAATTTTGATAAGCTACAAATTTTAGAAACTTCAGTTGAAACTGAACTTTATAATAGAGATGCAGATGTTGCTCTTAAGTTCGTGCTAACCACACTTGCCGATAGCACATTTCGTTTGTTTGTGAACGAAATTAAGCCACTTCATCCTAGATATGAAGTTGAAGGTGCACTAGTTGGAGAGCCTCTTCAAAATAAGTAAGTATTTTGAAATTGTTGAATATTTTTTGTTATTGCTCTATTTTAGATTGGAAGTTGTTGGCCGTTCTAAGGAAGAAATTACCATAACATCGGGGGGCAATAAAGTTGTGATTAAAGCTGATCCATTTAAGGTCGAGTTTTATGAAGGTGATGACAGTTTGGCTGTAGTTGTCAATGGAAGAGGGCTCTTTTCATTTGAACATTTACGTTCAAAAGTTGTTAATCAGTAAGTAAAATTTCTTTTTTTTTAATTTTAATAAATTGCTTTTTGTGTTATTAGAGAAGGCGATACCGACCTGGGAGAACAAGCACCCCAGGTATGTAATATAACTGATTCTTTAATAAATAAAAAATTAACTTTTTAAATTTAGGAAGACCCAGGTGCCTGGGAAGAAAATTTTAAATCTCATCATGATTCGAAACCTAGAGGTCCTGAAGCAATTGCCATGGATGTTACGTTTCCAAATGCTCACAGAGCATATGGATTCTGGAAAAACAAACGGACCTTACCGTCTCTTCAATTTAGATGTGTTTGAATACGAAATAGATTCAACTATGGCTATTTATGGTGCGGTCCCTGTTTTGTACGCTCACAGGTTGGTATAATTTTTGTGTCACATAAAAACTCGATATTTTATTTTGAAATCTTTAGTCCGGAACGCACCGTCGGTGTTTTTTGGCACAACGCTGCTGAAACTTGGGTGGATATTTCCAATAGTAAAGATACTAATGTTGTTTCGTCTTTGGTTAATTTGGTATCAGGTCAACGCACTGAAACACGTGTGGATGCTCGCTTCATGAGCGAAAGCGGCGTTGCCGATTTGTTTATCTTTTTGGGACCAACACCTCAGAAAGCTGTTCGACAATATTCTCGCTTAACTGGCACTGCACCTTTGCCTCAATATTTTACTCTTGCTTACCATCAAAGTAGGTGGAATTATAACGACGAAGATGATGTGCGGAATGTGGTAGACAATTTTGATCTTAATGATTTACCGCTGGACGTAATATGGTTGGATATTGAGTATACGGAAGGAAAAAAGTATTTCACCTGGGATAGCATCAAATTTCAACACCCAACTGAAATGGTACAAAATCTCACGTCAACCGGACGCAAATTAGTTATCATCATAGATCCTCACATCAAGAGAGAAGGAGGATACTTTTTACATGAAGATGCACTTGCTAATGGTTACTATGTAAAAAATAAAGACGGAAGTGTCTACGAAGGTAAGCGCTATTAATGTTATCTCCCATTAATGGCATACTTTTAACAGTCAATTTAGATTTGTTTGTAATATTGCATATTATAAATACATTACTGATAGTTTCGGTTCCATAATTAAATATTTCACTTGGGATAGTATTCAGATATTTCAGATACCCTTAACTAATATGGTACAAATCTTGCACGTTGCAAGGACGTTCAGAATAGTTTCATAGTGTCCTGAGTTCATCAAGAAGGTTTATATGGATACTTCTCTACATGTATAAATCACTTGACTATATGATACTGAATGTAAAAAATAAAGACGGAATATCTCTAAGGTGGCGTATTAATGTTATCTCCCCTTAATGGCTCTTTTAACTAGTCAATTTAGATTTGTTTGTAATATTGCATATTATAAATACACTAGCTGGATACCGGCTTCGCCCGGGGTCTCCTATAATTAAAATACTTTGCCTTTGTGTGAAGTATTTAGATTTTTCAGTATCCTGCTTCAGCTTAAGGTTTTCTTCTCGACGAAATCTTGCTTCCCGTTGCTAGAGCGTTTCAGAATGATTTTTAGTGTTCCGTTGTGGAGTGTTTCAGAACGGTTTATATTGTACTCTACAATTTTCTCTACAGCTTTTCTTCTCCAGTATTTCAAATCACTTATAATAGTGTAGGTACTGAATGTGAATATACCAACGTAAAATTACCATATATCAATTACAGGTATTGGCGATGGGAATCTCGTTAATCCATTCATGCTCGTCCGCAATTTTTCACTTTTTTAAATTAAGCTTTTCGGTCCCGGTTTTAGCGGAAAACCTCTTTAGGGTCCTAGAGAGTAACTGTGCAAAATTTGGTTGGGATCGGTCGAACGGTTTAGGAGTTATTAAAAGCGAACAAACATTCAATTTTATATAATAGATTTATGATTTCTTTTTTAGGTTGGTGTTGGCCCGGTTCCAGCTCATACTTGGACTTTTTTAATCCAAAGGTCCGAGAATATTATTCCGGTTTATACGCTTTAGATAAATTTAAAGGAACAACTAATGATGTTCACATTTGGAACGATATGAATGAACCTTCAGTGTTCAATGGTCCTGAAGTTACCATGCCTAAGGAATGTATTCATTATGGAGATTGGGAGCACCGACATGTACATAATATATATGGACTGTTTTATGTAAGTTTCTGAATTTGTTTTTAAATATTGCTTACCGATAATTGTTTACAGACAATAGGAACATATGAAGGCTTATTGAGCAGATCTGGAAATAAATTACGGCCGTTTGTTTTGACTAGAGCTCATTATGCTGGATCACAACGATATGCTGCGGTGTGGACTGGAGATAACGCTGCCGAATGGTCCCACTTGGCAATAAGCTTGCCCATGTGCCTTAGTGAAGCCATTGCTGGAATAAGCTTCTGTGGAGCTGATGTAGGTGGATTTTTCAATAATCCCGATGAAGAATTGCTGCAAAGATGGTATCAGACAGGTGCATGGTTACCTTTCTTTAGAGCTCATGCTCACATTGATACCAGGAGACGAGAACCTTACTTGTACAATACCGACATTAAAAATCGCATAAGGACCGTTTTGAAACAACGTTATGCCCATTTACCAATGTGGTACACTTTATTTTGGGAGCATTCAATTACGGGAGATCCAGTAATTAGACCACTGTTTTATCAGTATCCAAATGATTTAAATGTATTGGATATCGACGATCAAATTTTAGTTGGTAATGTTTCCAGTGAAACATCTCAAATGAGGTGCTTAAAAAAATTATTTTAGGTTCGTCTATATTGGTTCATCCTGTGACGGAATCCAAAGCATCCTATGTCAATGTGCATTTCCCAGGAGGTGCCAAAGAGATTTGGTATGATGTCGACGATTTTAAAGCATTCCCTGGAGTCGGAAGTGTAAACATTCCGGTTACTTTAGAGAAGGTATCTCTTTCTTACATAGTTGCATGTACATTGTTGCATGTACATTGTTGTACATTGTTGCAATTACATGCACTTAAAAAAATTTAATTAACCTGAAATTTTTAGGTACCAGTATATTACCGGAGCGGCAGCATAATTAGTAGAAAAGATCGTCCTCGTCGTGCATCTACTTTAACTCACGATGATCCCTACACTTTATACGTCATTTTAGATGATAATGTGAGTCGATTTGCTTATTATCATTTGTGTTGACATTAATTTTGATTTTTTTCTCGTAGAAATCTGCAAAGGGAACTTTATATATTGATGATTATGAAAGCTTCAGTTATAAAAACCAAAACTACCTTTACATTCAGTTTGAAATGCATGATGGTAAACTCACAAGCAGGTAAGTTTCTTCACTTATGTAAAATAATAATTTTAAGTAATAATTTATTGTAGAAAGTTGAACTCTTTCTGTCTGTATTAATCACTTCAAGTTTGGTAACTAAATTCTAAGGTTTTTTTAAATTTTAGTTTTATCCATGAAGGTGCAAGTTATCCAACAAAAGCTTGGCTGGAACGAGTTGTTATTGTGGCACCTCCTAGTGATATTACCGGTGCCAAATTAACCAGTCAAAGTAAGTAGCACATTTCTGTTATAGCTATACATTTCTTAAAATTCTTTTTTTTGTAGAATTAGGAACTGTAAAATTGAAAACTTCTTATGATAAAGAAAATAAATTCATCACAATAAGAAAGCCTGGGGTTAGTCTTCAGGAAGTTTTTACCATTGAATTATTTTAAATTTTAATTAAAAGTAAATAATACGTATCACCACATTTAATTAATTTGTTGGAGATTAAAATTAAGTAAACGACTCATAATAAAATTTGTTGTATTAACCTGTTGAGATGTAAGGTTTTTTTTGGTTTTCATGTGAATTGATTAAATTATTTAAAAGTTTAACTTTGAAATTATTTTTATTTAACCTGCCACTTACTGTTCATAGGGAAATGGTTCAGAAAATTTTAGTGTTCAGTCTTCAAATTAATATTATAAAAATTGCTTGATTTGGTCACTTATAACTCTGGTAGAAATTCATTTCAACAAAAATAACCTATGTATTGTTCTTGTGATTTTACTTGCTGATTTGTGTGTTTATACACTATAGATACTTGGAAATTTAAGGAATAATTCAATTACCAGGTACTTTTTACATAAAATAATTCAGAAATGCAATATTTTCGGTCATCATTTAAATAAGCATTGAAGAAAGTCTTTGCTTTCTAAATCAGTCTCGGACTGGACAACTCGGTCTAGTCAAATTTATCAAAGAAGGTACTGAGTTATGGGTTGTTAATTTTCTATGGATTCTATGACTAAAATAAAAATTATTCTAGTTTCTATTTGCCGAGATAACATCTTTCTAAAACCTCGATGTTTGAATTTTTTTTTTGAATTTTGCACAAATAACCAACGGTCGTATTCATAGAAAAGTATTTAGTCCTTATTAATGCTTAAACGGCGGTTTGGATTCTATACTCGCAAATTCAGTACTTATAAACATTGGATATGCAATTTTGACATTCAAGTTCGGTGCTCAAGTATTAGTACGTGATAAATAATACTTGTCTATGAGTATGGCCGCCGTAAGTTTTTAGCTTTAATAGATAAGGCTCTACCTGTTTTTAATAAACTGTTTGGAACCCAATAAGGAATGACTGTTGCATTATTTACTCGATATATTTTTAACTCGTTATTGTTTTGATCAATATTCAATTATATTCATCCACAAAACTTGGTTGTTTTGAATTTAACTTTTTTAAGATTTATCAATCAAATTAAATTATTGTACAATTTTTTGTTTCAGGTTATAAGTACTAATTATTTAAACTGATCTTTTTAACTTTTTACCAGCTTATATGCCCTGATGAATGATATATTATTTGCGTTTACAAATTGGATTGTAGCAGAGTACTTTGATGGCTTTTGAAGCTCAATTTTTTGTGTATCTTGTAATTCTCGAGGGCCACAGATGAAGAATGTTTGATCTTAATTGATGTGTGATTAATCTCGTTTTAAGGTTTAGTGTTGCACCTCAATCTGAATCGAGGAAACAAGAATATATTATATTTTTAGTCTTAAGGTATCTACGAACATTAAAGCAATGAATCAAGTCACTTTGTTGGTAGTCATTGACGAGTCGCATTAGATTTTGATTACATTATTGGTTGATACGTAGATTGTTGATGTTTCTTGTCCCTGCTCAATAATATCGTATTCTCGTGCCGATGTTGAGTGCGTTGTCGAGGTGACACAAGTGTTATTTTTGTTGGGTTATTTCTGCAAAAATATTTTCCTAGTTTTTTTGATTATTGTTAATTTCAAAATTTAAACATGCCATCCCATTAAATGTCATCACATCACATTAAATGCCTTTCCATTTTTTTTATTAATTTTATCTGGCACCCAGCAAAACTATAATTTAGATTTTCCAACTAGTTACAATACAACCATCTGAGCAGAAGAACTTACGCTTACAGTATACTACGATGACCATTCGTACATTATTATTCTAAGTATTTGTTTTCAGAAGCATTATCTGCATGTGCCTAAATACCCTTATATATTAAAATTTAAGGTAATTAACATGAACCATAGATATAAATAATAAACATAGAAAAACTACCTACTTTACAAAATGAAATTTATGCTAATACAACTAACAATAAGTATCTATTGAATTTATCATTTTATTTTACATGAAAAATGTAAGTATTACCCAGCCATCATTACTTATTTATCGATTATGATCTTACTTTATAGTTGATATATAGTTGATATAACGGACGGACAACTAACAACAAGTATCTATTGAATTTATCATTTTATTTTACATGAAAAATGTAAGTATTACCCAGCCATCATTACTTATTTATCGATTATGATCTTACTTTATAGTTGATATATTACTTTCCCTAAATCATACGCAAACAATAAGTGACACTTACCAATGAATGGAATAAAACAAATAAGTGTAAGTTGTGTAAACAGGCATTAGGGTGGGTTGCACCAACATTAATTAGCCAATTGTGTTTACCAATTCGTTGTTTAGTATAATTTAGTTGCACAAACCTTGATAATCTGTATCTAAGGTTAATTAACAAGGATTTATTATAACTTAAATTATTTAACACAGAATGCAATGTACATCGATAAAAGAGTCATTCAAATTTGGTAAAAGATTAAAGCAATATAATTTTCTTTTACTTATTTTTTGCACCAAAATTTTAATGGTTTAATCTCTTGAACCTCTTTGAAATTATTAAATAAATACAATTTTATTTTTAACATAACATTTTAACACATGGCGTAGCGGCCATTTGATGATGTCTGCAAAAAAAACGTTTAATACATTTTTAATCAGGTATCCGGGCTTTCCACGGGTGTGCGTAAAAGTGCCAATAAATCATATAAACGCATTTGTATTATGTACATAGGTATTGCTTTTTAAACGAATAAATATTAAAATAGCAATCACTGAATTGAAATTTTTATTTTGATGCATTTAAAAAGTAGAGCATGTACGGGTCGAACGAAACAGCAAGAAATCCATCAATTGATTTGTATTTTGTTATCGTGGTTGATTCCAAAATTTTACTAAAAAATATTCTAAAATTTATATCTACAGGTAGAAAAATTCTAAGGGGACACTTAATTACACAATATTAAAATATAGAAAATAAACGATTTCATAATCATTTTCAAAATTTTGAAAGAACGTTAAGATGTTTCTCGACCCAGAGGAATTTTTTGTGATTTTTAAGCTCAATTTATTCGCCCATCAGTTTGATGTGAAGCCATCGAATACGGAGGAGCATCCTGTACAAAGGCAAATAAAGGAAGAGGTGTGAAAGACTAAACGAAGTAATTGAAAACCAGATGGCGTACGTTGTGAACTTTTCAAAGATATTCTTACCAAAGGCGGTTGCAACCTTTAGAGAGATCTGTTTTGAAATGCAAAAGTGTCGAATAATAATGAGAGTAAAATCGGAAGATATTTAATCTGGACATAGTAAATAAAACACAAGAGACGTAGATGTCAATAAATAATTGATGCGATTGTTTGAAAGTTAAAGTGGTACAAAAATTGGTTTAAAGTTTTTAATAAATTTTATATAACAAAAATTACATAACAAAAATCTATACAAGTTCATTTGATTTCACTACATCGGCAGCGTGCTAGTTTTAGACATTTTGAATGAATTTATAAATTCGTATTAAAACTTAATTATAAATTTATTTTATTTAGTAAATTTGACACCTTTGCATCTCAAAATGCCTGAAGTTTAACATTTAAACGACACATTAAATAATAAATAAAAGAAAACGTCGTAATGAAGAAAAGTTGCTGAAAGGAAATAACTGTAGCAATAAATCAAGTGAAATAGGAATGTCGTATATTAATCAACATTTATAAAATATTTTAAATTGTAACAAACATGACTAGATTCATACTGATTTCACAAATAAATGACAATGAGCGGCGTTGGATACGCACAGTGGTGTAGGGTGGGGCAAGGGTGCGAGGGGGGCCGGACCCCACGCTGCCCGAAGCCCCGCGAACCAAACAACAATAACATTAACGTACACGATTAATGCCGGCTTGATACAAATAAACAAATCACTGTCCGGTGTGTGTGGCTTTTGATTATTGATTTATCTACACAGTAATGATTATTATTTTAGTACGTAGCTTCAAATTCGATTTATTTAAGTAGATGTATATTTTTAAATATTGCGTATGCCGGTCGTGGCTAGTTGCGGGCCCGGCCGGTGAAAATGTCCCGAACATCGCAGATAATTGGCCACGATCGCTTGCCTATATGATATGTCGAACGAAGGAGCTACAAGCCGGAAGCAGCGGGGTCGGGACGCGGCGGTCGCACGCGGCATAACGGTGGGTGGATACGTAGTAACAAGGGCTAAAGCTAATCCAACTCTAGGTAAGCTTCACACAGCCCAAAAATACAAGCACTTAAAACAGTGCTGAACTAAGAAAGTTCGGTGTGAGCACTACACAGCATTCGTTCATCGCTATCGTGCGATGGTTTTTTGGCAGGATATCTCACCCAAAAACAACCGTAGTAGAAAAGAAAGTACTGTAAATTGGATAATATCGCAGCAGTTCGGAGAGCGTTCGGAGCACTGCGCGCACACACTTTGGCATTAGGGACGGTGGAGCGCGATGACGACGACAGGGCGGCCGAGATGGGCGCAGCGCATCCGTCACTAAAACAAAAATTACATTTTAGTTACTAAATTATCAATAATTATTAATCTAAAGTAACACAAAATAACTACATAATATTTATATAATATTAATTTGCTTCAACATGCCGAATTGCCGAATGCTCTAGTTGCATTTGCTAATCACTAACAATCAGCTATGCGGTACAAGGATGGTGATGAGCAAGGTTCGGTGCTTTTGACGGCCAATAATTATTGTAAAATTACTGAACTTTGCGGTATCATTTTTTGTTATACAGTTATGCGCCATTTTATGCAAAAGTTGTCAAATAAATCACAACCAAAAAGTTAAAACCATTTTTTGTAGCTTGTGAAGAATTTATCGATAAAAAGAAATCGTTACTTTTGTTCTTTTGTTTTTTCAAATAAAACTTTATTTTATTTACAAATTTTATGGTCAACTATCATTATAGACATGAACGATGCAGAAAATCAAGGTACTAATTAAAACCCGATAGAGAGGTACAAGTGGATATTGGAGATTGACTCGAGCACCCTTCAATTACCAAGTCGAAGCACACTAAAAGAGCAACTAGTTGCTGAGAAAATTTTCTTTTTTAAAAATTGAAAATCATACTCAAAATAATTTCGTCTGCTGCATATTAAATCTTGTCGGTGGCGCATAAAAGTTATGAAATGCTGTAGTTCACCGTGATAAAGTAAACTCTTCAATTGCCCGATGAGTCAATTTTAATATTCAACTATATTATCTCTATCGGGGTTTAATTGTTTTGTGAATATTCGAGACCTTGCTTCTGCCACAAAAGCTCTTGTGCAATGACAGATAGTTTGTGTCAAATTCAAATTAGAATGTTAAAATAGTTATTTTCGATACTAGTACTTAAATAGGCTACATTTCATTCGAAACGAGAATGAAACAAGCCTATTGAAGTACGTGTAACAATACTATTTTGCAAATCTGAAATTCGGTAAATAACGAATATTTTAACAAAATTTACGAATCTGTATAAAGCTGAAATGAAAATAACTCGCCAGTAGTGTTGAAATGTGCAGATAAAGTCGTCTCGCGAAAGATAAGATTACGAAATATGATCAAATAACATGAGTAATCGTACGTGCAGAAAACAAGCCGCTTTCAATGCCACGTAACGTGTAGGAAATGATCACATTTCACAACAGAATTGCAAAAATATATTTTAAGAACGAATTTTAATAATATTCAAGTTAAATAATTTATTATAAGTAGACTAATTGAAACGCGAATATTAAGTAATTTAGTTCTATCTTCTCATGTATGCGTACGTGTATCACATTAAGTCAGAATAAATGCATTACTACATTTATGATTAAATATTGTTGCATAAATTATAACAAAAATAATTACTCCAATGTATTGGCGTTAGTGTATACACATATTCAAAAGCTCAGGATATATTATTATGTATATAATAAACTATTTTATAAATTTAATGACCAAACTTTGCCCACCCTGTACAATCGGCTACGAAACCAAAAAATCTAAATAAATTTTGTACGTCCACCCAATAAATGATTGAATTAAAAAATATTTAAATAATTAAATTTAAATATTACAAGTAGAAGTACGCACCTGTATCATCATTGAAAATAAAAAAAGAACGAAATAGCGGAAACATTTAACTTATTGCGCACGATGGTTTTCCCATCAGATTTATCTTTATATCGAATCTCTAACGAGAAATTTGGTTTTAGCTTTTCTTCATTTTTTCTCATTGTAAAAACTCAGTCAAACTTAATTGTGACACATGAGGTGCTCCCATAATTCTGGTGAGCTGTAGTGAAATGGTTCGTGATACATCTTTAAGTAAATCACCACATTGGCATTGATAGGAAATTGATCGTCACTTGATTTGAGTTGGCATAAACAGTCTTCAACTGTTAGCACTACGTTTGATACGTGCATTTTGCTTTGAAATTCCTGGACGAGCGGGTAAAAGGGATAAGTAAATCATAAACTTTGGCCCAAAGTCAAAGTATTTTTTAAAAGTTCCGCCAAATACGCTGAATTCTAATTTAAGGTTGAAAATTTGAGGAAAAAAAACTGTAATATGCGTAACGAGTTCTGACCCTGACCATAAAAATCATGTTACAACATACTATTTAATAATACCATTGATTATTATTTTGAAGTTTGAAAAAGATGCGCAACCATACTTTTATGTTAAATTTTATACCACATATACTTTGAATATTTGGTTTTACAATTTTATATAAGGTTGCATACGAGTATCTTCCCCTTTTGTATAGTAAATGATAATACCGACAAGTTAACGGTCATGTTCTATTTGACTAATTTCCTTTCCAAAAACCAATCGAACGAAACTTCTTGTGCACTGTATCAAGAACCATTTCATAGAGCTATGGGTTATGAAATGTATACTTATTATATATGTTTGCGGCCAACTGGGTTTCGAATCTTACTCAGTATATTTTAATGGAAAGGGTGTGTAATTGTCGATTATAAATTTGGCGATACGACAAAGAAGATACGTAAGGTAATGGGAAATATGTGCAAATCATTATAATAATTTCTGCAATCCGTAAGTTAGCCTTGCAAATTCTTAATGTAAATATTAGCACAAAAAACTAGTAAAGCCATTTAATTTTTAGAATAATTATTTAGGACATACATTTTATCGGGAAGTCGCATTTCGTTGCCAAATTTATAATCTATGGTTTATTACAAGAAAAAATGCAATGCCCAAATTTTTGTAGAACTGGGCTAATAAGGCCATTTGTTTATCTACGTTTTTGTTTGTTTTTTCAATTATTTACAGTGGAAGTAATGGTTTAAAAAGTAAAATGCACAACTTTGCACTAAGCGAATTAACTCGATAAAATTCAACTTGTTTTTAATTAAAAAATAACTTAAGGAGGCAGTAACCCTTGTCGAAAATTGAATAATTATATTGTACCTTTCCTTAGCTTATTAATTTTTAATTTTATTTAAAACTATTACTATCTTCAAATGAAAGTTGGGGGATGGGGGGTATCATAATAATTATTTAAATTCAGTTTATAATACGAGTAGAAGTTCGTGTTATTTTTTTTCAACAAAATTAATTTTTTTACTAAGAAATAAATATTTTTTATATTAATAACAATTATGCCGAGTCAATGTACACTAAAAAATTTTTTGTTTAGTAATTTGGTGCATTATAAAATATTTTTTAGATTGTGCAGAAACCTAAATAATAAATTTATAATTCAAGTATAAATTTTTGTTAACAAATATTTCAAAACTCTTCTCGATCTGTAATAATATTGAGAGAAATTTACGAAATAACATTTTTGTCTATGTGTACTGAACATACCTTACCGAACAGTTTTTCATTCATACGAGTGGTACCCTCTATCCCAATTTTACAGACCTATAATTATGTCAATACTAAATATCATTCTATCCTTTTTTGAACTGTCGTTATCTTTCCGACACTAGTTTTCAATATTTTGAGAGATGCTCCTCAAGATTTAAAGAAATGGTCAATAATATCCTAATTTGTGTCAGAGCTAATAACACTTCCAGAATTGAAAAAATAATTATGCAACTTTCTGCTTTTTAAATTCTTAGATGGAAAATCGTAAATTCGCATAGCACCCAGTTATTATTCCCTTCTTTCTTTGTCTCGTCGACTCGACTCTGGCAAACGATTGAACGCTGAATCGAGAAAGAAACTTATTATTGTTGAAATATAGTTATTGCATTTGTTTGGCAAACTTGAATAAATCCTTCCATTAAATGAGGATTTTAATAAAACATTCGGTGTACACAAGTAAATTTGAAAAGGAGGCCGATTCTAATAACCGACATGTATAGTGATGTTTAGTATTAGAGAATATAAAATGAGCGTCGGAAAATGAAATGCATTTTAATATAGTACATAGGGGTGGAATAGAAGTGTGACGCAGTATGGTCCAGGGTCAGGGAAGGTTTATCTCGTATATCGAACGCTAGCAAGAACAGTGCAGGGAAGGACGTAACGGTATGCGTTGTCATAGTAACCCGGGAACGACGCCAGGCCGTCTGTTCTTTATGCCTTGACCTTTATATCATTTCTGACATCCTAATGGTAACTTTCGAGTCTCCGGTATGTAAGATGTACTACTACGTAAATGAAGATCATAATCGCGAAAATAGAAAATTTATTAAAAATAAATAAATAAATATAACATGAAAACAAGAAATAGTATGTAGTATATGTATGTATTAGGTACCTCGTAGTCAGACGTCAGTCTCGATGCTCATGGCGTTAATGTTGTTATTATGGCGTGGATTGCAATTTTGTTTTCGCGCCAATTGATCGCGGGTAACAAGTAAACCCTCTTCAAGTTCTACGAGGTCAGACGATGACTCGCTCAACGAACTCTTCTTCATGTGCTGCCCGAGTGTGCCTGGTAAATACGGGCAGCTCGTAACATGATTAAAGTTTTGCGATTGCATTTCTTCTTGATCCGTTTCTCGATGGTAAAAATAGTTGAAATTCGAAACGATGACGGGCACAGGTAAGGCAATGGTCAGCACACCGGCGATAGCGCACAACGACCCGACGATCTTTCCCCATACTCCAACGGGCCTACGAATAACTTGAATTAATTAAACGAATTTGCCTTCGCGGTCACCATGCATTCATTGCAAAGAAGCAACACAAACACAAGCAGCAAATAAAGCATAAGTTAGCAGGATAGGTGTGGAATTAGAAAAAAATGCTTCGGCACACAACAACTGATAAGGGTAATGCATGCAAGAAAAGGTTAAAGCTTTCGGCATTCTATTAGAAAATTCTTTGTTCCTTAGCTCGGTAAAAGTAGAACAGTGACAAGCAGCAACATCGAGGGGCACGACATAGCGGCACAATGACAATTAAGGTGTCGGAGCGCAGTTGTCGACAAAGGCGAGCAGACCCCGGATCAAAGAATTTTCTGGTGGCGGCAGCGGCAATCCCGCTCTCTACGTGTAAGCTACGGTGGAGGCAACTAAATCTGAATTATGTGTGTACATCATACGTCATGTCGCCGTAGCCCACGGTTGTCATGGTGACCACGGCCCACCAGAACGCGTCTGGGATGGATTTAAAGAAGGACTGCTCGGAGCCCGCCTCGGCGAAGTAGACGGCGCTCGAGAACAGCACGACACCTGCAAGGAGGAGGAGGGGTGAGTGGTCGGATTATGGACATCGTACCTCATATCGCCGTAGCCCACGGTGGTCATTGTGACTACAGCCCACCAAAATGCATCGGGGATCGACTTGAAGAAAGATTGCTCGGATCCGGCCTCGGCAAAGTATACGGTACTGGAGAAGAGCACGACTCCTGTAACATACGACATACTCGCGGCTGAGTCACAGGAATGACCTTGGTTTAGGACCCAACAATAACTAATAATTAATTACACATTACGATGCAATGTTAATGACGTAAACAAAAAAAGAGAATGAAATTAGGACAGATAGCTTCGTCATTAGGTATTATAGTTGGCTTATAATGTATGCTATGTGTGTAGTACATAATGCTATTATGTACAACAACTTATTTACATTATTATGTTGTGTAGATCATTGCCAATCTTGATGAATGCTAATAATATTTTGACGAATCGTTAATTTATCGATAATTAAATAAATTAAAAACAAATAATAATAATAATAATAATTATGTATGTTATGTATGTATAATGTACTAGGAGATGATTGTTATAAAAAACTTACCGATGAAAAGGAAGAATATCAGTAGGCCCAATTCGCGCATACTAGCCTTGAGCGTGCGTCCGAGAATTTGTAGTCCTTTACTGTGTCGGCTGAGTTTAAATATTCGGAAGACGCGGACGAGCCTAATTACACGGAGGATGGCTAACGACATAGCCTGGTTGGTACTTTTGTCTTGTGGAGAGACAGGAGCTCGCGGTAGATTTAACGTGTCCTCCTCCTCCGCTACCACCGTAGCCAACGTGATGAAATAAGGAATGATGGCGATGATATCTATCATATTCATTACGTCTCGGAAGAAGTTGAGTTTATTTGGACACGCGAGAAAGCGCACGGTCAGCTCGAACGTAAACCAAATAATGCATATGGTCTCGATGAGAAAGAATGGATCCGTGATGTCGGGCACTTCGTCCTCTTCGATTTTTGTGCGGTTAGCCGTTGTGTTGAACACTTTGTAATGTTTAAATTCGGGCAACGTTTCCAGACAAAATATGACAATGGACAGTAAAATAACAAATACGGATATGATAGCGACCACGCGCGCTGCTTGAGAAGACTCGGGATACTCAAATAATAACCATACGTTGCGCTGAAATTCGTGAGACGGTAACGGTTTTTCTTCTTCTTTAATAAAGCCTTCATCTTCTCGAAATTTATTAATAGCCAGCTCACCCAATTCGTAAAACTTAATTTCTTCAGAAAATACATCTAATGGCACGTTGACCGGCCTTCGCAATCGACCGCCGCTCTGGTAATAATACAGAATGGCGTCGAAACAAGGCCTATTGCGATCAAAAAAAATATTCGTTCCTCAACGGATCGAAATAACGAATACGGCGGGCCGGATCGCCTAATAATGTATCCGGAAATTGATTTAATGTTCTAAGCTGCGTCTCAAACCGGAGGCCGCTTACCTAAAAGAAAACAATTTTTTAAATCATCCCGACAATAAATTATACAAACTTACGTTTATAACAACCCTTTCACAAAAGTCGTGGTCGTGCGGGATGGGCTCAAAATGGGCCACACCAGTGAACTGGGAGTGGGGGGTGTGCCCGTCCTCGTCCTGGCTGCTGAGCTTGGGCAGCGACCTGAAATTTTTAAAATTGTTTTAATATTATTTCTTTATTTAGTTTTTCACAAGTTAATCGATCGCCTGTGCGTTTAATAAATAATAGATAATTTTGCAAAATTCCAACGATTTTACATAGTAGGTACATAGTAGGTACCTAATATTTTCTAAAAATTATGCAATTAAGCAAACATTGTTATAGTTTTCGAGATTGAACTATCAACCATTGCAGAAAGTCTATGAAATAGTTTTAATTTTATTGTGTTTGCTTGTTAATTTTTAAATTTTAATGTATTTTAATTTTAAACTAATTTTAAGTGCGTTTGTGATTCCCGGACGAAATCGGAATTTTAGAAGAAAACAATAGAATTCCGTATAATCGAAAGATATCGTATTATGGAACAAAATAAAAAGAATTTTTAAAACGTCTTACAAAAATATTATAGTTTTATTTAAAAAATTATAAACGAGTTAAGTTCTTAGACAAAAAATGAGTAGCCAAATTTTATTGCAATTCTTTTAAATAAAAAGTGTTTTAAAATATTGGTATCGATACCTAAAAGTGGGAATCGATTGTAAATTGAATAACTAAGCAGATAAGTGGTAAACAACAAATTCAAAATAATTAAACAAATAAGAGGAGGGGGGCGTGATGCTATTAAGTAAAATAATGCTAAATGTTCTATTTACAAAAAATTTTTAAGAAACTAATAATTTAAAACAGACGCATTTATCATTTAACAAATAAATGTCTTCGATAATAATTATTACAAAAGTAAGCAGCCATCGATCAAGTCCACACTATTGATTCACCCTGTTTATAAAATTTTATACAGCATAGTATATTTTCAACCTCTGACGCAGATTTTCGTTAACATAGCGGATATGAAAATGGAACACCCGCATTGGGAGTAAAATAAAAAATATATATAAAAAGTTCACTTTTGGCACAGATATGAAAGTCAAAAAAGTTTGCAGAAAAGTTATGGGAGAAATATTGAAATACTAAACAGCTGTACTTAATTTTAATTCCAAGTTTCGGATGGCTGCGTAAATATTTCTCTCTTTAGTATTTCGCAGGAAAACGTCGATGAGATGCTTGTGGAAATTCCGATATGTTTTCAAATCTTGGCGTATCACATAAATCTCAAATCCCACGCAATAATAATTGCTGAATTTATTCAAACGTTATTACACCTATAATTTAAAGTGTCAAATTATTATGAAAAATTCTAAATTTTTATGCAGAACACAATAAGATTGTTTATTGAATTGATATACTATGTGGTACTTCATAATATTATGTACCATACATAGTAGGTATATATCGAGATAATAGAAAACTGGTTCAACATTGTTTCTCCGAAGAAAGCCATACAAGTCTAAATATAGATTGTCAGTTTGAAACGCATCCACACTCGATTTTGAAACTAAATAATATAGTCGGTACGAATATAATAATAATTGCGATAGAAAGCTTCTCGTGATATGGAAGAGGAAGAAGCTTTTGGGGTCTCTGTCCTGACAACCGACCTACTTCCGCAGTTGACGTCACTATCCACGATTCGATTGCATCACACTCCTGGGATGAACGGAATACAAAATTGACGTCATAATAATTTATCAACGCGAAAAATCTGATGTTTTTGTAATGTTATTCCTCAAATCTTGTAAAACTAATTTCCCAAGCTTCGCTTTGGCATCGTCAGCAACATAATATTTAATATAATGGAACTATCAGCTTATGCACTTACATTTTTATGGTCCTGTTTTTTCGGTCGCCACATCGATATTAGCTTTATAAATTGATTTGTATAAAAAATATAGTATAAATTGGCAGTTCCTATAAATACTAGGTCTACTCAAGAAATTGCAAATGCAATACTGTAATATTGCGGAACTCCTGGTTAAATCCCCCTGCAACGAATCAAAAACATTCGGTTTATATTTGGATCTTGGATCAACGGTTACTTCTTTAAATCACAGATCTATCTTACATTTACTTTATTTAAATGCACCAGTTAACATGAAATTTTGACATAACCTAACATTTGTTTTAAGTTTGCAACTTTTTGCTCGTAAGATGAGGATTGCATAAGAACTGACGCGTTCGCTATTTAGAAAAATTGAGTTTATCGAAGAAGAAATATAGTTGATGATGTAAATGCTGAAATTGGCAAAGTAACACAGAAAAATTGAGAACGAAAAACATGTGGAGACCTTGCCGAAAAACCAAAGGCCTATCTCAAGGTCGATTTTATTTCTGTATTTACGTAGTAGGTAGTAGATAGGTGTGACAAAAATAACTTTCTTTTGGAGAGCGTACGTATACCTCATCATCATATAATTTAAAAATAACACACTCTCTTCTAGTTCATTAAGCACGCTTAATAATATTAGCTACGTCACCCAAAAAATATGCACAGAATTTAATTTTTGTTGCACATTAATTTATTTGTGAATTCACAAAGGAGAGCTGTCGTATATTTATTGATCGCCTAGTCCAAGTCAATGGTACTCACGTGGATAATTTCACGTGGTGTCGAGGGTTTTTGTGTTTACCGTAGTAAAATACACAATAGGTAATAATAATAATAATAATAACTTATAATGAGCTAGAAAATCATTCATTACAAATTTGGGAAAGATGCGCAAAACTTTTGGGTTAGTTGACCGTGTAAACGCTTCAAAGAGCATTTAAATGCGTAAGCAAAATAAATAGGCATGGCATGGCATACAAATTATCACGAGATTGCGCATCTTTCCTTTTATAATCAATGGTATAATAAATGAAATCGACAAGATTTATTGCGTAACCGCAGCAATTACCATCACAATTTCAAATATTAGTCAAGTTTCTACTTTTCGAGAAGGAAACAAATCAAAATACGTTTTAAATAATCGATACGATACACGTGGTTTTGAAATGCTTATACATAGAACTTTGTATAAACACAAAATAAAATTTATAAGTTTAGAAATTTATGAATCGCAGAATTAGAATAAACTTTGCGGGAATAACTTGTAAACTTTTAAAAATCAACATGTTTTACGATTTACTTAATTATTATTAGTCTAACAGATTTTTTTTAAATAAATTAAACTAATTTTTTGTTGTAATAAGTTGCTTCATGTGTCTCGAAAGAATTCTTTTAACAACCATGCACTAGAATTTCCACAAAAGCCGATTATGTAACGCCATTTCGTTAATTTTACATAAAAATTATAAAAAAACGAAATCAGATTTTCTAATTCAATCGGGTTTATCTGAATTTTTGATCTGCGTTTTGTACAAAGCAGTAATAATTCCTTCCCAGAAATATATTTTGGAAACTTTAAGACTAACACATTCCGACATTCGAAGTATGCGAGAGTGGACAATTATATTTCTTTGTTTCTCCAAACAGTGGAAGAAAACTTACATTTTCAAAACTTTTTCAACTATTCAAAATTAATGCTCGTACACGCCCTTGAACGTTTGAGTTTTTTGTGATGTATAAATATTTGAAATGAAATGTTTTTACAAATAACATTTGTTGTGTTTAATAATACGTAGTACCTTCTGTTTAATTTTGAAACAATTAACAAAAATTAAACGAACACTTTTATATATTATATTTTTAAATTAAAAATTTCTACACCGCCTTTACAACTTCTGCACCCATTTCATTCTTATTTGTGCACAAAATTAGATCCAACATTGTTTTTTACTTACTTTTAATTTTCTTAGGTAGTAAGATTTTTATGATTTTAAATCAAAATTTATTACTAGTTGAAGTAAGAAATTATTTGTTTTTTTATCTAATTTAATTATTTCAATAACACAATTATTATGATTTGCTGTTATTGAAGCTCATCAGATGGCTAGCAAATTAACCTTTAATATAATCATTTTTAATATAATAAATCCAGTTAAATAAATTAAAACAAAAACTATTTTTAAGATAATCAATAAAAATATCTGAATAACCTCTGACATTTTTTTGTTTAAACATATGTAGCGCTTTAATGGAGATCGTTAAAGTTTTAAAAATAAGTAGTTTTCATTTAACTTGATTTATTATATTATTATTAATACTTATATTAACGTTTTCACCAAGTTAACAATTTAACTCAGTCATATAAAATTAAACGTTCACGTTATTATTTCCATTAAAAAGAATTACTAAAAGCTGTTTGATGTATGTATGTAAGTATAGTAATATTTACATATTTCGTGGGTTCAAACCTAAGTGTTCATATAATTTCATATTTTTATTTGTAATAAATTTTGAAAAATTTAAAAGAATTATAAAATCCTTAAAGTTTGAAATTTAATTTTTATGTTTTCCACGAGTTTCTCATTATTGTAAATATTAATAATATAAAATTTTCTTTAAAGGCTGGGCTTCTGAAAATGCTAAATTTCTAGTACATAATTAGAAATTTCGAAAATATAATAATTTATTATAAAATTTTTGATGGTATAAAATAGCTTATTGTGTTTCTCATAGAGTATTGTTCTCAAAATTTTAAATAAAACGGCATGACTTTTTAAGATGAGCATATTCTATCTTATTGCGAACCTTAATGCTTCATTTTTGTAACTTATTTTGATGAATCTTTGTTTATGTCTAACGATCATACTAACATAAAAGGAAAATCACGAAACATTAGTCTTCAAAGAAGATAATGCGTTAAAAAGACCAATAGTGGTTCTCCGTGTGCGTTAACAAAAGTGCTCGTTCATTAGAAACTATTTAATTAGTAAAACTATAGGGATTAAGTTGGTACCCTACACAATGTTCGCTTGATAGAGATGTCCGTTAAGGGAGCATTTACTGTATTTATTATTTTGATTGTCTACTGTATGTCACAGCCAAAGCCACCCCTGTAATTCAAATTCAATTTTGATACATCTAACTGTTTAAAATTTACAGCTCATTTATTAAAAATTTTCAATATTCTATAAATAAAACTCCTTACCGAAACTATACGAAACCTTACATTTAATATAGTAGAATGCAATTGGACGAAAAAGGTAAGTTATTAGGAACACATTCGATGTAAATGTAGATTTATCACAAAAGGTATTTAGTGACTTTTGATAATCATAATTTATGTATGAAAATGTTACCCACTTTTCTTTTGATTTTTGACTATTGCATGCGTATGTCAACCATATGGCATTGCTTTATTTCATTTATTTTCTGCAAATCACCATGAGTTACTTTGGAAACTGTTAAATGTAAGAAAACGTACTTTACAATTATGTCATTCTACCAAACTTTTATAAAAGACGTTTATTTTCCGAAAATGTTTTGTGTTGCTACTTGCTAAATATTATTAAAAATTCGATGTGTCTAAAAATCTAGATTCATTTGTTTGAAGTTTTAAACAAATTTATGTTCGCTATATTTACGTCAAAATGCAATGCTTGCATAACCTTGTATTATGAAAATTGACAGGAGATAGGATCTCGTTCTTGTTTTTTCACGAAAACCTGCATTCTTGCTTAGAAGTTATCCCTTTTCAATTATTATTGGCTGTGCACTTATGTATTATATTATTGCTGAAAATGTTCTGAAAAAAGTAGAAGTTTCAGGGGTCACTAATTACGTATCTAAAGTTATAAAAATACAACATGGCGGCTTAAAAATGGTTGAATAAAAATCATGTAAATTTAATTAAATACTAACAAATATTAAAGTACAGTGATTTCCTAGATCGTTAATTCTTTTTCTAAGGTTCAAAAATAAATATACAAAATAGTAAACAAAGAACGTTTTGAAATTTTGGGTCATGAGTACAAAACATCGGAAACCACTATTTTAAAGCAGAAGTATTTTAAAAATGTTGTAGCTAACATTTCCTGAAAATTTGTTTAATATTCGGATACTGCAGAACATAAACACAATATATAGCCAAATAGACACAATTTTTTGGGTATAAAATTAATTTTAAAATATGTGTCTCTAACTAAACTTTAAAAATCTAGGTGATATAGCTGTGATAGGTTGCTACTAGAAAATATATTAAATGTTTTTGTACGTGTATAAAAATTATTTCCAAAAGCTTCAAAATTTTAATTTTGGTTTATTATTATATATGTATAATTTAACCAAGTATTAAATGGCTATTCGCAATTGAGATAAATAAATGCTGCTAGTCTCATTCGTAAAATATTTCAATAAATCCATTTTCATAATTCATGAAATTGACAATTAGTTTCCATAAAAAAATAGATTTACTTTAGTTATAAATTATTTTTATACTTTTATTAAAAAAGTTAGGTTTTAAGATCAAAATTGGTGTTAGAAGTGTCACTTTTTATTTTTATGCGTTGTCATGACACAGTGAAAAGTAATAAACAATGAAAAAAGTAACTTTTTCATTGCAAAAACTTTGGTTACTTAAATTAGCCAACTTATTAATATTTAACTTTAAGTACATACCTTTAAATAAAACTATTAAATTATGCATATAATTTAAATCTTTTTAATAAAGTATAAAAATAGTGTACAACTCGTCTAAAGTGTCTTTTTCACTCATGTGGTTTATTTGGCTCGACTTCGTCTCGCCAAATAAATTTCTACATTCGTGAAAAAAGTATCACTAAACGAGTTGTACAAATAACTATTTAATGAAAAATAATTCTAGTTCTAAAGGCTACAAAATATATTTTATTAATTTTTTTCGTCAGAATGCAATTTAAATAACTAAATTAACAATTTAATTTTCTTTTAACCTTTTTGTTGTAGGATTCTTATCGTTCGAGCAAATCACAAAACTTCAAATTTGTGTTTATATTTAAATCAAAACACTTAAAATAATATCATAGGTCGGTTAATTTTCGACCAAATTGAATAAAATTTGTCGCAAATGAAAGGTTTTGTAAATTGTAATATTTTATGTGGGTACAAAAACGAAATTTTGCAACAAATAAATTAATAATATAGAGTTAAGGTAACATTTTATTTACACATTAGGGTAACTAAAACACCTCCGTGCAAAAAGCTTCAGATCGGATGTGATCGAAAAGTTGACAAATTTAAAAAAAAATGAAATAAAATTTTTAATAAATTAATGTAAGAAACTCATAAATATGAGAATGTTAGCTTTGACGACACCAAAACATATTTTAAGTGATAATTAATTTAAAATTAAATAAAATATCCACGATTTTCTGAAAAATAGAAATTTATATTTATATTCATCAGGTGAGGGGTGACCAACAGTAAATTAAATTACAGTCGGGTCCGTTATAACGAGCACGTCGGTGCTAACAAAATGTACTCGCTATATGCGAACGCTCGCTGTAAACGATTTTAAATGAAACCGATTACAATAAACTTTCACCTCGTTAATACTAAGAAATAATATTGTTGATTTGGTTGATACTACATATTTAATATATTATGATTTATTCAATATAGAAAACATAGAACATCAAAATTATTAAACAAATTGAAAAATGCGTGTAGACAAACATTTAAAATGTACATACCTACATCACTTGTATGTAATAGCCTCAAACCTTTTTTGGTTGCAGTTTTAGTTAAAATTAAATTTTCTGGATTTGGTGGATTATAAAAGATGAAGAATGAATAAAATTTACGGACGGTTCACACATTTTGGAAAAAACGGCTTTAAAATTTATTTACATTAATGTCAATTTAACGCATCGAAATTAAAATAGATTGTGGCGACAGTAAAGATACCAGAAGCTCGGTTTTACAACGAATTATGAAACGTAATGGTGTAATTAACAAATAAAAAATAAAATTTGTGGTTAGTCAACAAATTTCGGAAAAATTCACTTTTGTGTGAATTCGAGTCTTGATGTTGTTGCGTTTGTCAAAACTGCTTGTAGCGCCGGGTGACCTTCTACTATTTAGGTTAGACATGATTTCAGTGGCACTTTATAACAACGATAAATTTGAACAATGATGACTGAATACGAAAAATACCTACCTATTACATACAGTCATACAAAATTATATTTAGAATCACTTAGTAAGTTGTTTAATAGAAATGTCACAGCAAGTTTGTTATCATTATTGCACGTTATAATCAAAGCTAACCCTTTGGCGAGTTATTGAGTTCTCGTTGTAATCGCAGCAGTAAAATGTTCGTCGCTATTGAAAACTGCTCGTTGTAAGTGAAGCATTTCATCAATTTTGCAAATCAAATGTACTCGTTTAAACAGATGTGCTTGTTATATCCAAGCTCGTTGTAAGCAACCTCAAAATGTATTGAGCGTAATGGATAATTTTCGGTACCTTGAAAATTACTCGCTAAAACCGAACGCTCGCTATAAGCTATACTCGTTATAAGCGGACCCGACTGTATATTTATAACAATATCCAACCATGTTCCTATTAGTACAAGAATAGAATGTTAGTTTATTTTAAAATTCATGGAGTGATAAAATAAGGGTTATTACTATTTAAATAAACGGGTAGGTGGTGCAATACGACAATATAACGAAGTGTTAGAACGGCACTGCGGAGTTTGGAAACACGCCAAAAAATTCTTCTGCAATATAAACAATTTCAAGTGAAGTACTTAATTTTTGTTTCCTGAAATTTAAAGACATACACACCAATGCACACACAACTCGTGTTAATTTATCAAAATAGATTCAATAATCTTTAAAAATATGAACACTTTAAGGGTAATACAAATTTATTTTCATCTCGAATGGTTTCGGTAAAGAGGAGTCTATAATTGGATCACGTGAGATTGAAAGGAAAACATTGATCAGCTATATACCCATAATAGAAATCAAACCCTCTTGTAGAATGAAGTATTTAAAATTAGACTAGGCAAATCTTGAACGTATCACAATAAAACTATAATTGCGTTAAAATTGATTGTCGTAGTTACTTAAGAATTTCTCACGTTCTTGAGTTATTAATTGAAAAATCCATTAAGTGTTAATTTTATTATTAGTAATATAATTAAGAAAATTTTGTTAATATACTGGGTGCGTTATTAAAATCATGTTTTTTCTCTATAAAAACGATAGTAAAATCCCCAAAAGCCTAGATGTATAAAATATCACTAAATTTTCGTTTCGTGGGAGCTAAAATTTTTTCGAATGAATATGTGTTGCAATTTTGGACGCCATTTTAACACCGACTCGAGTGTAAAGCAAAAAAGTATCTAATAATTAACAATTTGAGATAGCCAAATTAAAAATAATAAATTTACTATTTTATACCTTTTATTTGAAATTTGTTTATTTATTCAACACAATTTATTAAATTCGTTAAATAATGCTGGCAAAAATAAATTACGCGTGATGCTGATCAGACGTGAAATAATGATGCGGTCAAATGGGCAGAGATAAAAGAAAGCAGATAAATATGCTTCTACAAACTATAAGTAAATACGGTTTCTATTTTTACAAATTTTTGTGTTTGACTCAACAATATTTTCAAAGTGATTCATCTGATTCGCGACAACTTTTTAAATATGCTTTTAAATAAAACACAATTATTGCATTGTTTTAAAAGTTGTTTTATATTAAACGTAATATGTTCAATAAGGGGGCGTATGTTTTGAATTATTTTTTAAGATCAACCGAATGGCTAGGGGGGCCGCAGCATCCGTATTATTCGGGAGTGGTCCTACCTGGCACCATCGGGAGGCCGTGGGTCCTGCCTCGGCTTGAGGACAGGGGTCAGCCCCCATTTCTCCACGAGCTCAAAGCGGGAAATGTTGGCGGATCACGAGAGGGGAGCCGCACCTCCCCCCTCGGGCCCCATGCCGGACGAATAGGGCCTACACTCGCACTCCGCCGCGATCATACACAGACTGCGCCCGGCGGGGCACTAGCTTCTTCAGCGCCGTCGCCGTCCCGACGCCTGCATCAAGATTACCAACATGACGTATAACCACATTACACCATAAATGCTAAATTTTTTCAGCATGCCAAGTCGAAAATCTTACTTAAAATCGTATACCGTTTTAATTATTACACACAGCACATAAAAAGTTTAAGTTTACACAACTAAATCGATTTTTAAATATTAGCATAAATTGTACGACTCGCAAATAATAATAAATTATTATGTAGTATATATAATAGCGGATACACTATAATAAAATATTTTGAATTTTACTTTGTCTTAAGTAGGTAAACTGAAACATTTTAAAAATTGTTGCCCGAGAATCTATCTATCATCTTAAGAAAATCGCAGAGTGTGAATTTTAATAGTAAATTATCTGCAGTAAGTTGGCAACCATGAATTGTTATAAGGAGTAGGGATAGTCCTGTTAGTAATCATCGATTAGAAGAGGAGCGCCTGAAGCTGCAGGAACGATCAATAGCCAACTCCCGCACTGCAACAGCTGATCGCAGGATAGCCACCGCAGAAATGCAATGCTACCAACAAACCATTAATTAATCAAGAATCATCTTATTGATAATAACATGTAACTAATATTTAGAGAAATGTTTGATTGATGTTGGAAAGTTAAATTCACTTATTAGAGTACCTACCTAAATTATTTTGCACACACACACCCCAACAAACTCTTCTATCAAACCACGAATTTGATTGTCAAGTTTATAAGCAAAATAAAAAGAAAGAGTTATAACAAAATTACAAATGAATCACTCAGGTTCACTACATTATATAATTGATATAATGTTAATTAGTCGTGACTGTTCTTTTAAAAGCGTGTAACGGATTATGGATTATTAATTACTGCAATTAGTAATTATTACGGCAACTACTTATTATTAATAATTAACTATTTTAATGGATATGTGTAAATACAGGGTGTCTTGTTGACATGTAAAAAAAATCCTATTATAGATTGGCATGTATCCAGTTTCACTTTCGGAACTTGAACGACAAATTTTATGGCCTTAGAAGCATGTGAATGATGGAGATAACTGACGGCAATTTTGTAAAAATATTGTTACCGGAAAATATTTGCATCGCTATTGTAAAAAAGGCGAATTTTAAAGAAATTGAGGTTAGTTTACCGAATAGTCAATTGGGTTCTTGATCTATAAATAGTGATCTACGCATAAAGTTAAACAATAGGTTTTAGAAGACAGCGGACACAGAGCTGAATGTGAATATCCACAAATATCAACAGTATTAAAAAGTTGGCCGTTTTAAATTTCTAAAACCGATTCGAGTTTATTATTTAAATTTATTTTTAATTAAATAATTATAAAAACTTAATAGTTGCTTTCTAGTGGGCATTATGATACAACTTAATTCTTACGGCAGGCTACCACTGATTTTTATATTAATCACAAAACTTAAACCAATAGAGTTATTTGTGGAAATGAAAAATAAAAAGTATTCTTTATAATACATAATAATAGAAACGCTTCATAGAAGTGTCGGTTTTCATGTCAAAACCTCGGTGGTTTGTCATTGCTTTCTGCAAGGGTTAACCGCTGGTGAAGTTTTTTGTACACATCTCATGAAGTACATGAAGTACTTGTGCAATACATGAAGTACTGGTAAAATACATGAAGTACGTGTAAAGTAGGTAAAATACGTGTTAAGAATATTGAAGTACAAGTAAAGTATCATGAAATTAGTAAATTTTTGGTGAATTACATGAAGTTGAACCTAGCTTATGCGCATGCGCTACGGTCAATGTGTATCATAGATACGACACGTGCAATCAATAATAATTATTTGATAGCAAATTAACTTACATCAGTAGATTTTCTTAACATTTTTTATCTTAAACGTTAAATAGACTTTTGGCGGTCATTATTTTACTAATTAAAAGTTTTGGTAGTTGCTAGTTTAATAGTAATCAATTAATTAAATTAAACTTAGATTTCTTTAGTTAATTTTGTTATTTTTTAGCTCATTTGTTTGAATATCATGGAGGTTTGGTAGCTCAATAAAAAGCTTTGGTAATTCATTATTTCGTCGTGATTAATTAATTACATTGATCCCCCGGATTTAGTAGTTACTTTTTTATTAAAAGTAAACTGAAGATCTCCCGTTGCATAGACACTGGAGGGTGTTCCACACCCCAACCCCCCGGTTTAAATAATTTATTTTTATTAAAAGTGAATTAAATATTTAAGCATATCCCAAGTTTTTTAAAATTAGCTATGGCCAAGTAAATGTGTTTAATTCATAATCTGACAATTAATCATAAACTGCATAATTATAAATTCCGTACCCCATGGGAGGTAGATCTCTGCAACAGGAGATCTTCAGTTTACTTCTAATAAAAATAAACTACTCAATCCGGGGGGTCTGGAACACCCTCCAGTGTCTTTTCAACGAAAGATCTTCAGTTTACCTCTAATAAAAAATAAATTACTCGATCCGTGGGGTCAGGGGGCGTAGAACACCCTCCAGTGCCTCTGCAACAGAAGATCTTTAGTTTACTTCTAATAAAAATAAACTAATCAATCCGGGGGTCTGGGGTGTAGAACACCCTCCAGTGCACAAATTTTAAAATGAAGAACATTGCAGAACATGCCGAACCCCCAGAGCTCCCAGACCGAGTAGTTTACTTTGTATCAAAGTAAACTAAAGATCTCCGTTGCAGGGGCACTGGAGGTGTTCCACCCCAGACCCCCGGTTTAAATAATTTACTATTATTAAAAGTGAATTATATATTTAAGCATATCTCAAGTTTATTAAAATTAGCTATGGCCAAGTAAATGTGTTTAATTCGTAATCTGACAATTAATCATAAACTGCATAATTATAAATTCCGTACCCCCTGGGAGGTAGATCTCTGCAGCAAAATAAAAAATAAACTACTTAATCCGGGAGGTCTGGGGTGTGGAACACCTTCTAGTGCCTTTGCAACGGAAATCTTCAGTTTACTTTTGATAAAAACTACTCGATCCGGAGGCGTGGAACACCCTCCAGTGCTCAAATTTTGGAATCTCGGTAAGTCTCTGAAATACCGATGCAGAACGTGAAATACAATGAAGTATCGATGAATTAGATGAAGTACCGTGAATTATTGATGAAGTACGGCAAATTACTGGTGAAGTACGTGAAGTTAATTGTACACGATTTCCTCTAGCGGTTGACCCTCGGCTTTCTGTGAGAAAACCGTTAGAATGAACTGTTTACTCCGCCCGGGTTCGAACCCAATATCGCGGCTTCAATTATTGTTCTTCACTTTATAAAATGCTGTAAAATTTACTGCACACATAGTACATGATCTTAATTTTTTCCAAAAAAGAGTTTTAATCAAAGTTCAATAAATTTTGTAGTACAAAACAGCACAATTAATTTAGCTGCACCAGGAGCTCGAATTTGGCTAACTGAATATGAAATTCAGTACTACAAGAATTTCTTGCTCACTGCGAGGTACAAAATATTAAAAAAAATTCTATAAAACTTGTGCACTTCCATTAAATTTTTAGTTTGGCTCTTTTGCTACTACACCAAACTCACAGGATCAGGATAGAACACGAGATGATCTCATAACCCTTAGCTATCCTCTTATAGCTGGTGCTTTTCGGTTCCAAGAAGTAAAACCATTATTAAATGAAATCCGGTTTGACTGCTGAAATCATTGCACTACTCCTGGCTGTGCTTTATGATCGCTTCGGTTGTTTTACTTTTAAATAGTTTTTCTGAGTTTATAAAAACAAGTTTCCCATTATCAAATAATACCAATGATGAAAGTCGAGCTTTAATTTTCGATAATTTAGGTTAATTGCCCTACACTCATAGTTGATTATAAAAGCTGAAAACTTTCCTTGTAGAAATTCAGGTCGAAAATGAACGAACTCTATCAAGATAGCGTGAATACGACGCAGGCTTTTAGCGTCATTCATTTAGTTCCCGTCTTGGGGTCGATCTAACTTGCTGCAGATAACTAAAACTTACTTTCGCACATTTAATGGCCATAGAGGAGATTGACCGACTTTAGGCTCACCGAGTTAAAATTTTCTAATAAAAAAACCATTATAGTTCTGTAGGAGCACAATTATAATATGTATAATATTTTCCCTTCCTGTTAAAATTTGCATCCCCATGTCCCTCCTAGAAACTATTTCGGTTGGTTGCCAGTAGCAGCAGACTCGTGTAGTAAAATATTAAGCAGAATATTTCTTAGAAACTACGTTAAAATAGAAGATGGTTATATTCAATTTTCAATCGGAGTCACCAATTTACTATGAAGATGTTGTGAAAAAGTTCTACAATGAAAATTACTTATCCAAAATTTTTAATTAATTAATTGAAAAGAAAAACAGTTTTGGACAAAGTTATCTACAATCCGTACTATTATACTACTTATCTTGTGCTCGGGGTTGCCGCGTGGTAGAGAGACGCCTTTGTGAAACTTATATTTTTGTGCCCCCTCCTCAAAAAAAAAAATGTATCGTAAATCTATAGAATTTTAGACCAGGCAAAAATATAATATTTTTTCTTTAAATTTTATATTTTTGATAGTCACAACTACGGCGACGATCCTGCTAGGACTGTTAATTTGTAACCAATTCTAGAACGGCCCAATTGCTGTATATCCTTGTTTCGGTTTTATTGAAGAAAATTAGTGTACAAATAAATTAAATTCCGATTATATTTCAATCAATTCATTAAAGTTATTCGAATAATCGGTCATAATTCAATTCAATTCGCCCAATTCAAGGTAATCTAATTCATTTCAATTCGAGGTAATCTAATTCAATTCAGTACATTCAATTTTAATCAGAATTAATTTTCCTACAGGTTATACCGATTAATTCCTGGCCTGTTAGCCCTTTGGTTTTATCGTACAGCTGAATTGCAAGCACGCAATATTCGAATAAGTTGAGTAACTCCCCGTTTCTCAAGTGAAAGTTTAAAAATGTCTTTGAGATTTTTCCTGTATATTTTATGTGTCTGACCAGAAGCTTTAAATTGTATCTTTCAACCACATTCAAAGGGTTAAAATTAGTGTCCAACTTTTTAAAGCGATTCTAATTAATTTAGGAGTATCATAAGGATTTAATTTAAGGCCTCTGCTATTTAATTTGGTTATATAAAGTGATTGTAATTTTTAGATAATGGAGAAAGCCTACGAATATGATACAAGAATAGAAATGCTGTTAATAGATTTAAACAAGCATTTGATAGTGTGAATAGGCACAAAACATAAGAAAATGAAGAACTAAACATTCCTGGGAAACTGATTCGGTTGGTGCAAATGACACTTGATGGAGCGACAGCGGTGTTACGAATTTCCTATCAACTAGAGAGTGAGACAAGGGGATCAACTGTCGACCATCCCGTTTATTGTTGTCTTCGAGGTAGTAATGAGATGAGCCAAGTGCAATGGAACGTTAATTAATCGAGAAGTACGTATTTACGAGAATAATCGTGTAAAGAGACCCGAATTCTGAACTATACATTCGAAGAAGTCAGGGAGTTTAAATATCTATCAATACAGATTAATAAACGCCAAAGAAAAAGAGGAAATTGTAAAAAATATAGTGATGACGGGAAATAAGGTATTATATAGCAATCAAAACCACTTAAGAAACAATAACCTGAAAAAAGATACAAAGATTAAAATATACAAAATGCTAATACTACCTGAGGTACTGTCCAAAAAAGCGGAAGAAGAAAATCTGAGGGTATTTCAGAGAAAGGTGATGAGAACAATTTTAGAGCCCATAAAATTGAAAAATGAGCAATATCCGAGAAGAGGAAGTATAAAAATAGATGGGAAACCTGAGGAGGAAAATATAGTGAGACATGTAAAAGCTCTGAGGTTGGAATGGATAGACCATAAGCTAAATGAACGCTCAAGAGGAAAGAGCCATTTCGGGATTGATGAAATGGAGGCCAGATGTAACTAGGCCGAGAGGAAGAGCAAGGATGACTGGAGCATGAGGTTACTGAATAGGAGGATGTGGAGAAAGGTTGAAGAGGAAGTGAAAACCAGCAGTAAGATATGAACCTGAAAAGAAAAGGAACAAAAAGAAAAAAACGAAGCAAACTGGAAGAGGGTAATTAAGACCGGTTTGTTTTTGGGCGAAATACAGAACTTTAAATTAAAATTTAAATTAATCAAACATGTATTACAACAAAGATTAAAACAAAGTATAGCATCCAGAAATGCATAAATTAAATTCAAAATTTCTGCAAAAATTAAAGACGTCATCAGTATTGTAAAAGACATGGAGGGCACCGAAATATTACAAAAAATTGGCCTTTCACTTGGTTGTAGTCTTCATGTAAAGTGGAACAAAGCTGCGTTTTCACATCTCAATCGACAACACCACGCATTCGCTAGTTTTACTCTATAGTAAAACTAGAGTACCAAGTGTAAGCGCAATTTTTTGTAATATTTTGGTGCTCTCTATGTGTGAACCAATAAGTTTTAAGTAATTTAAAATGCACCACGATTCAAGTGCCTTTAAATCCTTGCTGATCATTTCACAGTTCCAAATTGCGTTCATTTTTATGTAAACGGCATTGGCATATAGCAATATTTAAAAATGTTAAGAATATCATTTTCTTCTTCTTCTAACTTTCTCTTTCTTGTGGAATATCGCCACGTCTTTCGATGTTCTAAATCTATTTCGTAGAGGTGAATGAGTTCCCATTTTACTATTTTCAGTTTACTTTTGATAAAAAATAAATTACTTAATCCGGCGAGTCTGGGGGTGTGGAGGACCATCTAGTGCCTCTAAAACGGGAGATCTTCAATTTACTTTTGATAAAAATAAACTGCTCAATCCGGGGGTCTGGGGTGTGGAACACCCTCCAGTGCACAAATTTTGGATGAAAAATATTGCAGAACTTCCAGACAGAGTAGTTGTTTTTTTTCAGAAGTAAACTGAAGATCTCCCATTACAGAGGCACTGGAGGGTGTTTCACACCCCAGACCCCAGTTTAAATAATTTATTTTTATTAAAAGTGAATTGAATATTTAAGCATATCTCAAGATTATTAAAATTAGCTAGGCTAAGTAAATGTGTTTAATTCGTAATCTGACAATTAATTATAAACTACGTAATTATGAATTCCGTACCTCCTGGGAGGCAGATCTCTGCAATAAAATAAAAAACTACTTAATCCGGGGTTTGGGATATGGAACACGTTCCAGTACCTCTGCAACGGGAAATCTTCAGTTTACTTCTGATAAAAAATTTCGAGGGGTGTGGGGTGTGCGGAACACCCTTCAGTGCTAAAATTTTGGAATCTCGGTAAGTCTCTGAAATACCGATAAAGTACGTGAAATATAATAAAGTATCGATGAATTAGGCGAAGTACCGTGAATTATTGATTACGTACGGTGAATTACTGGTGAAGTACGTGAAGTCGCGTGAATTACTGCTGAATTATATGAAGTACGAAGAAGTATGGAGAATTATGATGAAGTACGTACAATGTGAAGTTAATTGTACAGGATTTCCTCTAGCAGTTGACCCGTTGAGATTTGATAACTATCGAGTCTTCTGAATTCAACGAATCTCGAATTATTAACTTACTTTAAAAAAACGTAGGTACTTGTCGCTTGTCAGATCTATTTTAGAATATAGAACTCTTGCATGGAATCAGCGCACTAGACAGAATATACTTGGGTATATATAAAAAGAATTAAAAAATTCAAAAGAAATTTGTAAAATATAATATGTCAAATATTTTATATGAAAGTTCAAACTATAAAAATATTGTGAGTTTTAGTCAAAATTGGAAAAAATGTAAGCGGCGGTTTGCATTTAGACCTACGTTACTATTTATTTTAGTTAACAACTCTCCACCCATCCCCCATTTTTATGATTTTGAAACGCACGGTTTATTTTGCATTTGCCCTGTGCATTCAAACTTGGTTGCTTTGGAATTTTTGGTTGGGTAGAATGAGAAAGTTAAGTGATACTCATTTCCGGCTCTTTTGGATATTTCTCTTTTGTGGATACTTTGTTTTGGAGTGTTTTTTTTCTGATGCTTTCGTTTGGATTTTCAGTGTGTGACGTCCACCATGTGTGAAATTAGCTCAACACCTTGCCATACATTATTTCAAGATGGTATTTTATCTTCCGGTTCCATCTTCCCATAAGCCGCATCATGAATGAATTGGATTGTTTTTTTATTTTTATAATGATGGTGGTTGAAGGGTTCTAATTGTAACCAAAATCCATCTGGTTATTTGAAGATGTAGCGAGCTTTGCAAGTGATTGACTTTGTATTTTTCTGTAATCATTGTTGTGAGTTTTAGCTTATTTTGGCATTTCAACTAGTTCAGTTGAACATGAGAGACTCGAATGGAACGCCTGATTGAATCACTTCGGATTGAGTAATTTTTATGGCAAGTTGGAATTAGCAGTTTTATTTGCAGTTAATTACGTACTTAGATATGTTATTTGCAATTGTTCCTTTGCTGTTCAGACTTTTAACGTTGATATTACATCCGTTATGGAACCAATCTTGATTTTCTTTTTTGTTGATTTATCCCTTCAGAATACATCAACTTATTGTTACTTTTTTTTTTGAATCATTTCTTCAAAATGATTTCAAATTTTACTTGCATTTGTTTCAATGTGGATTGAGAACCTTCAGTTGTTATCACCAATTTAACTTGTTTTATTTAGTTGTATGTTTGTCTTATGTTCTGGAATGTAAAAATACATGCCACCCTATCTTTTCTTTTCTATTGTTTGGTATGATAATAAAACAGCCTCTTGTCTTCTTACTTGTTTTATTTATTTTATCTGGCGCCCTTTATATCAAGTATTTTAGTTTCCCCAGTAGTTATTCCACATGCACCTGAGCAAAAGAACTCGAGAGATCTTAGATCACCCGGCACAAGCAGTTAGGCAGTACAAAAAATGCGAGTTATGGTACAAAGAAAAGATTTTATTTAGAATTTGTTTTTCTTTATGATATTATATTAATTTGCTATCGATTTCCATAGAACTAATTATGGTAAGAATTATTCAATGGTATCAAGGATTTTTAACCTAACTAACCAGCTTGACGTGGAATTCTTTGCTAACTCTAATTTAAATTTAGGAAAGAAATAAGAAGTAAATTAAGCATATATTATGTAGAAATGCTTTTCTTACTCCAATTTCAAGTAGTCATGAATTTGCAAATTGGTTTCTACTTTATTATAATAAGTTTTGCAAATATTTCGTATCTAATATTCCTATCTAATATTATTATTATTTGTTTGAAACTTGAAAGAACCTAAATAATAAATTTTGTATTAAATTTCTAAAATATCACCAATGCGGTGTTGCTAAAATTATGGGAAGCTTAACTAAGGTGCTGTTATAAAACAGTGGTGTAATGCAACTTAAGGAAACGAACATAAAAGATCCATGCATGCCATACTTCAGTTCAATCGGATGAACCGTGCAGGAGATATCGTGGAAGATTACACACATGCAGTTAGACAGACTTTATTATGAAAATTGTTGAAATAAGTAGTTTTATAGGAGATTTCAAAAACTTGTTTACTTGGTAAATCTTTATACAATTATCAGTTTAGTTAGATTAGACTTATTATGTAAATTTACATTATGAAACTCTGTAAACTTACATTGACTTTTGACAGTGTACAGATACTAAGGAGGTAATTACAGTTTGACATTATCTAGATAAAACAATATGTCGTAATTTCATGGCAAATGGAGTAAAATGAAAAAATTAATCGCAAAACTACGTTAAGTGTTTTAAAATCAGCTTTACAATAATATAATATTATGAAATAAATAATTGTAAATGTTTATTATTACTTGTTGAAAATATATATTGAATAAAATATTTTAAAAGGTTTCAATTATGAAATAATGTTATTATTAAATATTTTAGTTTTTTGTTTATACAGTAAGTTCGGGATTTTGAAAATTTTGAAAAGGATAACACTCGATGCATACTCTGATACTCTATATGAATTTTTATAATTGTAGTCAAAAGTTCAAACATATTAACATGTAATCTGTTAACAATTTTGCCATTGTTAAAACACTTTTGTGGACAGGTGCGTTGTCTTGGTGAAAGATGATTTTTATGTTGCAAACCGGGTCTCTTTTCACGAATTTGTTCGTTCAATTGATCCAAAAGGTTACAATAATATTCAGAGTTAATTGTTTTACCTTTTCAAGATAATCAATCAATAAAATCCCTTTTGCATCCCAAAAAACTGATGCCATAACCTTTTTTGCTGATCGTCCTGACTTCACCTGTTTTGGAGCTGAACAACCAGCCTCAGTCCACTGTAATCGTTCTTGTTTCAATTTAGGATCATGGTGGTAGATCCAAGTCTCATCCATAGTTACAAAACGACGCACAAAATCGATTTTATTCTTATTAAAAGATTCAAATGATGCTGAGAAATTTGCTTTCGTGTGAGTTTTGTTGAATTGTTAACGAATGCGGCACTAACTTTCCAAACAGCTTTTTCATACGTAATTCTTTATGTAAAATATAGAGTACTCGTTCGTCTGAGATGCCTATGGTATTAGCAATTTCACGCTTAGTCAAACTTGGATCTTCACTAACAATATTATGTACTTGTTCAATGATTTCTGGTGTTGTTGCAGTTTTGGTCGTCCACTACGTGGTTCATCTTCAACGCTTGTACGACCACGTTTAAACTCTAAAACCCATCGATGTACAGTTGGAAATGAAGGAGCAGATTCTTTTAACACGCTCACCATTTTGTATGAATTTCTGTTGCTGATAAACCTTCCAAAACAAAGAATTTTATCACTGCACGATACTCAGTTTTTCCATTGTTAAAAATACACCGACACGTCGACTTCAAATGGCTTGTAAACAATGAATGAATTGACAGATCGAAATAAAATTTTAGTAGGTTCATCTGAAAGATCAAATGAAGGGCCTAGAAGTAAAAGGGTTCAAGTGCACTTTTAATAGTTCTGAGATAAATGACTTTAAAGTTAATTTGAAATTTTAAATTCTAGGAATAAGTTTAGAAACCGATGGTAATATTTTAGTTTTATTTAAAGGCGAAAAACATTACAAAAAGAAAAATCTTTTAATTTTGTTTTTAAATATATTTTTCTCAAAAATATACTTGAATCATTATGCATGTTAAAAAGTTTGGTAGTAAAACGATTCAAGTGCAATTACTGCAAGAAAATAAACTTTATTTCTAAAAACATACGTAATTTTTATAACAAAATTTCTTATTCATGATCAGAATCTAATTTTACGTTGCTATGTTCATCATTTTCTTCGTCTGAATCAACTGGGGTTGATCTAAATCAGGCTCTTTTTGACTCAATGTCTCATGGTCTGGGCTTGTTTTTTCCTGTTTTGTTGATGCTTTAAGGGTGACATACTTCATACAATAAAACAACTGTTAACTTTAAGTAAAATGGTTCAAGTGCACTTGAACCGTTTTACCACAGACTTTATTAGTGAATATTTTGATATGTTTTTAAAGACTACAATAAAAGGCACCAGGGGACGTAAAATTTACTTGTATTATTTTACCTCCAAGTTAGGATACCCTTTAGGTATAATATTCTGCATTTACATCATTTCTTGAAAAATCCACTTAAACCCTTTTACTTAAACCCTCAAATATCAAAATGATGTATGAATTTTGATTCCTCTACTGCTTAATAGGTGTCGCTTTCAGTACTTTTCAACCAACCTGTATTTATAACCCAAATCTGGTTGGATAGCATAGATTAACAGAAATGCGTCTAGGACATATTTGCCTAATCTTTTATTACATTTTTTTCCTTCGAAAACAATATTTTTGCACACCTTCTATTAAAAACGTACAATTAAATTAATAACAATAGTGAATTTAAAAGTTCACGTGTTTCATCACAATAACGTAAAAACTTCGTACATTTTATCGACCAGGGGCTTATTCTGTAACTTTGCGACTGTCGCTAAAGCAGTGTAGTATCGCTAAATTTGACAGGCGACAGTCTTTTTTGGTATTCTATAACTTTGCGATACTGCATTTACAGTGGTGTTCAATGTGTTTCGCAAGAATTATTTGAAATACTGCATAAATACAGTGGCTTACGCTGTGTCTTTTTCTCTGTCTTTTTCATTCGTGTATGGTGTGTTGTATATGTGTAGTATCGCTATTGATGCACTTTTAGAGACACCTCAATGGGTGTCTCTATAGTAAGAAACGTAAGAAAGCATCTTGTATGTGAACATTAGTTGAGTTGGAAGTTATTGGTGGTTAAAATTCTTTTGTACAACGTAAATTGATAATAGTAAGTATGTAAAATATTTATAATAAAAAAAAAGTTTGCAAAGTTTTTTCTAAATATTAAATAAATTAATATAAAACAAAATGGTTTTTATTATATTACACTTCTAGGGTGCACAATAGTTAGGTTAGGTAATATAATTAAATTATTTTTATGTTTTTAGTAATTATGGCTCAAGGGTATATATTTTACGAGATGCTAAATATGATCGAAGAGGACGAAGAAACGGAAACTAGAGTAAGCAAAATAACAAGAAATTTAGAGATACTCAAGATCCTTTCAAATTATCTAATATTGAGTTTATGGCAAACTAAAGGTTAACAAAAGAAGGTGCATTATACCTATTAAATGCAGTAAGTCCATACATCGAATCAGGAATATGATCCACTCGAAACGACAGTATGAGAATGGTAAGAATTAAATATAATTTTGATTGCACTTGTACAAATAATTTCGTGTATGTTTTATCAGCACTTCAATTTATGGCTAATGGTTCATACCAAAGAGTGGTCGGAAATAACATCGTGAGGTTGCTTAGTCAGTTAATGGTGAGTCGAAGCATTTCAAAAGATACCACTTTAATTATTAATCATTTGGGTCTACTTCCCCTCGAAATGATGCCGAAAGAAATGAATTAAAAATTGGGTAAATAATTATATTTAAAAATATATTTTGTCATATTTACAAATTGTGTTCAGAATTGTTCTAGATTTGCGAGTGGAAGGAATGCCTAACCTTATAGCTTTGGTCGATGGCACTCAAGTAGTTATTCTAAACCAAGCAAACAAGAGCATGCATACATCAACCGAAAATTTTATCACAGCATTAACATGCAAATTGTAATAATTTTGTAAGCGGTACTGTAAAATCATGTATAAAACAATATTCCATATTACTAAGTCTGCCAATCCAATCTACGAATTATCAGTATCAATTCAAGATATCCCGGAAGTTGTCGTTTAGTAAACATTATGCGTGCCAACTACTTGGAACAATCTGAGGGATAACCTACATCTTAGGTAACAATATTTTCAATTAACTAGAAACAAATTTTTTTTATTAAATATAATGTATATTGTAGGTGACAGTGGTTATTTGCTTCAACCATGGCTGCTAACACCATTCACAAATCTTCAACCAAATTCTCCAGAAGAATTGTATAACTGAGCATTTGTACGAGTTTGCAGTGGTTTGGAAAGATGCATCGGTTTATTGAAAGGAAGGCTTCGGTATAATAGTTAAAAGTATTACTAGATGTTCAATAAATTAATACAAATTTTCTGTTTTAGTTGCCTATTAAAAGACGGAATGCACCATTATAAACCTTATGGAGCATCAAAAAATTATATTGTCATGCACTGTATTGCACAATAGTGCACTAAGGTACAATAGCAATGAAGACGAAATTTTTGTTAATGAAGAAATTGACATGCTTCCACCATTACCATCAGAACAGGTGCAGAACAATGAATATAGGCAAGAAGGAGTAATAACGAGAAATAAATATGTACATAACTATTTTAATATATAAAAATTATTCTTTTCGTAAATGGTTTTCTATATTATTCGCAATCCTTTCCATTGAATGGGCTATTTTTTTTAACGTTTGATTCATCTCTAATACAGCATTGGTTTGCTGCTGTTGAATATCTGTAAATTTTTCAACCGTTTGCTGCTTGTCCTCCGCTTGGGCAATGGCCTCTATAAAACAGAAATTATTTATGTTATATTATGATCATCTATGTAACATAACTTCGTTTGAAGTAAATATTATAATATATTTTACTTACATTTTAAAACTTGTTTTAAACAAAACTTCTTGATGGTAATGTGAAGAATACAATGGAACAATTATTTCTGTGTTACCTCCATTTTATAGTATACCGTAATAATAAATAATACCAACTCACTAAATCATAACAAATATTGCAATCGATATGAATAAGGGTTGGCTTAAGAAACCACCACCATAATTCAAATATTTGATCAAATACGTTTTACTTTTAAGGTTATGTGTACTTGTATATCTGTCAAAAGTACTATCTCTTACGAAGCGATACTGCATTAGGGATACTACAGTGCACCAGGCGACAGTCGCAAGTTACAGAATAAGCCCCTGTAAATTGATGTACATAGCTATTAGCAATATTTTAAATTATTTACAGGTATTTGAAGTATTATTTTATAGGTAGTGTTTAATCGACTACTAAACTTTAAATTTGCGATCTATTCTAGATAAAAAGGGTAGTGTCCTGCTAATAGTTTCTAAAAGCTTAACAATGTAAATTTTCTATTTTGATCTGTTAAGGTAATTTGATGGTGAATAATTTACAATTTTCCAAGGTTACGGATTCTTTTAGAACAGTTAATATTGTTTTTTGAATTTTAACATAATTATTGAGCAAAATATCAAGTGATTTTTCGATTGCTAACCATTTCCATTTTTATCCTTTATTTATATTTTTTATAATTTTTATCTTTGTATTTATTAATTGTGTCTGTATAATAAATTGTTTGTATATAGTATTGTACAGTCAATCTGGGCTAAATAAACGTTATATTATTATATATCTTTTCTTTTTAGTGGGAAATAGCACTCGTAAAAAGAGACTCATTTTACTACCATGTTACTCTTTCATATTGGCGTTTCTCTAGATTTAAAATGAAGTAACAAAATGATACAAATAATATAATATTATAACCAAAGAATTATACAATTTCAACACAAAAAAACTCAATAGAACGAAAAAGGTATGAACACTGAAAGAAATTCATTCGCCGTTCTTGAAATTCAATCACGGCAACATTCTTAAATTCAAACAAAGCATGCTCAACTTAGGATATCACATTACTAATTAGTTTCTGCAATATTAGTTAAGGGGTCACATCTAATTGAAACAAATAAATACGACTGTTTTTTTATTGGCTTTATATATTACTGATGAATTGCATGAAAAGTAACATAAATTTGGTAAGTTGTTAATAGCATTGCGTAATATTGCAATAAAATAAAAACATATGCGAAGGGTACTGGGATTGCATCCACCTCCTGCCAATTTTTTATTTATTTGATTATTAATTCACTCCCAACCGCAGTATAATATGTCATCGTTCTCAAGAAAACCAAAGCGCTATAATAAACTGGACTCATAATCTGTAAACATTGCATGTTTTACCTTTTACCAGTGTTCCACACCCCCAGACCCCCGGTCTCTACAACTTTAGCTTATTATATTAGTTACTTGAGTGTGACTTGTTAAAGTTGGGATTAATTAGTATTTCTAGAGATTTTTCTAGATCGGTTAAAAATAAACTGCACAAACCGGGGGTCTGGGGTGTGGAACACCCTCCAGTGCCTCACTGCTGAAAGGTAAAACATTCAATATTTACAGATTATGAGTTGGGTTTATTATAGCGTTTTGGTTTTCTCGACAACGATGAAATATTATACTGAAATCATAATCCCCCCCCCCTAATTCCTGGTCACTGCTTTATATTTTTGTGCTGAAAACTTTCACCATTATCGCTTAATACTGATAACCATAAGTTTTGAAATTTACCTATCACAGTTTGAGTGTTCCTGGGGAGTGCTCACACCCCAGACCCCCGGTCTCGACAACTTTGGTTTATAATTTGGGCTAATTGGAATATTAGTTACTTAAGTGTGACTAGTTAAAGTTAGGATTAATTAGTTTTTCTAGAGATTTTTTCTAGATCGCTTAAAAAATAAACTGCACAAACCGGGGTCTGGGGGTGTGGAACGCCCTCCAGTGCCTCACTGCTGAAAGGTAAAACATTCAATATTTACAGATTATGAGTAGGCTTTATTATAGCGTTTTGGTTTTCTCGACAACGATGACATATATTATACTAGAGGAATTCATAATTCCCCACCCCAATTCTTGGTCACTGCTTTATATTTTTTGCTGAAAGCTTTCACCGTTATCGCTTAATACTGATAACCATAAGTTTTAAAATTTACCTATCACAGTTTAAGTGTACCTGGGGTGCTCCACCCCCAGACCCCCGGTCTTGACAACTTTGGTTTATAATTTGGGCTAATTGGAATATTAGTTACTTAAGTGTGACTAGTTAAAGTTAAGATTAATTAGTTTTTAGAGATTTTTCTAGATCGGTTAAGAAATAAACTGCATAAACCGGGGGTCTGGGGGTGTGGAACGCCCTCCAGTACCTCACTGCTAAAAGCTAAAACATTCAATGCTACAGATTATGAGTCGAGTTTATTATAACGCTTTGGTTTTCTTGAGAACAATGACATAAATCATACTGGTGGGAATTAACAATCAAATAAATAAAAAATGACAGAAGCTGGATGCGATCCCAGTACCCTTCGCATATGTTTTGTTTTTTTTGCAATCTTACGCAATTCCATTAACAATTTATCAAATTTATGTTAATTTTAAGCAGTTCATCAGCAATATATAAAGGGTCTACCAATCAGGGGTTTGTTTTAAATTTGGTTGAAATAGGTCAAGTAGGCAGTTCTGTTATTCAGTTTTTATCATATGTATAATAAAGGTCAACATTTAATATAATGCCTTTGATTTCGCTCGAAAATCGTGTTAAGATAATTCAAATCCATTATGAAAATGGTCGATCCGTGAAGACTACATTTCGCAAAATTCGCGATATTTTTATTTGTAACGATCGTCCATCTGAGACTACAATTGCGAATTTAGTGCGAAAATTTGAGTCCACCGGTTCAGTAGTAAACGTAAGCACAAAAATATGTGCTCGTCCATGTCGTTCAATCGAAAATATTGCTGCAGTACGTGAAAGTGTCACTCCATCGTTTATCGCCTCTCGACAGAAGTTCGTCAACAATTAGGCCTGAAGCCACAGATGAATTTTCATGGCGAATTTTCAGGAAGGTGTTCCTGTTGCCATACAACGGTCCACAGAAATTTAAGGACCATGAATCACACGTGTAATTCGCTCGACTTGGTTGAACGTGGTTTACCGTTTCAGAATCAGCTTTTCGGAGAGCTTTACGACTAAACGGGTCATGTAACAAGACAAATTTGTCGGTTTCAGCGTTCTAAAATAAGGCATGTCAACCACTAATGATCTCCACGATGGCGAATTTTAGGGAAGGATTTAGCTCTAAAACTTATAAGAATAAACTGGTACAAGAATTAAAGCCAGCAGATCATTCTCAACGTCTTAGATTTGCTGATTGGAATCATTGAACGTGGTGCTTGTTTTCAGAAAAATCATCTTTTCGGACGAAGCACATTTTCACTTAAACGGGTATGTTAACAAGCAAAATTGTCGAATTTGGGCTTCTGAAAATCCAAAAGCAGTTGTTGAACAACCACTACATCCATCTCGTGTCACTGTATGGTGTGGTTTATGGGTAGGGGCATCATTGGTCCCTATTTTTTCGAAAATTTTGTTAAAAGAATCGACGTCTGCAAACGTAGTCGTGGAGGACATTTACCGGATATTGTTTTCCATTCATAAATGTTCAAGCCCCTACAACATATTTCAGTAGAGAATTAGAAAATTTTCATACAAAATATGTGTTTCTTTTAAAATTTAAAACAAACCCCTGATTGGTAGACCCTTTAATTATTCAAATTCAATTTTCACAAAATTAGCAAAGAAGCATGCTTACACTTGCACCTGTTGAAGTCCAATACAAGACCTACACGCACAATGAAAATAAATCAATTCAGTGAGGGGAAGTTGCCGGTCTCCCCTTGTTAGAATTTTTTTTAAAATTTTTGAGAGCTCATTTTCCGAAGCGTCTCTGAGCGTACCGAAACGGCCTCAGTAAAGGTACAATTGGGAGTCCTTTAGCCCAGTTGGTTCTAATATAACATGTCAACTCATAAGGGATGCTTTACGGTACTGGCATAGCCCAGTAGAGGTAAAAAAACAGTACAACCCTATCTTGAAGATGTCATGTAGAAAAACAGTTTTGAAACTTTAAACGCGAGTATCTCAAAACCACGTTTTCGAAATTGAGCGAAAACATAACTCTGGCGGTTTTCATCGGATTTACATGGAATTTGAACTGTAGCTTCTTAGATAGATTCTCTAAAGAAGTACACACAGTTTTTAAGATTGATTAATAATTGTTACTATTATAAATAAATTAAGACCAATTTTTTAGATAAATATTTTTAAAACGATGCCATTTGGTAAACAAACAATATTTCTTAATAATCGTGTGTACTTCTCTAGCAAAAATATTGAAAATTAGGAAAAACGTTTTAATTTTTATCCAGATGCTGACCCAATGTCATTTAATAAGTGGGTCAAAAGGCACCATAGGCAATCGTTTCTAAAAGTTTACAGTCGTATAAGAGCAATTTTATGATGAAACAATTTCGCATGCTAGGTGCAGATTTGAAGAGAAATTTTGATGCTATTGTCAATAACAATTTAATTCGAAAAGAATCAACATTAATTTAACGATGAAATATAAAAGTTTTACTATCGCCGATGAATAATAATGAAATGTCCAACAGTGTTGTATTGGAACCAAAAGATGTTTTCGAATTTGCTGTTTTTGTAAATATGTAGAAATCGATATAGTAGGTAAGAAGTTAATATAGAATTGCGATATTTCACTTTATTTTTAGAAACTTTAGGTGAACCAAATAGAATGATAATTATTTTGGAAATAAAATAGGTATTTAAATTGTTAAGGAAATAATGAAATACATGATATTTCAATGTTTATGCCAGGAGTCTTCAAACTTGTATAATATAAATTTTTGAAAGCTCTCGCGTAAACTCGCGTTGGTTATAAATTTAAATGTTTGATTTTCCAAATTACTATTAAATAAAAGTGATTTTACGACAAACCTAGGTAGACGACCTTCATCTCCCAAACTGTAGAGTCCGGCGACCGCTGCCATGGATATCCCTAAGTAAGGGATAATTGGTGTTCATCTTTGGTACCATAATTTATTTTAAAAATCATGATACCATACCATTTAATCATGGACACGGTTTACCACACGTATCACATCACAATGCTTTATAAAAGCTAACTACAAAAAGGTCGACTCGTTATTGAATATTTGGTTGCACGATTCGACGCCACCACACTTCATTACGTTTTTTTAAATATTTTATTATTTAGTCGAACCTATAGATTTAGTTATACTTAAAATAACTGCGGCATTTTCTTTTAAGATATAAAAATAAAATTTTACGTAGGCTTCAATAATAATTAATACCTGGCGAACAATTATTAATATTCAACAAAAGTACAAAAGAGGACATACTTTCATGCTTAATTAGTATAAAATTAAAATTAATGGACACGTAAGTACCTACACCAATCGTTTCATCATACTATAACGTATTGTGTAATTCATTATGAATACATACAGTATGTCGTGTATCCAGGATAAGATATTCCAGGATATTTTCCCACCAGTTGGTAAGCCAGGGATATATACATTGTCATGGTATCATATCATGGAAAATTTCTTCTCCGTGACGTCATGGCAGTCCACAAGAAAAACTTAACAATTGGCGGGAAGATCCATGAATTACCATGAATTTTCTACTAAATATAATGTCCATACATGGAAAATACAGGTTGTTTTATAGCAAACCAAAACATTTCCTTACTTAAAATTTCGTTAATAGTTATTTTTATTTAAGTTTGTGTTTGTAAATTTTATACTTATTAACATGAAAATCTAAAAATAACTGCAGTATTGGAAATTAACGCAAGATAGTATTATATTTATAATGCATATATTGTGTAAACGAAAAATCAATATAAAACATAGCAGTATAGATATTATAAAAAATGTAAAAGTATAGCACAGGAGCTTTATGTAAATATTACAGGTAATATTATTTAGTAATGTAAAAATGAAAACTTGAGAATGTTCTCAAATTAATGCAACAAGTTCTTGTTATCTAAAAATTAGGTGTTAATATGGAAGAAAATTGCGCTGGTATCGGGCGAAAATATCGCGCTACAACGAAAACATGTAAAGGTGTAATTTTGAATTTCCGTTTTTAAATTTGTTACTAAACACTGCATCCAATGATTGCAATCAAAATTTCTTAACATGATTTTTAAAGTTTTCCATTAAATATTTAATAATATACAAAGTATTAAATTGAAATTTAAAAATAAGCGTTAGTCGATCAAATTTTTAAAATTATATAAGTAAACTATAAAAATGCCGAAAGCGCATAGAAAAGATTTGATTTTTAATTTTCACTTTGATTATCAAGTTTTACGTACATACAACATACATATTATGAATTATACATTAAAAACTTGCTGCTTTTATTCGGATGGCAAAGTTTTATTTTTATCATAATAATTATTCGGGATATTAAAAAAAAGCTGGACATTTCTTTTTTGAATATCATTTTTAGACGTTTAACATTCTCAAACGAAGTTCAAGGTTATTAAAATTTGTTATTTTTAAGAATTAGGTCACTTTGATCTATTCTTTTTTAATTTGCCGTTTATAATACAAAAATAAATAAAACGTAACAGAATTGGAGCGGGTTTTGAAATTCAAAAAATTTTCATTGTGTATTTTGAGCTCTAAAATAAAATTTTTAGTGTAGATATATCCATTAAATAATTTTGTAGCATTAATTAAATTTTGTAAGTTACACCGCCGAGTTTATTTTGGGATAACTTCCAGTTTTATATGATACAAAGAAGAAAGTTATACGCAGGTAAAATATTTGATGTATCTACAACATAAATTGATTGGTGGTCGTGCTTACACACAAATATACTTACAGCGAAAATATATTTGAAAAATTATTTTTTAATTATTCTAATTAAATACAACTAAAATATTGTTTGAATAGTAGAAAATGCCGCAGTTATATAGATAAAATTACCGGAATCGATAAGCAACTTCTTAGTAACTATTTTAAGCTAACAAATCGATTTTGTTTAACTATATACAAAAATATAAGTTTTAAAAAATGAATCCGATAAAATAAATGTGAATCAACGAATCGTTTAAAACTCTCGAGTAGCACCCTGTACACACATATGCAGTCCCGTATGAGGAACACTTTCGCGAACTTGCAGACTTAAGGATAAAAGAAACACACCGAAAGTAATATATTAAAAGGGTGCTGATACAATGTCGTTATTTAGTTAGTAAAAGGGGTAACGTATGATGCCGATCATTTCCGGATAAAAGCGAACTACTCACCTGTAGTACAATAAAAAATTATGGTTAATTAAAAATTTATAGCGTAAGATTATTTAAACAGTTACGTATGTAAGCTAAGAAATAAATAAATGAACTTTTTGGAAAAATTCTGTGGTTGCAAAATGTTTATCTTGCAAATTATACTATTCAAACAATATAACAGCTACGATTTTATTAATAGTAGTAGGTGTACGTAGTACCTATCTACCCAGTTTAATTGGTGGTCGAAATTTTTACAATTTATCTTTGATACAAGAAAGAAATAATTAATAATAATAAATTATTCGCTTTTTTGCACATGCAATTAGAAAATGTCCAGCAAACTGATGCTTTTGAAAAACATCTATCTTAGGGTGAAAGCGTGCAAGAGACAACACCGATCAAATTTTAAATAAATTCAGAGGCATTACAACTTTCAATGTCGAAATATAGACAATTTAGCATGGACCGATTCTTTTAAGGTCAGTTTTATTAATTTCGGAGATTTTTGTGCTTCATGAAGAACTGGGATCCCTGTACCTATCTGTGTTTCGCCCTTGCGACCGCAAATTTTATTTCCTTCTTCTTCTTCTTCCTCTTAATTTAGGACTAGGTCCTGTAATATTTAACAGTAACCTCGGTGAAGTTCCGAAGCCACTGTTAGTACTTTGTTTTACATCTGAAGTAGCTTGCTAGGCTGGCCTCAGATGTGCCTGTTATCCCATTTTATATTGTTAATGATGGCAATTCATTAACATATGAGAATTCTGTAATTCATTACGAACTTTTTTCGTTAGATTTTGTCAATTGTTTTTTCTTTCGCTAGTCGTATAATGTAGTTTTTCTATAGATTAAAAAAGATCGGCATATTTTAATTTAAAGCATGAAACAGGAGAAAACTTGAACTGACTTTTTTTAGTTTTTGACTAATTTCGATAAATCTTGTGGGAAACTCGATAACTACAAGAGATATGGAAAAATGGATGGCGCATCCTCGATATCTTTTTTTGAGAGAAACTCGATGGCAAAAAGTTCAATTTTTCAACGGGTTCTTGTAGGAATTTTGTTGATCTCGCCTCGTATATTAGATATTTTCTGCGAATACGGACGATCGTATGGGCAAAACGTTATGCAATTACTAACTGGGAGTTGAACAAAATATTGGGACTGACTTGGAAAATAACTATTATTCTGGTCCAAGATAGTTATAGTATGCAACGAAGCACAGAAGAAAATTTTGAAACTCGGAAATTATAACATGTACAAGGTCATTGCTACTTTATCGCTATTATTATCGACTGTTTGATTGACGAATCATAAATTAATAATTCTACCAGGGTCGTGTCAATGTATTATTGCTTATAAATTCTCAAAGTAGTTTTGGAAGGCGAATATTTTTAAAAAGTGTCACTTATCTGAGTCGATTTAAATTCCACCTTCGATATGTATGCAATTAGTTTATCAGTGGTTACGCGGATTTGGATTGCAAATATTTGTAGTAATTTTTCTAACCAGCGATTTCAATACTATCATGAGTATAACCGTTAGTGGAGGGTATTAATATCTAATTTTATAATTAGATTATTTGTAAATGTTTATTTTTACTTGTTGAAAATATATGTTGTATAAAATATTTTAAAAGGTTTCAAGTTTAATGAAATTTCAAAAAAATGTTATTATTTTTTTAACAATTCTAATGAAATTTGATAATTTTCCAACTCACATTAAAGTTTAGGACCTCCTTTGCCTAAAAGTGGTTTCGTCTTTTCAAGATATCATCAGCTAAACTATTCCTAAATGAACTAAATGGATTAAAATCCATTAAAATTAAAATCAAAAACTGTATTGGAAAATTTTTTATAATAAAATTAATTGACATGTGTTTTGACAAAGGAGGTCCTAAACTTTAATGTGAGTTGGAAAATTTTCAAATTTCATTAAACTTGAAACCTTTTAAAATATTTTATACAACATATAATTAGATTATGTGGATTCGATTGCTAAATAAGATCATAAAGGGTTAAAGGAAAGTTATTATTTGTAAAATCAGAATACTGAAAAAAAGCGGTTTTGTACCCTGTCATTGAATTAAAATAAATTGTTTTTTACTGCAAGTCATTATTATAATATTTACATTACATTATATACCTATAATACATTAGATATAATATTATACTCCAAAATTAGTTACCTTATTTTTTTCTAAAGAATTAGAAATAGAAAAAATTAAAAATATACATAAACTAATCTAAAACACCAATGAATTTTTTGTTTACATAATATTTAAACATTTGTCACATCAAATAATTTATTTTTTTAATTCTAACGCAGTTGGCATCCAAAGCATACATAATAACATCAGTAGTGTAAATGAATATGCTTCGTTGCTTTACTTCATCGCAATAAAACTACCCATTTTAATTATTTTATTAAATACCTCATAATAATAGAACTGTGGAACTATGGAGAATTTAAACTATATAGCACAACGGTCGAATTCATAGTCAAGTTTAGCATTTACTAATGCTTAAGCATCGAGTTTTAAGTTCACAATCGCATATTAGATGTTTATGTTGAGTAAAAATTTTTTGTAATTTTTACAAACTAAGTGAAATTTTCCAACTTACATTTTTAGTCTAAGACACCGTTGTACAATGACTTATCAGTTAAACTCTCCCTAAATGAATGAAAATGGAAACAACATTGTACAAGGTGTCTTAGACTAAAATTAAGTTGAAAATTAAATCATAACTTGTAAAATTAAAAAATTTATTCAACATAATATTATAATTTTACAAGTTAATAAACTATTTACAATTTATTAGATGTTCACAGGACGGAAAACCTTGTTGGTGAAAAGTAATATTTTTACAAGTACTTTTGCTCCCTAAGCACTGAATTTGCGACTATGAAATCTAAATCCGAAGCAAGGACTAAATATTTGTCTATGAATACGGGCGTAGATCACTCAAAAGTTTTAACTCACTTATAGTTAGTTGAAAATTAAACAACTTGCATACTAATATATTTTTATTACTTTTTATAACAAATGGGCAAACATGATTAACCATCTTCAACAATGATTTGGAAGATAAAGGACGTTGTTCTGTTATTCATTTGCGCATTTACCTCTTAATAACGATTCAAAATATTTATCAAAATTTTTAAATGTGACGTTTTAAAAAGGTTAAAAAAATTTAATTTAAATTTGACAATTTAGAACGTTAAATCCAAATATTTTTAAACATATTTTGAGTCTAAAATCTTGTATAACGGGCTCGTGAGCTAACTTTTTGCGTGATTTATTTGCAACATAACACACTAATACTACAAATAGCTGTTAATATAATTAAATGCATTAAGCAATTTTTGAAAATGACTGACAAGGGAAACCGGCAACTTCCCTCACTGAATTTAATTTTCATTGTGTGTGTTCTATTCTATTGGACTTTAACTGGTGTAAGTATAAGAGCACGCTTCTTTGACAATTTTGAGAAAATTGAATTTGAAAAATTATATATTATTAATGAACTGCATAAAAATTAACATAAATTTGATAAGTTGTTAATGAAATTGCGTAATATTGTAAAAAATAAAAACAAATGCGAAGAAAACTGGGATCGCATCCAGATCCTGCAAAAAAATGTTTTATATTTATTTGGTTATTTATTCCCCAGTATAACATGTCATTGTTCTCAAGAAAACCAAAGCGCTATAATAAACCCTACTCATAATCTGTAAACATTAAATGTTTTACCTTTCAGCAGTGAGGCACTGGAGGTGTTCCACACCCCAGACCCCGGTCACTACAACTTTGGCTTATTGGGATATTAGTACTTGAGTGTGGCTTGTTAAAGTTAGGATTAATTAGTATTTCTAGAGATTTTTCTAAATCGGTTATGCTGATATCTTCAATTTGTTACTAATAAAAATAAACTGCACAAACCGGGGGTCTGGGGTGTGGAACACCCTCCAGTGCCTCACTGCTGAAAGGTGAAACATTCAATATTTACAGATTATGAGTAGGGTTTATTATAGCTTTGGTTTTCTTGAGAACGATGACATATTATACTGGGAATTCATAATCCTCGCCCCTCGATTCTTGATCACTGCTTTATATTTTTGTGCTAAAACTTTTACCATTATCGGTTAATACTGATAACCATAACTTTGCAAATTTATCTATCACAGTTTGAATGTATCTGGGGTGCTCCACACCCCAGACCCCGGTCTTGACAACTTTGGTTTATATTTTGGGCTAATTAAAATATTAATTACTTAAGCGTGACTTGTTAAAGTTAGGATTAATTAGTATTTCTAGAGATTTTTCTAAATCGGTTATGCTGATATCTTCAATTTGTTACTAATAAAAATAAACTGCACAAACCGGGGGTCTGGGGTGTGGAACACCCTCAGTGCCTCACTGCTGAAAGGTGAAACATTCAATATTTACAGATTATGAGTATGGTTTATTATAAAGCTTTGGTTTTCTTGAGAACGATGACATATTATACTGGGGAATTCATAATCCTCGCCCCCTCCCGATTCTTGATCACTGCTTTATATTTTTGTGCTAAAACTTTCACCATTATCGTGACCCTCAGTGCTTCACTGCTGAAAGGTAAAACATTCAATATTTATAGATTATGAGTATGGTTTATTATAGCGCTTTGGTTTTCTTGAGAACGATGACATATTATACTGGGAGGAATTAATAATCTAATAAATAAAAAAAAAAACAAATTTGCAGAAGCTGAAGTACCCTTTGCATATGTTTTATTTTTTGCAATCTTACGCAATTACATTAACAACTTACCAAATTTATATTAATTTTTATGCAGTTCATGAGTAATATATAATTATTCAAATTCAATTTTCTTAAAATTGGCAAAGAAGCGTGCCCTTACACTTGCACATGTTGAAGTCCAATACAATACCTACACGTACAATGAAAATGAATCAATTCAGTGAGGGAAGTTGTCGGTCTCCCCTTATGAGTTATAAAAAAAAATTTTTTCTTAAGGTCCATGAACATTCCTTAGTTGTGTGTAAATTTCTATGTGTAATTTTACAAAAAACTTTCATTTTAAATGTGTGATAAACGAGTTGCGATAGTTTAATCCCTACGAAAATTTTACAGTGTTGTTACTAAATATCACACAGTGTGTCATTGAAACTTTAATATCTTTTATATTTTTTGGAGAAACAATCTATGACAATTTTATAAATATATAATATACAAATAATATAGAATGTAATTTTGTGTATTCAAAATTGTAGGTAATTATGCACTTTAAAATACATCAAAGTAGTAGTGTATAATAGAATCTATATTATAGGTAGATAACTAAAATAACTAAACTAAAACATTTTTACTTCTGAAAATCTATACTGTAGTCGGTGTTTCTACAATCTCATCATCTTAAAAGTCGAGAGTAGATGGCGTGATAATGTAAGTTGGCGTGAGGTAGTGATATTTAAACCGCGTGACGTTGGGTGCCAGCAGGGTTACGAACCAGTACTATGGCGCAAAGCAGTGATTCCTATTTATTTAATTTATTATTAACGCGTACTATTGAAACAAGAACTGGAAAATATTATTATCACCACCATGTATGTAGGTGTACACAAAATTCTTCCTCGATTTAAGAAAAAGACGAAAGTAAAAAGACGTGAACGAAATTGTTAATAATTGGGTCTTATATTAAAACATGCTCACGAATTTACCAGCTTGAGAGTTTTAAACTTACTGTTTACAGCTTACGTAAGGTCGCACTTGAAGTACTGTTCAACAGTTTGGCATCCGTACCATTTGACCACATCTTTCGGATTACGAAACTTAAAAAAAAAAATTCGTCAGATTTCTTTGCTTTAAATTTCACATTTGTTTTGATGTGGATTGCAATCTGGGATTGTCTCGTTTGGATAATAGGAAGAAGTACCTAGATTTGTGCTTCTTCTTTAAATTGTTGAACAACAAAATTGATTGCCCAGCTTTGCTGCTCAAACTCAATTTTTGGGCTCATCCTTATGAAATCCAGAACCCAGATCTTTTCTGGCCGATTTCCACAGGACGAATTATGGGATACACTCGCCTGTTTCCTAAATACAAAATCTTATAGTCTATGTCTTCTCGAACTCTTTGATGAAGTTCAAGGCACAGATAAGAAGCGATCTGTACATGTAGGCGATTGTTCGCTTTACCTACCCGTATTTTTTTGCGTTGTATTACATAGTTACCTGATTTATCGTGTTAATTTATTTATTTAATCCGATTTGATTTATTTGTTATGTATATATTTATTAGGATTTATTCTGTCAATAAAGAGATTATTAGAAATGTGAAAAATGTGGTTCTTTCTTTTATATACCACCAGTGATACGTTTATCACCGATTGAAAATCACTGGCGTAAAATTAACAATAAATAAAAGCTAAATAGCGGGAAACAACGGTTCATTTTTTGATCGCGCCGTGCTTGAATTAAGAACTTTATTTTTGATCATTTCCTCTTGTAAGATCTAGTGAACCTCCGTGGTTCAATTCAATTACAGTTTCTTCACGTGAAAGCTTTTTATGGGAGAACCGAAGAAGTATAACAGAAAATATTTTTTTCAACTCTTCAGTTAATCTTTGTACGGCTTTGGAAGAATAATGTTTGAGCGTTAAAAATGTATTTATAATAATAAAGTATCTAGATTAAATTTTGTTAATATGAAAAAGTCAAAAAATGAGTTCAGTTCTATTAATATTATCCTTATGAATTTTGAAAACAAATATCATTTTAGCAAGATCGGGTTACTTTAAATCTTTTAAATGTTTTTTTTATCAATAACAACATTTATGATTTGGCAAGCATAATAGTGTTGATTTTAGTTATTTTTAAAATTAGAACATTCAAAATTAAAATTATTTAATATTTATCTACTTACAGTAATCTAAGTTACCAACTCCTTATATTTAATGTCTAAAATTGATTATGAGTAAAAAAATCACCGGTCATTGAACTTTTCAAATCTCATCCTAAGTACCCTTAAAATTATTTTTGGGAAAAAACATCAAGTGCTTGCTAACGGAGGCAAGGTTCCGTCTACCCAAAAATTCTGTTAAAATCTATTCACGTCTATTCAAAACAAGCTGTGCTTAGCTCGAGAGCAAAATATAATTTTTTTAAAACTTATTTTATTCTTTAAAAACACGTGAAAATTAAAATTTTTTGAGTTAATTTGTGAACGTAAGTTTCTTTAAATTTAAAAGCGAAAAGAATTAATTTTATGGTTTTCACCGTAAAAATAAAATCAAAATAATCTCATTAACTCACCCTCCGACTAATAATATCATCTGCATCACAAAATTTCATGTTAATTTTCACATGGGTTCTAATGTTTTTATTTTAGAAAAACTTTTGCTAAAAGTTAAGCTATTATTAAGACATCGCAAAATTCGCAAACTATTTTTATAATTTCTAGAGACTATTTGAAAATGGGAAGACCTATGTATACGTTTTGGCAGGTTAAAAATAAACATGCTTTAAAAATCTTTTGTTTAGAATATGTAAGCTTGATGAAGAACATTAATTATTGAGAGTGACTAATTATGGATTATTCATATTAACCTTCATGCTTCTAAGTTTTGTATATCAGTTTCCAGTGTAAAATCGATAGGTACACTACACTATCTGTTAACATCACGCTTGTCATATAATGCAGGCAACTCGTAACGCATATTATATCTCAACTATTTATTTGCCGATTATTTCTCAAAATAATATTTGTTTTACTATTGGTTCAAGTTAGTTGGGAATAATGATCAATAAATAAAACAATTAATTTTGTCCGACGTTTCGGGTTTATTACCTATTATCAAGGATAAAAGCAAAATTGTATTTACTGACCACTATCCTCAACTAGTAACTTATGTACGATATATCAATTATTAAGAAAGGTCAAACAAGTTATAACCACATTTACTTGTTTTACTTCTATGCACTTATTTATTCTCCAATTTTGTATGCATGTTTGAACGTTGAATTCAACACAAAAAATTGATTCTGGATACTGGATGTGAAATAGTTATTACAAAAATTTTAATTATTCCACAGGAGAAGGGAACCTAATTTCCATTTTTATGCGCGTCGCGAATAGATTAACGAGATTCCGAAAACGTACATAGAAAATAATTTTTGTTTTTCGTGGTAAAGACAACAGAAAAAATAAATTTTTTAAAATTTGTTTTTATTCGGTTCTCCTTTTAATAATATAATTGTTTTATCCTGAAATTTAATTTAGTTTAACACTTTTCCCAATAGTACAATCAAAATAAAATCAAAGCAGAGTAAACAATCTAATAAGAGATATGTAAATATTGAAGTTAAATGTTGGAAAATTAGATAAAAATAGACACCGATCACAGGTTGTAGTTTGAACATGGAGTTTGAAGAGAAGCTAAATTAATTTAAATACTTCCATAGCGCTCTGGGCAAAGCGGCGCATGGGAACCTAATTATCTGAGAATCTAATCTTCAGTGCAAGTTTTGTTTCTTTTCTCATGTTATACAATAATTACTTATTACAAAAATAAAAGAGAAACAGAAGCTGCTCTCGAAATAAAAGTTTCCATAATCTCCATTTGTTAGCTGTAATATTTTTTTAATTTATATTGATTTTTCAAATGCTTCGAGAGTAACAACAATTGAACCTACCACTATTGTAGGCACACCAAACTGACCAAACCAAGAAAAAGGATGAAAGAGAAACATGGCTTATAAAATTGTATCGTAATTGATTAAAGCGGAAATTTGCTATCGACCTGACATGCAGGAAACCATGTATTGCCATCTACTGGCATATCCAGACGCGCCGCTGCAGACATCGAGGCGCCACTGTCCATACTCGATTTTTTCGATATATACGTAACACTATTTCAAAAATTAAATATTATTTAGGTTCTTTTACATACAATTAAGAAGAAATGAGAACTCACCATATTTCGACTTGCCTACCTAAATAAGTGTTATGAAATGAATAAATTGTATTTTATTGAAGGGTAAAATAATCTCAAGTGTTATCCTGATGTTCATTATGTTAAAAATTTTAATTACTTCTAAGTGTCAATATTTCAAAATGGTAAAAATTAAAGTTTTTTGATGTCGAGCAGGAAAATATCTTTTGGGAAAACTGGAAACATGCACCATATACTAAAACTGATAAATACGAAAATAGTACATCCTGTTCCGCATTGCAGCATCACGTGCATCCTTAGTTACCTACTTATAAACTTATAAATTTATAGCTTTAGCTACCTATAACTTATTTTAAATTAATCAAGATCGTTAGCTTTAGTTATTTGTCTACCTTTCATTGTAAAATTATTTAGAGCAGAAAACTTTCGGGCTCACATTTGACTCATTTTAAGTTAATAAAAATATTAATTTTGGTAGCACTATAAATATAATTACATTTAAAATTATCTCAACGTTCCTTTTTATTAGAAAAATTAAATTAATAATGTTCAATAAAAGTATAATGCAAAATTACAGTGGTTGATAAAAAAACAATCTACCAAAAGCGTGTACTTAATAATCTCGTTTTTAGTTCTGTTGTGTAATTTAAAAATGAAAAAATAATATATTTTGTCCTCGATAATTTGAGCAAGTTTATACTACATCCATTTCGCTATTTTGGATTTATTAGTAATTACCGTACAAAACCAAAATTAACAGATTTTTAACGCTAAAGAAGATATTGGCAATGAACATAAACAAAAATGAACAAAGTTGCGTTTCAAACACAACGTTTAAGAAAATCAATATTTGATTAATAAGACCGAAAACACTTCCAAAGAGAAATAATTTAAGACATTGCTGAGAATATACTCGCATCAATACGATAATTACAGATTAAAATTATTGTATGATGGCTTGGGGTGCACAAATGAAATATAAACTGTCGTTCTACTAAAAAATAAATTGCCTTCGATACCTGTATCTTCTTAGTTCTCAAGATATTCGGAGTAAAATATTTTTTTAATGAAGACCCTGTATTTTTTCTACATCGAAGATAACATTTTCTGAGATCTTTAATCTGAGGTTTTACGGAAGTATTGTAAGTTGGTAATTCATTATTTCGTCATGATTAATTAATTCAGAATGTAATAATACAATTTAAACTATCTTCTTATGCCCGATTTCTTCAACTATAGTTATCTATAAGTTAAAATACATTAATGTTAAATTGACGAAATTGCCAATGAGGTGTTTGATTTGTTTTGTTTTGTTGTGTGTTTGGTTATTTCGATGTGGTCTGATTGGATGGGATTGGATAAGGTGCATATCATCAGCCTCCTTCCATTGCGAATTTTTAATTCAAAAAAGTCTATTGTGCATTCTTTATTTTCGGTTGGACTTTTTTTGTTTTTGAATTATTTAGAAAATTAGTTGGGAGGGCCGAGACCTTAGCTCCACCTCCGATTTTAAAATAATCTCAATAATCGTTTGTGCATGATTGTACATAATTTATTTCACTTCACTCTTTTTGTTGCCCAATTATGTCATAATTTGAAAACTAAAACGTAGCTGAGATTTCTAATAAATTTTCAAATCTTAATATGTTTGCCTGCATTGTAATATTTGTAGTGAAGGTGTTTCACACCCCAAACCCCGGATTAATTATTTTATTTTTATCAGAAGTAAACTGTAGATCTTTCCATACTTGGGCACTGGAGGGTTCCACCCGATCGAGTAGTTTAGTTTTTATTAAAGTAAACTGAAGATCTCCGTTGCAGAGGCACTGGAGGAGTTCCAAGCCCCCAAACCCCGAATCGAATAGTTTATTTTTACCAGAACTAAAATAAAGATCTTCCGTTGCAGAGGCACTGGAGGTATTCACATCCCCAGACTCCCGGATTAATTAGTTTATTTTATCAGAAGTAAACTGAAGATCTCTCATTACAGAGGCACTGGAGGTGTTCCACACTTCCCAGACACCCTTAAATAATTTATTTTTATTAAAATGAATTAAATATTTAACTATCCGAGGTTACTGTCGAGGTTACTGTTGGATATTACAGAACCTAGTTCTAATTTAAAGAAAGAGGTATAACAAGTTTTTTTAAATTAGTATGGCAAGTAATTGTGTTTTCACGACCATAGTTAAATACAAATATGATTGCAGAGATTATTATGCAAGTATTTTAATAAATCGATCGAGATTAGAATTTTCATATTTAATAAATTGTCTTGGCAGTACTAATTCAAATTCTGACAATATTTTTATTATTGATAAATTAGTTAGGTTTCGTGATATTCGATTTTCTGTATTATAATAAATTAATCATACTTGATGTTTAAAATTCGCAATCTTCGAAAAGTATTAATTTATGAATAAATTTACGAGATTTTAATAAATTTTCCATTTCGTGAAAATTTGAGACTAAACATCATTTTGACGATTAACTATTTATTTTGGATCAAATCTGAAATTTTGATACACCTTCACATATTGGGGTTGCGAATAGACAGACGGTAGTTTATTTTTATCAGAGTTTGAAGATCTCCCATTGCAAGAGTATGGAATTTACAATTTTAAAAAATTTACATTTTGTTAAAAAGTTTATATTAACAATTGTTATGCCATTACTGAACTGTTTAATAGGTTTTATCCAATTCTTATAAATACTATTAAATGAATCTGACAATTAATCATAAACTGCATAATTATAAATTCCGTACCCTGAGTAGATCTCTGCAACGAGATCTTCAGTTTACTTTTGATAAAATAAACTGTCTTAATCCGTGCGGACTGGGAGGTGAACACCTCCAGGCTTCTGAACGAGATCTCAGTTTATTTTTAAAATAAACTGCTCAATCCGGGAATCTGGGTGTGAAACCTCCAGTGCACAAATTTTGGAATGAAGAATATTCAGAACATGCAAACCCCAGACCGAGTAGTTTATTTTTATCAGAAGTAAACTGAAGATCTCCCATTGCAGAGGCACTGGAGGGTGTTCCACACCCCAGACCCCCGGTTTAAATAATTTTGGGAAGGTTGAAACATCCAGTGGCTCTGCGACAGAAAATCTAAGGGTGTTCCACACCTTCCAGACTACTCGGTTTAAATAATTTATTTTATTAAAAGTAAATTAAATATTTAAGCATATCCCAAGTTTTTAAAATTAGCTATGCTAAGTAAATGTGTTTAATTTGTTATCCTGACAATTAATCATAAACTGTATAATTATAAATTCCGTATCCCTGGAGTAGATCTCTGCAACGGAAATCTTCAGTTTACTTTTGATAAAACTGGAATAAACTGCTCCCGACCAGTGTTTTTATAGAGTAAACTGGTCTGTGAGGGACTGGAGGGTTCCTCCAGTGCACAAATTTGGAATGAAGAAATTGCAGAATCCAGACGAGTAGTTTTTTTTATCAGAAGTAAACTGAAGATCTCCCATTGCAGAGGCACTGGAGGGTGTTACCCCACCCCCAGTTTAAATAAATTATTAAAATGAAGAATATTAAGATATCTCAAAAAAATTAGACAAGTAAATGTTTAAATTGTTTTGACAATTAATTATAAACTACGTAATTATAAATTCCGTAGAGGCAGATCTCTGCAACAAAATAAAAATACTTAATCCGGGGGCTGGGAGATGTGGAACACCTCCAGTACCCTGCAATGGAAAATCTTCAGTTACTTCTGATAAAAATTACGAGGATGTGGTGTGCGGAACTCCAGTGCTCAAATTTGGAATCTCAAGTCTCTGAAATACCGATAAAGTACGTGAAATACAATGAAGTATCGATGAATTAGGTGAAGTACCGTGAATTATTGATGACAACGGCGAATTATGGGAATATTGAATCGCGTGAATTACTGCAATTATATGAAGTATAAAAGTATGGAAAATTATGACGAAGTACGTGAAGTGTGAAGTTAATTGTACACGATTTCCTCTAGCGGTTGACCTCTTGGATTGCTATTTATGCTTATCAGGTTGGGGTGGTTCGAAGTAAAACATTTTCAAATATACGCATTTTGCATGTATTATATCGACAATCGTACGATTATATCATCGTATTATAATAATGTACCTATAAATGTGACAATACGATACATGCGTAGACAGCGTAATCTCCTTTTTCCTAAATTGAATAAACACATGATATAAAAAAAATATTTTAATAAGTACTTTATGACACGCTAAAAATAGTTATATTTAAATTGAAAATTAATGTTTATAATGAATATTGTATAGGGAGTCCGATTTTTGACCTTCGTCATAGCGATCTCGATTATCTAACGGTACAAATAATTATTAATAGATACCAAATAGTACGTTAAATTAGAACCAAGTTGCGTTGTTTTCCCCTGACGAAGAATCTGAAAAATAATTTAAAAAAACAATCTTCAATAAATTATTTGAATATTGCAGTAGCAATATTCTCTTCACTTCTTATATATTTCAATATCTTATTGGTGGTTTAGTATCGTGAGGAATAAAATCTCTCAAAGGATGTTATTCACATCAATATGTGTCCGACCACCCTGTGGGCTTTAAAGAAATATTTTTGCGATTGTTGGAAATGTAATACCGATCATTTTTAGTCATAAGCTGTTTAATTTTATTAATTTTGTTAAATTATACTGAATTTATGCCATATTACCTCGATTAAACCTCTTTTTCCCTGAAAGCAATTTTATTCATTTTAAGTAGGCTTCGTGCTGCCGTAGACAAAATCTTAAATTCAAAATTTGGAGTGATAACTACTATACCTACTTCATTTAGACGTTCAGGCTCAGTGTTCACAGATCACATCGACATTTTCCAAAAATAAACAAAATGTATATGGTTTGTATTGTATTGTATTGTATTGTAGGTTTGTAAATTTTAAACACTGTCAAATATTGATTCAATTTCATAGAAATCTTCTAGCTAATCTGTGAACTTCAGAAGTTCCTTCGTGATTCTAGAGAGGCATTTTAAGTATCGAAAACTATTTTTTTTTGGATAAACACAATTTTAAAGTTAATTTCAATTTTTTTTCTTCAAAAGCAAAGATCATAGTTTTTCTACAAAATTGAGATTTTTTCTTAAAGGCATGAAATTGGAAAATCTGCGTAGATTTTAATAGGTATATTTGTTATTACCCTTAAACCTTAAATTGGGGCTAAGACTTTCACAAGTCACATTGCAGTTATACTGCCAAAAATAGTAGTACCAATGCGTAAAATGGAGTTATGCTAGGCAGTTTCTGACTTCTCACTACTTATTCTTATTGTTTATTTTTCAATTTCTAATTCAGCTTAAAGAAGCGGAATCGAAGTCATTACAAACATTATTTTTATTGTTCCTGGCATTGGAAAACTTGAAAGATAAACAGAGAAAAACGGTTTGAGTGGGTTAATGGATAGTATAATATACATGGATAGCAGGAAAAAATTATTATTATAAAATCATTGTTAGTATTTACTTTTTTCCCCTAGCGAAAATAAGTAATATTATATTGTTAACACCATAGTAACAAGACGCAATGCTTACTAATACCTATGCAAAACAATCAATTAATTGTTTGACATTATAACACATAAGGATACTAATAATAACTATTTAAATTTAGATTTTTGAGTCGTCATTAGCTTTTCTGCGATCTCAAATATTTTCGACCGCAAAAAACTGTCACTTACGCACCTTGATACATAAATAGCTATTTTGATCTGAAGTTATAATGAAACTTATAATGTACCATATGGGACAAAAAATTTAATGTTATTAAATTTCCCGGTGTTGTTTTAAAAATCTTGATTTCTCATTGTTTAAATAAAATTTTTTTGAAAAAATAACAATAAATTGTTGGACCTTCTAGCAATTTAAACCTTCACGATTTTTGTTATTTTATTAACAACAGCTTAAATATGTCACAGTTTCCGCTTTTATTTATTATACATTCACGTCGTATACGTACTCTTTGGGAACCTAAACCTACCCTATTTAATCGGTTTAATTTGATCTGGGGAACCTTTTGTCAAGTGTTATAAAATTAATTAATGTACATACTGACGAAAGATCAGAAACTGTCACAATACAATAAAATAGGTCATAACCTATTTAACACATTTATCGTTCTATAGAACGGTGCAGTGTTTCCCAAAATATGGTTCACCAACCTCGAGGACCCATGCAATTATTTTAAGAGAAGTCGCGTAAAACGTGATCCTTTGAGTTGGCTTCACGTTTGGGAAACACCGGGACAGTTGCTTTTATCAAATTGCACTGCATTATTATAATTTTAATTTACCTTGGAAGGGCAAACTCCCCAAAATATTCGGTCATTGCAAACATCGTCATTTTTGTCGAGTTTCATAGCGCTCTTGAAAATCAAAAAATTTATCAAATTCTTCAGAGCACCCGGAATAAATTCCGGGTGCCCCGTCTCACTCCCACAAGAATCGAAGGAAGTATTGCTTGATGTGATGTAATTGTTTTTGTGCACATTATTTTAAAAAATAAACCGTTATTTATACATACAAAAATATTTATTTACTATTATAATTGATAATAATATCGTGAAGGTCTTCCTTATTTTATAATGGCAAAATTTGAGGTTATCCTCTTTAATCATTAAAGTACTTCTTATTTTAATGGTATTAAAAAAGATTTCAGTAGGTAGTTTTTAAGAAAAATCTATGCGAAAACCTAATAACGTAATAATTATCTTTTGGTTTTCTTTATAAAAAAAAGTAAGCAAGGGCGTTTTAATGTACATTTCATGTAGGAAATGAATATTTTCAACTGCTTCAAAACACACTACGTAGAATGTGAAATTAATTATGTAGATAATAAATTCGGCCTATTTTTATTAATAATAGGAAATTAAAACAGCACTGTGGACGGCAGAACGGAGCGCGCTCGGAAGAAGCGACTGCTGGACCTGCTCGAAGCATCCCCGGTATCCATGATAAATTTGCGCACTCGCATTATCGGCCAAGCTCCAATACCAATTCCAGTCTTTCTGGCGCCAAAAATTCGTGCCAAAATTTAAGAAAATAAAGTAAATTACTTCTTTTTTACCTATTTTGATGAATAACTGTGTCCTTACAAAAACGAACTCGTCCTTTTAAAATAATTGATCGTCATTCTGCGCAAAAATATAACATTCTAAATCGGTTAGCTACAGGATGCACCGAATAAAGATTTACTTATTTTTTTAGTTTAATAATATAAATAATAATGTAAGTATAATGAATTTTTTACAAAATTTTAAACATCCAACAACTTTAGTCTCTGATTCTTTAAAACGACTATCCCTTCATAATAATAACCGATGAACTGGAAGTAGAACGAATTTCAGTAATTTTAATAGCGGATTAAGTATACCAAGCAATTTATGTTTATTCTATCTGATTTGTTGCTAAAATTACTAAAATTTGTATAAAAATTATCAAATTAATGTTATTTTAAATGAGCATCTTTGCACTGTTATGTTCTATTGTATTCAAGAGGAGAGAGTGCCTATGAAAAATATCCAACTACACAGGATTGCCTTTTAATTGGTCCTGAGGAAGCTCATAATAAAGTTGAGCAAAATGTCGACCGATTAACAGAGCATCATTAATTTTTGTCCAACATCCCGAAAAAACTACTCCAAATTTATTAGTAAAATGGACGAAAATCTTCGGCTAACTTCAATGTTTTGCTGTTTATAAAATTTTTGAGATTATATATAATTCTTAAATATATAAAAAACTGACAAAAAGTATACAATATCTGTAGCATTACTCGTACCGGTCAGATGCACAATAATTATAAATAATTTAAATTCCAACTGGTGAGAAACCATTTTCGTAAAAAATTTGTGACTATAAAAAATGTCCTCTTGGTTTTAGAGTTGAATTTCAACACAAAAGTTGTATCAAAACAATTTTTAATTTTAAATTTAGTAGTATTTAATAGTAATAACCGGAAATAATTTTATAGTAAAATAAAATATTCGTGCATTTATAGGGAAATGGTAATTATTTTTAATGGAAATTACGAATTTCTTTATATCTCGACCTTTGCCAAAACGATTTTGCAGTTCTGGTGGTTTTTGCCTGTTTCTATATCTAGAAATTCTATAATTCGTTTGAAATTTTTGAAGCACCTTGTAGTATGCTTCAAAAATATAAGAATTTACTTACAAATTTCAATTTTTCCTCGAGTGTAATTGACATTATTTTAAGAAAACCGCAATACTTCATTTATTGTTAAGGTGCTATAAGATTCGTTCAGCAAGAGCGCAATCTTCGTTTTCATTAACTTCGAATCAAACATTTGCTTATTTCTTTTCAGTTTTTATTTACACCACCTCCCATTATTATGCATAATCTACTTTATACCACGTTAATGAAATTGCAGTTGTATCTTCATATTAGTAAATAGGAAAATTTTATTTTCATATTACTTCTGCTTATTTTGCGTTATTAATTGCTGACATCAGCGGAAGGACGAAAATTATTTAAGCGAGTTATTGAATTAGTCCAAGACACTCCTGAAATTTTAAAGATTAAGGTGGCAAAAAGTATCGATAATTATTTTCAAACCTAATATCGATTGATCACTATAAAGTGCGAGCAGCAAAATTTACAGACGTCTGTATTAGTTCGTACTTTTTTTCCGCTTACCTATTCAAAAAATAGTTTTGAAGCACAAAAAATGCTTATATTGACAACTTCAATTGCAAACCTGAAAGTGGCTAGATTTTTTCCGAAAAAGTGTTCAGTAGGTAGAAGAATACAAAACCAGCACTATCCTGGTAAAACCAATGCGAATGGTCACTTTACTTATGAACTATTTTATTATTATTCACAAGTTAATCATTTTGTAAAAATTAAATAAATACATAAATAAGCTCTCTTCAGAGTATTTTATCTATCTCTTTCAAAGTGAGTAGTCTGACAGTGTGTAGATACTTTTTGCAAATTTTGTACAGAATTTTAAAACCCACTTTCCTTAAAATATCCTAAAATATGATATACGCGTGCCATCTACAAAACATTTTCCAAACTGCAAATACATAACATTAGGAACATAGGGACTAGAAAAACCTGAATTAATTTCGTTACTAATGATTTTTAAAATGCAAACTCTGAAATAGATGCTTTGTAATGAGATAATGTAAATACTGCACGATTTCTTTACTATTTTCACTACAATAAATAAAAAACTGAAACGTCCCGCAGGCTTGTTTTGTTTATTTATTTATTCATTAACTATAAATGCTTTTTACTTCTAATTGTAACATATTATCGACAAATGTTCAAATAGATCATGTTGCAAATTTGAGTACGATACGTTATCTGTACTTGGTTTTTGGTGGTATTTGCCACCTTAATCGGTGAAAATTTGATCAAATTCAGTCGAGTGGTTTTGAGATTAAACGAGAAAACAGTACAAACTTTGTTTTCTTACAATATTATTAGATTCAGATTTAAGTAACTTAGGTGAAAAACCAGCGCAATATTTAAGTATTGGCGTAGTTAAAATCTCCTGTTGTTTTTTCCCGATTAGTTGAATACTACTTAAATAATTCGGCGATAATAATTATCTAAAGCAGCTAATCATATCTTAAATTTTATTCAACAAAAATTGTAAATTTGAAAAAGAAAGGTAATTTATTAGGTCAGGGAAAAAATTCGTGGCGTTTTTTAGTAAACTTCAACTGGTTTTCTAATAGTGTGAAAATGAATTTATATAATCCTGTGTTCTTCTGTGAATTCTGGTTGAAAAACTGAATCAAATGGTTTTCACAGACTTCTTTTGAAACCACCTTAATTCCATTAAGAAAGTTCTACCCAGATCGGAACAAGTAATAGTCAGAGGATGCTATGTCTGAACTATACAGTGAATGCATCAAAACTTCTCAACCAAGCTCTCGCAATTTTTACAGGTGATCAAAGAAGTGTGTGGTTGGGCGTTGTCATGATGGAAGACAACACCTTTTCTATTATTAATTCGGGCCGTTTTCTTCCAATCGCTCTAGTTATCCACAGTAGAGTTGAGAATCAATCGTCTGACCAACTGGAAGTAGCTCATGGTGGACGTTCCCCTGGACGAGCAAACCATTTTAGTGCAGCAGATTTTGATAAAGTACCTTCACCGTACACAGCACAAATTTTTTCGCAAGCCTGTACAGCGTTCTTCCCTTTGTCGTAATAAATTGCAAAATATAGCCCAATTTTTTATTAATTTTCTCAATTTTCAAACGCAAACAACTTTTCAATCACTGCACCAATTTCGATGTAGTATGTACACTCAAAGTAACTCTCGAAGTGTCACCTTTCCAACGAGCTTTTAGTGGTGTTGCTGCTATCTGTGTTTCCCGAATCACTTGCAATTGATGCCATCTATCGGGAAAAACGCCCCAAACTTTTTCCCTGCTCTGATGTACATAGGAAAACTTTCATAGATTTTTTAGATAAAATTAATAGTATTTTATAAATGCTCCTTGAGACGAATTTCTGTTAAAAAAATCGTATTATTAAAATTTAATATTTTAAAATTAAGATAATTGTAAATGTTTATTATCTATCTTGAGAAATTATATGTTGAATAAAATATTTTATAAATTACAAGTTTAATGAAATTTGAAAATTTCACTTATGCGCTAAAATGTAAGTTGGAAAATTTTCAAAATTCATTAAACTTGTAATTTTTAAAATATTTTGTGCAACATAAAATTAAGGTATGATAAAATTAAAACCAAATTGAAATACGTAGGTGTAAAAATGTTTATTCGTACCTAGATAATATACTCGTAACTATGTTACGTGTTTAATCGTATTAAATATTCGTTTCTCTAAAAATGTTCTTATAACTTTCCGTCGTACAAATGTATTCGTATATTTATACAATATTTCAGATTTCTGGAAACGTTTGGCAGTAAGAACAAATTGGCACGTCACTTTATCAGCGTCATCAATAATTGCGTGTGACGCTGCTAAAAAAGATTAGTATAATATAGAAGGAGCTTTAGCGCTCTTTGTAAAAGCTGTGAAGAATATAACATGAGCATACATTTCCATCTAAATTATTTCAATACTCTTGTAATATCCTAAGAAACACAAAAAATCAAAGAAGGCTGAAATGTAAGAATGGTGCTTGCCATTGGTTTTCGTAAGAACAAAATTGGACATACTTTTTTTTATGATTTTCGTGGAAAGCTGTGACGGCACAAAATCATGTTTCTTAATTAATTACTGAATAATGCATTGAATGAAAGATTAAAAAAGATGTCAAATGGCAAAAGATATCCAATCGACCTAGATAATATATTTTACTATGACAAAAATACCAAAAGGCTTTAACTGCACTGCTGTTGTTAAAATATTTCAGATTTATACGAGTATTTTCTATTTTCATTTCAATTACTATACCTACTCCTTGTCGTGAAAATGCTTGTTTGGACTACGCCCCTCCCTTATGTTATTAAATAACATAATTTAATTTTTATATCTAAAATACTTTTTGAAAATATAATACTTATATTACTGAATGCTTTATTGCGATGCCATATTTGAATTTAATCAATGCCATTTTTATTGTATAACATTGATAGTTATGATAAATTAAAATTTCACGTTCGTAATATGAACAGAAACCAATTTTATATTAACTTTTATAGACTTTTTGCGTCTTTTTATAATACACATAAGGTTTTCTTAATAAGCTAAGCCTCGTCATTGCATTCAATGCATACGTCGTACAATCGTATTATAAAGCATCTCAAAAAGGGACTGCACATTCAGCAAAACTTTCATTTTCAAAAGCACACAAAAACGAATGCAAAGTACGCACAAGAAGCTTTGTGTTTAAATTTTTTTCACAAAAACGTATAATAAGCATTTGAATTTGGGGTGGTAAAATGGCTGCACTTTTATATTCACATTTCACCTAATTTGCAAAAATTAAGCAACGATTGAGTAATCATTTTTTGCAAAATAGGTAAAACACTGACAGCAGCAAGAAGCGACTTTTTAGGCGAGGCCGTGCTGGGGATGCTGTGCTGTCGTCGATACCTGCGACGAAGACGTCTACGACGTGGTGTATAAAGATTGTTGGCTTCGGCTTCGATAAGGGTGGCACGGGCTCTTGGCATGTCGGCCGGGCCTCCCATCGGCCCAAACGACCACCACACACTGCCGCTCCCAACCCATCGATCACAACGCCACCCCCTTAACCTACCCCACAACGAGAGCCTCTATGCGCAGCCACCGACGCCTTTTAACGCCTATCCCAAGTTGACGATCTTAGCGACCTGTACTACCATAATAATTATTACATTTCGATATCTTGTCATAATGTTTTCAATGACATAAATCCCTTTTTATCAATTTAATGTGCTTGTCAAATACATATTTTCCTAAAATTCGTTAATATTTCCTGAATAATTTATATCATTAATTTGATAATGATAAGTATTTCAATAATTATTCATAATGTATTTAAAATCCATTTGTTTAACAAATTTGACAATGGCGAACGCCTACTAATTATTAATAATAGAAAATGCACGCAACTAACGTTTATTGTGTGTTTAGTTCGATGAATATTTAATTGCTTAATTCGTTAATATCATTTTACGCTATAATTCCTACGATTAATTTACAATATAAGTATGGCATTCAAATTAATGTCGATTGTAAGTGATTTCCTTTAAACTGTTTCCAACCTGTCAAATGCGACATCTGTCAGATCTGATCCATCAGAGAAACAGTTTTTATAAAATATAATTTGAATATCCGTGATAATCAGCGAAATTGGTGACTAATAATAAGAACCTATGCCTATCCGAAATCCTCCCTTATTTTTTTCATAAAAATCTCACTTTTAAAAATATTTCAAGATATTTGTATTTCCACAATCGACTTTATTACAATATTGTTAGGGCTGGAAATGTTTTCACATAACGAAAAATCATCGCGACAAAAAGTAGATAGGTACAACAAAGTTTTTTGAAATTTAATTTTTGAAAATTCCAAATTTCTAAGCAGCTACACAATATTCAATCTCATGTGGAAAATTCCTTAAAATAAATCTAAATGTTTAATATTTGGAATTTCTGCTTTAGATTTTATTTTAATTTCAAATTCTAAAGTCGTGTCTTTTGTTTATCTCGTTTGTAATGCAGGGTAAATAACACAAAAATACACACTCAAATTAAAAAAAGATAACACACTTTGTAGTTTTGGCTGTTAACCAAAAATTGATGGTATTTGACTTTGTGGTATCCTTAAGTATTTACTGACCAATTTAGTTCTTAGTATGCTCTTATGCAATTTTGCATATTCGTTGGCCATGTTAAGACCTCGTGCTTTCGATTTTGTAAAATTAAGAACATAACTATTATAATGCTAAACTTATATTAATTTAATCCAAATATTGACATTATTTTTTATTAGCTTTATTTTATTATTTTCAAGTCCGATCAAAAGAGTGGGCATTGAGTGTTACTTTTTGAGAAAAAATAAGCTGGGAGCTGTACTACTTTTTAAAATAACGAGGTCACAAATGGACAAATAAACATATTTCACGACAGCAAATTCATATTTACTCATCTTTTAGACTAATGCATAATAACGAGAAAAGCAGAAACTTCTAGCTTATTTCACCTTCAATTTTGTATAATACTTTATATTATAATGTACATGTTCCCAATCTCGACTGAGAAACCTTTTACAAATACATAATTGCACGTTTATAAGTCAATTATGTACCATCATGACGTATCATGATGGGAGACTGGCCATTGACTGGAAATTACAGTTTCTTGACTAACCAATCGGTGGGAAAATGAATATATAGGTAAATCGTTAAGACAATTTTAATGCCAAATTCTCTTATCAGCTGTAAGGCCAAGGTAAGGCCCTTCAGTTTAATGTCGGTTCCGAACGTTTAAAAAACAATTTAGCATTTAGATCACATGGCTGCTGACATTTTTTGTTTTGTTTTTGGCACATATGGCTTTACTAGGATTCGAACCTAAAATTTCATTTCAGACATAATATTTTTAATTGCCATAAAACAGGTTTAACTCGAACCTACGGGCTTGTACAGCAAAAGAAAGAAAGTGCACAGTAATTAAAATCGCCAAAAAAAAAGGGAAAACGAATCCGGCGACGTTGTAAAACTTTAATTGTTAGAAAAATTATTTGGAAGACCGGAATAAGCAACTGATAAATAAGAATATCTTAGACTAAATCTCTAACCAGCTTTATAGAATTTAATTGCGTTCAAAACAGTTAAATTCACAAAAACAACTGAAAACACGTGAAGTATTTGTACGTTAGCACGTCGTGAATGGCTGGGAGAGAAATTTCCTCCCAGATTAATAACTTTGACAATTATAATCATCAAGATGATGCATGTAGAACAGCACTAACGATCCCGAACCATTTCTCGTTACTGCGGACAAAGATTTAGTGGACAAAGATAGAGCAACCAAATAATCGTGGTGCGTTTTCAATTTTTTTGCAAATTGTATGCAAGAACTATTATCATGTTTCTGCACAACATATGCAATTTTTTCTGAGCACATACATAATTAAAAAAGATTTAGAAGAACATGCAAGTAGGTACTAAACTGGCAAAATAAATTTAACTTTACATTTTCCGCTTGACAAGGAATCCACGATTTTTTTAATTAATGGCGTTAGAGAAGCTCTAAAATTGGGTAACCAAAAATGCTTAATCGTAAAAAAATTTTCACGTGGCCAGTTCGACTCTGCTGTTTTCAACAACATTCTACACCGCTACACAATACCAAAACAATTCAACAGTGGTGCAGAACAAATTTTAATAGAACGACCACCATATTCGCTGCAGCTTAATTACACATAGATTACCGCGTGTGGTCGATTTTAGAGTGAAAATCTTGTGTCAAAATCTTTAAAAGGTTTAGTCGCTAGTCGAAAACTTTTATAAAGAAAATATATTAAATTATTTGTTTGCGCACTTGGCCGTAAGTATATTATTATAGTTTGCTGTTACTATTTTTAATTAACCGTCTATGCGAATGAATTCCTTTTCCTTTTTTGGTAATTGATTTTTCCAAGTCTGTTACACTCACAGTGGGTACCTACTGTTCCGGCGGTTTATCGGAGAGCTAAGCCAAATTTTCTTATAGAAGCACTTAGTCGGTTGATATTTATATTTATTTTATCGAAAATTGGTTATTTTTTATTGACGATAATAAGGCATTACCTGTCCTACCTTCTGCCAAGACCGCTAACGGGGGGCGGTGTACCAGGAATTTGGCGCTGATGGTGCTGATGGGATGTGCTGAAGTGTGCCATGTCATACTGCTACACATCAATACGTTTTGCGTTCACAATTATTAAACAATAAAAATTACAAATTTACACCCATATTTTCGGCAACCTGATATAGTGCGCGCAATTCAATATTTTTATATTTTAACTTGTTTTTTACCACTATTACACATCGGTAATGTACTATATCTAATAATTAATAGTTAAATCGCGTATGCAACTACAAATTGTATTGTATAACAATTAACTGTATCGAAATTTTAGCTTGTTTAGAAAATGTAGGTACTGCTTAGGAACACCAGGACATTTCTAGAGCACGACAGACATGATCGGAGAATTTGCTAAAGCGGTGCCAACGAGTAGCTTCTTCTCAACCTGTCACAAAACAGAATATTATTAGATCCCGACGGCCCAGACGACCGCAAAATTATTATTAACTAAACTATTGTTTTGTTTACGGTTACGCATTTTCTTTGTATAACATACATTCCCCAGAACATATTTTTTAAAATACATTTAGTAGTGGTGGTGTGTTTGTACTACTATTTATTTTATTTTTGGTTTCTTAATTTATTAATAGCCAAAAACTGTAATCGGACTAATTAGTAATTTTCTTTTGTACGAGAACCACTTTAGTGCGGGTTCCTTCACGAATAAATCTTGATGCATATTGGTTATAAATTGAATTGAATGGGAATTGATTGGTGAATAAATTTTCGAATAAAGTTGAAATTTTGTGCGCCAAGTTGGAACTAGAAACAAACGCACTCTACTTGGTTCATAAAATTTTACTCGAAACAAAATAGAAACTCGGAAAGTGGAAATTCGAAGCACCACCGCTAGGCGCCAGGATCTGCTCAAAAAACTAAAATGTAGAAATACAAACATATCGAACTGGAGATTCTTTTTAGATTACCTAAAAATTAAATATTCAAATATATAAAGGTTCGAGTTTTACTACTTACTTTGAAAAAAATTCCATTATTCGACGTTGCGTTTACCTAAACGTGACTAAAATTTTATTATCCCTTCTTACGCAAGTAGATAATATTCATTTATGTAACAATCAAACCTTTTGTAAATTATTACAAAATCGAAATTAATTTTTGTTAATGATACATGCATGCCGGAATAGCTTTATGTCTGTTAAGATACAAACTTGAAATCCGGTGTAGAGCTCAACTTATGAAAATTGAACAGTTAAAACACGCTATGAGATTAGTGGTTTTCCCTTAACACAAATTTTCACGGCCATTATTAAATTAATTCTAATATATCGCTTTTAAGACATTCAAATTATCGGCATAATGTGTTAACAAAAAGTTTGATTATTGAATGAAGCCGATTGGCACTCTTATTAATGAAGTCAGTTATAATTTATTCACGAGGTTAATGATTTTTCTAAAGAAAGCAGTGAGTTAGTATGTACTAGGTATTATGTACTTACTACTTGTATTGGATGTGCAGTAAGGTATATTAATTTAACTTACAAAATAATCACCAAGACGTCAATTTTTTAAACATTATTATTTCTACAAAAATAAAAAAAACATGACTGTGAGTATATATTACTTATAACAAACAATTTGCCTAATAAATGTTGACCATTTTCTCAAAATATAAAGTATGAAAACTGACATCTGCAGTAGCAGAAAGCCGCTTCATTTATAAACGTTCCACTTGAAAGTTGAGATAAATAGATAGAACTCGATAAGCATTACAAAATTTAGTTTATTCTAAAATTATTATGCTTGAAATAGGCACTTGCTTTGAATAAAATTTATATTACTTATACGATTTCGACTAAAATTTGTTCGTTTGTCTGTTTGTCCAACGTAATGGTACCGATGTAGGCGTCATTGTGTTAATTATTGACGCGCATGAATGGTGAATACATAGGTAGGGTTTGGCTATCCACTTTAAATTCAATAGGGGCATACCCTATTTAATTTGTAAGTTAAAACGGCAGGTGCATGAGCTACAATATACCCTGCACATTAAAAGCATCGTGCATCTACCTTTTTTTTATGTTTTGTGCTTGCAAATGATTGACCCGCTTCTGCGACTACTTAATTTTACGAAAGAATTTAAAAAAAAAATTATAAGTAACAATAATTAAGTCTTTAAATATCAATTTGTCAAGGACATTCAAAAATACTTTGAACGTATATTTATAAATACGAAATATTGTCCTAGGAATGGGCTAGTAAAAATTATTATTTATGTAAAAATATCAGCCAAAATAAAAGTATTTAGTAGGTGAGGGTGTTTTAATGAATAAGAGAACGGAGAACAAGGGATGTATGCATATGTTTATATACATAATATTATTTAGTAGGTAATATGCTCATAATACTCAACAAAAAGTTGTCATATTATAGTAACAGCAATTTTATTGTAATAACGGCGATGGTTAGAAAATAACCAATTTATTAAAAAAAATTCTAGTTTCAAATTATGCATACATTGAACCGATTCAAGTTTCAACAAGAAAGGAGAATTACATTAACCTCGGTTAGGGTTGATCAATAATGCAGATTTCAGATAACAGTTGAGGTTCTTTGGGTTTATCTACGCTAAGTTAAAATAAAAAGTGTTAATAATTTTATTAACGTGTTGCAGTTGTGACGTAACACGAAATATTGATTTAACTATCATTTGCGTAATTGTAAAGTACGATAAATTATTATTATACAGGGTGCCCAATTTTTGTCCTTCGCAACCAGAATCTCGGTTATTTTAAGAAATACGAATTCAATTAAATTTAGTCAAAGTTGCGTAATTTTCCTCCGAAAAACTTGAAAAAATTTGACCTGTCATTTTTAGCTTTGAAGATTATGTAAGCAAAATTAGAAATAGCAATTTTCGTTTTTAATCTTTTAAATTGAAAAACCCAAGACTTAGTTACTAAGGTAAAACCATAAAATTAGGTAATATAGAAGGAAATATTAGCGAATCAACGAAAATCAGCACAGATGTAATTGAATGCTTATACCCTTTCAGCAATCGATGAGTCTATCGTGATTTTGAGGGCACTTTTTTATGGATTGTTAAATGTGCAAAAAATCGCGCTTTTGTGAATAATTGAATAATTAAAAAGCCAATTTTATCGAAAATTTGCAATAGATCTTTTTTGTAGCTTTAAAAATTGCTTTTAGGTAATTTGTATTGTTAGTTTTGACTTTAAAAATTGACCCAGTAAAAATAGCCCGAAACCGAGGGGTTAACCGCTGGTGAAGTTTTTTGTACACAACTCATGAAGTACATGACATCTCATGTGAAAAGTACTTGTGAAATACATAAAGTACTTGTGAAGTACTGGTAAAATACATGAAGTACGTGTAAAGTAGGTAAAATACGTGTTAAGAATATTGAAGTACAAGTGAAATATCATGAAGTTAGTAAATTTTTGGTGACACACCCTCCCAGACCCCCCGGTTTAAATAATTTATTTTTATTAAAAGTGAATTAAATATTTAAGCATATTTCAAGTTTTTTAAAATTAGCTATGGCCAAGTAAATGTGTTTAATTTATAATCTGACAATTAATCATAAACTGCATAATTATAACTTCCGTACCCCCTGGAAGGTTGATCTCTTCAACGGGAGATCTTCAGTTTACTTCTAATAAAAATAAACTACTCAATCCGGGGGGCTGAAACACCCTCCAGTGTCTTTTCAACGGAAAATCTTCAGTTTACCTCTAATAAAAAATAAACTACTCAATCTGAGGGGTCGGGGGGGCGTAGAACACCCTCCAGTGCCTCTGCAACGGGAGATCTTCAGTTTACTTCTGATAAAAAATAAAGTACTCAATCCGAGGGGTGTGTGGGAGATCTTCAGTTTACTTCTAATAAAAATAAACTATTCAATCCGGGAGGTCTGGGGGGTGTGGAACACCCTCCAGTGCACAAATTTTGGAATGAAGAACATTGCAAAACCCCAGAACTCCCAGACCGAGTAGTTTACTTTTTATCATAAGTAAACTGAAGATCTCCGTTAGCACTGGAGGGTGTTCCACACCCCCCCCAGACCCCCCGGTTTATATAATTAATTTTTATTAAAAGTGAATTAAATATTTAAGCATATCTCAAGTTTATTAAAATTAGCTATGGCCAAGTAAATGTGTTTAATTCGTAATTTGACAATTACTTATAAACTGCTTGGGAACTGCAGTGCTCTGGAACGGGAAATCTTCAGTTTACTTTTGATAAAAAAAAACTACTCGATCCGGGGGGTATGGAACACTCTCCAGTGCTCAAATTTTGGAATCTCGGTAAGTCTCTGAAATTTCGATCCAGTACGTGAAATACAATGAAGTATCGATGAATTAGATGAAGTACCGTGAATTATTGATGAAGTACGGTGAATTAGTGGTAAAGTACGTGAAGTTAATTGTACACGATTGCCTCTAGCGGTTGATCCCTCACCGAAAACGTAAGAAATTACAAATAACTCGAAATGTATAGCAAATATCGAAAAATAGTTTGACAAAAACTAAACTACAATTTCGTTTTTAAAATTTTTATAAGTACAAAAATTGACCAATTCAAAACAAATTATGGTATTTACTTTACTGTACTGTTACGAAAAATCTAAATATAATGCCATTATTTGCTAGGATACCTAATAATGGTGGAGAAGCAGTCGTCGACAACAGATTTTATCTCTGATTATGATGATGTATCACACATATTCTCGTGGTTTACTTTTAGATTTTCACAAACTATCACTTGTTTCAAAAAAAATGTTGAAAACTTAAAATATTATTTTAAGTTTTAATAATAATAAATAATAAGAAAATAAATAATTTTCAATTTTGTAGTACATCCTGATGATGGTAAGTTAGAGGAAACCGCTAGATGTAATGATTTCATATAATTGACAAAAGTGTTCTATTTAATTAAGTTTATTCATTTTAAATTAATTTTGAGTTTTGGCTTTTACCCTTGTACCTATTACATTTGTATTTTTACTCTTTTGTTAAATAGTATATCGAGAAAATGCTCTTTTCAAATGAATATAAGCGGGATATCCTAGAAATTTATTACATTTTATTATGAATTCCTTTATAAACATCTGCAGCGTTATCCAAAAATGTAACCAAATGGGAATTATTTTTCATTTAAAGAAATATGCTTCGTTTGGTAAACGTAGACTAAAATATGTAAAAATAAAGCGGAAATTTTACATTCGGCAAAATCAAGATGACTTTTACAATAATAACTAACATTTATCATTAAATTCCCCATTAGGTCTTTCCGATACCCGAGAAGGGTTTTTAGTAACTTTTAAAACGAATGACTTTTTACGAGTGACAGGGAACTAACGTGACGTATAAAACCCCCAGCTCAGAGGAAGACGACGACAAGGTGTTTTCGAAGCTGTCATCCATCTAAGTGCGCACCTCAAATTGTATTGCATGACTAATGTGATCTGATGAGAACGAGGCATTTGCATGTCCCAGTTAAAATAGGCTAAAATTGTGCTAAATTATTCCACGACGAAAGCAATAACAAATTGTACTATACGGATTAAATGTAAAACTTGCATTTTCGATGCATTTCAAAGTACCCATCACGGGACATTTATTAAAAGTAATATTTAAGTTGAAATTATAGTTTGATAAATCGCATTTTTTTTTTAGACTATGAATTGTTAATACTTGGTAGCAAACAAAATTTTTAAAAAAGTGTTTTGAAGGAATACAACAAATAAGATTAATGTATTGTTTCGAATAATTCAATAGATAGGTGTAGTCTACAAAGTTAGTGCAAATTTGAAGTGGTAGGTAAACTTAAAAAAATTCTGCGATTTGATAGGCATCTCAATTTTTCATAATAGATTACCTACCTTTTTATTGTGTGAAAGTATTGTGAAAACGCACAAAGAAAACGAGAAATCGGCAAAAATATGCTTTTTAAGGTTCTAGAATCACGATTCAGTCAATTTCTAGAATGAAATTTGCCTGTCTGTAGGTAATCTTGTACGATATCTGCAAAACAGTCATCCAATTAAACTCAAATTTAGTATACATGTCTATTTTAATCATAAGATGAACCTCAAACCCTCGAGAAAATTGTCAAAATTGCAAAATTTAAAATAGTTGCCTTAAAATGCATTTGTTAGACTTATACTTCAAGAACTTCAAAAATAGTAAGCGATATCAAAAAATTGAACGAGGACAATTTTGTAGGAAATTAAATTTTCTATAAAAAAAACGACGGTATAATATATTTATCATCCATAGTTAAGACATTCCAAGTCCCGGATAACTACTAAAAAGTCAAAATGTGCGTCTTTGAATGCCTCTCACGCCTACTTAAAAAGATAAACATATGCTCTTCCTCAGTTTTTGTATAAAATATAATTTCCTAAAAAATTGTCCATATTTTGTAATTTTGTAGTTTTCCTTGCCGTTTCGCAAAGTACCTAATGTAAAGTCAAAGCAATTCAACACAAAAGCAGAGGATGACTGCGGAGAATTAGTAACACAATAAAATTGCTACCCGAGCTAAACCAGGTGAATCTGCCAGTAATATATAATTTTTAATCTTTGGTAAATATTTCTTCCTCATTGTGAGGTTTCGAAAAAACCATTTATTACGAGTACATTATACCGTCGTTACCATAAAAGAAGTCGGTTACATCACTAGCGAATGAGTTTAGAAATGACAAGATCGTCTTCTATCGCTTTTGTCGTTTAACGTAAGGAAGGCAAAGGTGCAAAATTTTGCAATTTGACTAAGGTAGTATCTGTTCTAACCTGTAGATTCTTAGAATAAATAGCCAATACAAAACAAAACCGTAACTTTGACAGATTTAATGTAAATAGAAAATGTTATAGTGGGAAAAACAAATATATAAATAAGGTGATGAAAATTTGACTAGGTTTCGATGTCTTAATTCATACGCGTATTATTTATGACGAGACGACTTCTTTCGTGACAATGATAATATTGAAGCAATATATTAGTAGAACTTGAAAATTAATTTACCACTAATTTTATTTGTACGTACTATATGTAGTTGTTAGAGTTAGTAGATATTAAAAATCAACAGATGGAAGGAGAAGAAGACATAAATTTTCACATCAGCATTTTAGCTCAAACAAAGAATTAGTAACCGTTTTGTCTTTTTTAGCGGAAAATTATAATTAATATTTACAGAAACTAAATTTATAAATACTTTTCTATAAGTCCTTATGACAAAAATAACATGACAATATAAATAAGTAAATAAGTACGTGTAAAGTAGGTAAAATAGGATTCAAGACAAATCAAATTAAATAATGGCTACACAACAAAAATAAATTCAAGACAATCAATTACAAAAGTGTTTTAAGTAAAACATACATATTTTAAATCTTTATTTTTCGGAAAATTTCAAAACAAACAGCATCAATCACAGCACCTCAATCCGCTTCCATTGCGAATTTTTAATTCAAAAAGTCTAAATCTATTGTGCATTCTTTATTTTGGGTTGGACCTTTTTGCTTTTAAATTATTTAAAAATTAGCTGGGAAGGGGGACCTGTTAGCTCTCCTCCCAATTTTGAAAATAATCTTAATATTCGTTGGTGCTAGATTGTACATAATTTATTTTTGCTTTGTCCTTTTTAATAAAAATATCTCATAATTTTTAAAAACTAAAACGGTAGCTGAAAGTTTTACTAAATTTTCAAACTTTTAATATATTTGCCTGCATTGTAATATTTGGGTACTGAAGGGTGTTTCACACCCCGGATTGAGTAATTTATTTTTATCAGAAGTAAACTGAAGATCTCCGTTGCAAAGGCATTGGAGAGTGTTCCACATCTCCCAGACCCCCGGTTTAAATAATTTATTTTTATTAAAAGTGAATTAAATATATAAGCATATCCCCAAGCTTTTTAAAATTAGTTATATCTCTGCAACGAGAGATCTTCAGTTTACTTTTGATAAAAAATAAACTACTCAATCCGGGGTCCGGGGATGTGGAACACCCTCCAGTGCCTCGTCAACGAGAGATCCTCAGTTTACTTCTGATTAAAAATAAACTACTCAATCCGGGGGTCTGGGGAGTGTGGAAGATTCTCCAGGGCCTTTGCAACGGGAGATTTTTAGTTTATTTCTGATAAAAATAAACTACTCAATCCGGGGGCCGGAGGTGTGAAACACCCTCCAGTGCCTCGTCAATAAGAGATCCTCAGTTTACTTCTGATTAAAAATAAACTACTCAATCCGGGGGGTCTGGGGTGTGGAACACCCTCCAGTGCACAAATTTTGGAATAAAGAACATTGCAGAACATGCAAAACCCCTGGACCTCCGGATCAAGTAATTTATTTTTTATCAGAAGTAAACTGAAAATCTCCTGTTGCAAAGGCACTGAAGGGTGTTCTACACCCCTGGATGAAGTAGTTTATTTTCTATCAGAATTAAACTCAAGATCTCCCGTTCCAAAGGCATTAGAGGGTGATTCACACTTCCCAGACCCCCGGTTTAAATAATTTATTTTTATTAAAAGTGAATTAAATATTTAAGCATATCTCAAGTTTATTAAAATTCGCTATGGCCAAGTAAATGTGTTTAATTCGTAATCTGACAATTAATTACAAACTGCGTAATTATAAATTCCGTACACTTCTGGGGAGTAGATAAAAATAAACTACTTAATCCGGGGTCTGAGGATGTGGAACACCTTTCAGTGCCTCGGCAACGGGAAATCTTTAGTTTACTTATGATAAAAAATATACTACTAGATCTGGGGAGAGTTTGAAATACTGATGAAGTACGTGTATTCCCGTGAATTACTGCTGAATTATATGAAGTAAGAAGAAGTATGGAGAATTATTGTGAAGTGTGAAGTTAATTGTACACGATTTCCTCTAGCGGTTGACCCCTCGGAGGCAACGTTATGGAAATTCACTGAAGAAAAGAAGTGGAATGGTGGAAGAGGTCAAAAAGTAACCTTATCGATAAATATTAAAAATTTCCTTATAACACATAATGTAGAAATTCTTGAAACCATCAAGAAGAGAAAATTAGAACATTTAAACCGCGTTATGAGAAACAACCACGCATACGAACTCATTTTCTTAATTATGTAGGGTAAAGTTTCATAGGTACGAGAGGTAATAGGTAAACAGACGATTTCTGGCTCAAATACTTGAAAAGTTGGTGTACCATGACAACGACGGACTTTCTCCGAGCGACAGTTAATCAAGTGAGGAATCCATGATGATCGATAACAAGAAATTCAAAAGTTATGAGATATACACAATCTACAATTATCAAGTATCGGTGGTGCTTTTTGATGGCATTCGTGGGGTAAATATTTCAAGAACTTAAAAAAACGTTCAGATGGATAAAAACGTATTTGGTAATATTATGTAAGTTGTTTGAACAAAGTAGAAAATCAAATTAGTTTATACATAATATATTGCATGTTAGATCTGACGTTGTAAAATTGGCGCAACCGGTTGTCCTAACAAAATAAAAATTGTACAAAAAGTATATTAAACGTTTTTCTACGACCACTAGTGTAAATGACAAATACTGCATTGACAGGAGATTATGTATGCAAGTCATTACACACGGCGTGCGTAATAATAAGTCGATCGCACGATTAGGAATTTTATAATTTACTAAAATTGTGTTGGCAGTACTAATTAAATTCTGACAGTTGTTTTGATAGTTGTAATTGTTAGGTTTCGTGATATTCGTTTTCAGTGTAGTTATAATAAATTATAATACATATATTGTTGTAAAAATCTGCAATCGTGTCGAGAAAGTATTAATTTAATGATAAATTTAACGAGGTTTATACAATTTTTCGCATTTCGTGAAAATTTAACCTAAAATACGAATTTTGACGTTTAACTAATTTTTTTTGCGCCCGATCAATCTGAATTTTTGCATACACCTTCCCATCGATAATTCAGCGGGGGGTGAAGTACGAAGCGAGGGGGGAGAATTTTTTGCTCAGTTTTTCGATATCTAGCGCCGTTCTCGAGTTATTGCGAATTCAAAAAAATACAATTAAAAATTAAAAAATTTACATTTGTGTGGTCGTAGAAAAAGTATAGTACTTAACTCGAGTTGTAAAGCCATTACACACTCGTGGAATTTACTTCACTCGCCGCTTCGCGGCTCGTGAATAACTTTCCACGTCGTGTGTAATAGGCTTTACAACTCGTTACGTAATATACTATTACTTTATCATATGTAATATGAGAAAGTATTGTTTTCGTGCAGAAAAAAATTTGAGATTTTGATGGATTTACACTTTTGAGGTCCCTGAGTAAAATAAGACCATTTCCAAAAATGTCTGTGTGTGTGTGTGTGTGTGTGTGTGTGTGTGTGTTTTGTGTGTGTGGTCAAATTTTGTGTGCGACCTACAGCAAAAAATAATAGGAATTTTCAAACAAAATTTTGGATTTTGTATCCTTATGTTGAGACTTAGAGCTGATTAGATTTTGGCTAAAATTGATTCACGGAACTATTTTTTTATTTTTTAAATTTTATTATTTAATATTAGTTTTAATTAATATTTCAAAACTAATACGAATTTCAAAACGAAATTTAGGATTTAGCATACTTATGTCAAGATTTAGAACTGATTAAATTTTAGTTAAAATTGTTTTATGAAAACTATTGTTTTTATTTTTAAGTTTTATTATTTAATATTAGTTTTTAATTAATATTTCGAAAAGTAATACAATTTCTAAACTAAATTTAAAGGTTTGATTATTGTAAGTGTGAAGTTAATCGTACACGATTTCCTCTAGCGGTTGACCCCTCGGAGGCAACGTTATAGAAATTCACCGAAGAAAAGAAGTGGAATGGTGGAAGAGGTCAAAAGTAACCTTATCGATAAATATTAAAATTTCCTTATGACACATAATGTAGAAATTATTGAAACCATCAAGAAGAAAATTAGAACATTTAAACCGCGTTATGAGAAACAACCACGCATACGAACTCATTTTCTTAATTATGAGGGTAAAGTTTCATAGGTACGAGAGGTAATAGGTAAACAGACGATTTCTGGCTCAAATACTTGAAAAGTTGGTGTACCATGACAACGACGGACTTTCTCCGAGCGACAGTTAATCAAGTGAGGAATCCATGATGATCGATAACAAGAAATTCAAAAGTTATGAGATATACACAATCTACAATTATCAAGTATCGGTGGTGCTTTTTTGATGGCATTCGTGGGGTAAATATTTCAAGAACTTAAAAAAACGTTCAGATGGATAAAAACGTATTTGGTAATATTATGTAAGTTGTTTGAACAAAGTAGAAAATCAAATTAGTTTATACATATATTGCATGTTAGATCTGACGATGTAAAATTGGCGCAACCGGTTGTCCTAACAAAATAAAAATTGTACAAAAAAGTATATTAAACGTTTTTTATTTAATACAAATTAATTGAAACAGTTCTAAATAACATAATATAGTATTATGTTATAACTATATTATTATTTTATTTAAAAAAATTATTATTTAAAAATTAGCCAACTACGTAAACCCAGTAAAATTACAATTGTTTCCTGAGCTTTAAATTAATTAAGAAGGTATGAAGAAAACAATAACCTAATGCCGAAAGCTAGTTAATTTTTTAATTTAATTACAACTTTTAATTAATTACAATGCTATCAAAACTTGCAAACTGCGAATTTAGAAAGTTATTACATTGTGAACATTTGTATCGGTTATTAGGACCTGAACATGTCCTGCGGAAGTTTAGAAGCCGAAACAATTTATTAATCGATAAATAAACGTTTGGCAGTCATTTCATTCTCTGGGGTAATAAATTGAATTCTTTGTTTACATTGTGGTAGATATACCTACCTATAGAGGTAGTATAATAATGTGACTTTGTTGCGTGTTGTGGAGTTTGATTGAAGTAATTAATAAATTTCTAAATGTAGAAAAGCATCTCATATCAGAAAAAGTTTTCCAAGTTAAGCAATAAATCTATAAAGTACTTGAATCAACATAAAAATTAATTTTACACTTCATAATATCTTTGGATTAAATTTGCATATAAATATTTACACTTTTATAGCGTAAACACTGTCGATTTTAAGTATGAAATCTAAAATAATTTTTGTTACGCGATACGCATACAATTTTAAACGTAATTGATTATTATTGAATTTTCGTTTATTTAAATGTTCAAAATTTATCCTAATAAAATCTGATTATTGAAGCTCTTTTGTCATTCAACCACACCTTTAATAATTTACGTAAAATGCTTTTTACTTTCTAAATAATATTTTATATTAGCTGATTATAATAATGATCATTAATTATTTTTTATTTTATATTATTTTCTACTACTTATTTACAGGGACGACACTATAATATTAAAATAACTGCATATTATTTAATAGAATTTTGAATGCTTTTATGTTTCTTGATGTTAAATTTGCTACGTAATTGTAATTATTAATTTATGAACATTAAATCTTATTCAACTTGAAAGCTGACATTAAGATAATACATATTATATTATATACTACATTAAAATTATTAGATACGATCACATCAATTCAACTTGAATCTATTGCGTGATTCTTCATTTATATTAAATATTTGCTAACATTAATTAGTAGAGCCATTTAATAATAATAATAATAATTAAAAATGTTAAAATATAATTAACTTACGGATGTTTTCTAAACTTAATATAAAATTGAAAGTACATAGAAAGTGAGTACAAAGAAGAACAAATCGATAATAGTCGTACGATTCAAATTATAGGTATAGTTGACAGTGCTTACAAATAAAAAAGGTAAAATCTATTCAATCTGAGTGGTTTTTCCACTCTTTTCAAGTAGAAAATCTCCCATTTTTTGAATTATTTTAGAGAATTTATTTATTAAGTAATTAAGAACACACTTACGTGTTTACCTGATAAATATACCAATGGTAACTAAACTGGTAGCTTGCAGACTCTTTAATCATTTTATTGTGGCTCAGCTAATAAATAAAAGGTAGGTTTCAGTTAGATTTTAAAATTTCTGAATATTGTAAATAAAATACCGGGTGTTCATTTTAAAACTTCCAGCAATTAATATCTCAAAAACCAACAGTCAGATGAAAAAATGTTTCGAACAAAAGTTGTATGATAGCGAGAGGGACAAAATATGGCATAATTGTTTTCTTAATTTATTGACCTTTTCAAGGTCATTTGAAGGTCAACTTTGGTTTTTTAAAAGGCACCTTAATTTTTTTAGCAGATTCATATTTTGCATGAAAAAATAAACAACTTTTGTTGGAAATTTTTTTATCCCACATTAGATTTTCGAGTAAGATGCGTTGAAACAAAATAAAAACATTTTAATAAACTGCAGCTGATTATATCGAAATTTATTTTTTTAAAAGTTAGAAGGCTGTTATTGCTTTTGTTATTATTCAACTTGAATAATTTTAGAACAATGAAAACAAAACACTGTCAAAACAAATAAATTGACATTAGTTTCTTCAACTATTGTTAGTTTTGTGATTTTCAGTGAGTTTTATTTTTCCCGTTCGCTTTAGATCTGATAAAAGTTCGCAATTAGATCATTAAAATGGTTTATACTGTAGAAGAAAGAATCGAATTAATTTTCTTGTACGGAGCTCAAATGAAAATGCTGCAAGAACTGCAGAATCTTATAACGCGAGACAACCTGGTAGAAATGTCTCTCATAGGTATGTTATAGACCTTGTTTCAAAATTTCGGGAAACAGGATCCGTCAAAATAAAACACGCAAGAATTCTACTAGAATATTGGATGACTTAGCTCAAATTGAAGTTATAGGCCATTATGCTTCAAATCCTAATAGTTCGGTGCGTGAAGTTTCTGCTATTAGTGGTCTATCAGTGGGCACTGTTCATAAGGCGCTAAAATTGCATAAATTTCACCCATATAAAATGCAGATTCATCAAACTTTGACCGAGGATGATCCAGACAGACGAGTGGAGTTTAGTGAAAAATGCTTCAATTATTAACTACAATCCACATTTATTGAAATCGACTTGTTTTTCTGATGAGTCAACCTTTTTTAAATGGATTTGTCAATAAACACAACTGTCGATATTGGTGTGATGAAAATCCTCATGTGTTTACTGATGGACATACACAGTGGCCGCAGAAGGTAAACGTGTGGGCTGGTATACTTGGTGATACAATTATTGGACCATTATTTATTGATGGAAATTTAACAGGTCAAAATATCTAGAAATGCTTGAAGATACAATCTATCCTTTAATAGTTGATGCGTTAGAAAGTCAAAGTGACGAAGAAGGACACCTGGAGCTCGATGAAACTGTTTTGCATTTTCAACAAGATGGCGCACCTCCTCACTATACTATTCCTGTTCGAAACTGGTTAGATGATAAATTTCCAGGGCAGTGGATCGGCAGACGAGGACCGATAGAATGGCCAGCTAGGTCCCCTGACTTAACTCCTCTTGATTTCTTTTATGGGGACATTTAAAATCTGTAATTTATGATACAATACCAGCTAATATTGAAGAGTTAAAATTTCGAATCACAGTGGCTTGCAAAAATATTACGAAAGAAACTTTTGAAAATGTTAGAAACGAGTTTCAACAAAGGCTGTATCATTGTTTAGCTGTAAATGGGGAACATTTTGAAAACTTGTTATGAAAACACTCGCTTACAAACATTTTTCTACTGTTTAATACTAATAAATAGCCTTCTAAAACATGTAAATATTAAATTTTGATTAACAATGGTTAGTTGATAATAATGTTTTTATTTTGTTTCAACGCATCTTACTCGAAAATCCTAATGTGGGATAAAAAATTTTCCAACAAAGTTGTTTATTTTTATGCAAAATATGAATCTGCTAAAAAAATTAAGGTGCCTTTAAAAACCAAAGTTGACCTTCAAATGACCTTGAAAAGGTCAATAAATTAAGAAAACAATTATGCCATATTCTGTCCTCTTCGCTATCATACAACTTTTGTTCGAAACATTTTTCATCTACTTTTGGTTTTTGAGATATTAATTGCTGGAAGTTTTAAATGAACACCTGCAAACTGCGAATTTAGAAAGTTATTACATTGTGAACATTTGTATCGGTTATTAGGACCTGAACATGTCCTGCGGAAGTTTAGAAGCCGAAACAATTTATTAATCGATAAATAAACGTTTGGCAGTCATTTCATTCTCTGGGGTAATAAATTGAATTCTTTGTTTACATTGTGGTAGATATACCTACCTATAGAGGTAGTATAATAATGTGACTTTGTTGCGTGTTGTGGAGTTTGATTGAAGTAATTAATAAATTTCTAAATGTAGAAAAGCATCTCATATCAGAAAAAGTTTTTCCAAGTTAAGCAATAAATCTATAAAGTACTTGAATCAACATAAAAAATTAATTTTACACTTCATAATATCTTTGGATTAAATTTGCATATAAATATTTACACTTTTATAGCGTAAACACTGTCGATTTTTAAGTATGAAATCTAAAATAATTTTTTGTTACGCGATACGCATTCAATTTTAAACGTAATTGATTATTATTGAATTTTCGTTTATTTAAATGTTCAAAATTTATCCTAATAAAATCTGATTATTGAAGCTTTTTTGTCATTCAACCACACCTTTAATAATTTACGTAAAAATGCTTTTTTACTTTCTAAATAATATTTTTTATATTAGCTGATTATAATAATGATCATTAATTATTTTTTTATTTTATATTATTTTTCTTCTACTTACTGTAATATTAAAATAACTGCATATTATTTAATAGAATTTTGAATGCTTTTATGTTTCTTGATGTTAAATTTGCTACGTAATTGTAATTATTAATTTATGAACATTAAATCTTATTCAACTTGAAAGCTGACATTAAGATAATACATATTATATTATATACTACATTAAAATTATTAGATACGATCACATCAATTCAACTTGAATCTATTGCGTGATTCTTCATTTATATTAAATATTTGCTAACATTAATTAGTAGAGCCATTTAATAATAATAATAATAATTAAAAATGTTAAAATATAATTAACTTACGGATGTTTTCTAAACTTAATATAAAATTGAAAGTACATAGAAAGTGAGTACAAAGAAGAACAAATCGATAATAGTCGTACGATTCAAATTATAGGTATAGTTGACAGTGCTTACAAATAAAAAAGGTAAAATCTATTCAATCTGAGTGGTTTTTCCACTCTTTTCAAGTAGAAAATCTCCCATTTTTTGAATTATTTTAGAGAATTTATTTATTAAGTAATTAAGAACACACTTACGTGTTTACCTGATAACTATACCAATGGCAATCAAACTGGTAGCTTGCGAGTTGTATATGCGACTCTTTAATCATTTTATTGTGGCTCAGCTAATAAATAAAAGGTAGGTCTTAGTTAGATTTTTTAAAAATTTTTGAATATTGTAAATAAAATATAGTAAATATATGTTAAATAAAAATTTTTTTAATTTTTACAAGCCAAGTGAAATTTTAAAATTTTCCAACTTACATTTTTAGTCTAAGACACCGTTGTGTTATACTATGCATTATGATTGTATGCCATTTTATTGTTTGTATTATGATTGCATTGTATATTATACCATTTGGTAAGGCGCACAATATTTTCAGATATTTAAAACTAGGGTTCTTACTGTAAAAAGTTTTAGGTAGGAACATATTACATGAACAGTGTCCGCTTAATAAAGATGTTATATCCGTTAAGAGAGAGTAGGTACATTATATGTACTTACACATATAAGTTTTGATTTACCCATCAATTTTTTGGTTTCGTTTTGTTCCTTTCAACTTATTGTATGCATTTCGCTAGAATTATTATCAGAGTTTTTTTTTCTTTAAAAGTATACTTTAAAACTAAAAATATGTGATCAAAAATGTTGCACTACGGTGCAAAATTACGACAATATTCAAAAACAGGAAGATTAAAAAAGACACCACATAAATATTTCGATTTTTATTTTTTTCTAGCTCAAAGGTTTATTTTCGTTTGTTTATAATTTCATTATAGAATTTTGATTTTTTTGTTTTGTACTGATCTATCAGTATATTTCAATACATATTTTAAAAGAAATAAGTACGATGTTGCTTGAATTTTTCTATTTTATAATTCCAAACGTTTAATTCTGTTAAGTAATAATACATTTTTGTAAAGATCGATACGCCCTCGGGTACGCCAAATTCAAAATCTATCGAAATATCATCAAAACAAAAATTTCATTTACAAAAATGGGCTTCTAGGTTTATTTCCTGAAACGTACGGCTTTGGCATAATCTCATTTAATCAACTCGAGAAACTGCATTCAATTCTTAACGAAAATTTAATGTAAAAAATGTTACATAAAAACATTCGATAATCATACATTTGCAAAACAATAGTTACAGTATACTGAATTAAGTATTTGTCAACTATAAAATAAACTACGAAGACCGCAAGGGTACAAACGAAAACGTTAAGGCGTGCAAATAAGTGCAAACGAAAAACAGTATAGATCGCTTTGGTTCAAAATTAAAAAAAAATTTATAAAGTACTGCCACTAGTACTACTATCAAGTTGCTGCTGATGTGGTTTCCTTGCCTTTTTATTATACATACTACATTATGTTGTCGAGCTTTCTTAACGTTGGCGATCCTTTCTACTGCCCGTGGTATCTGTGTGAAGTGTGATAACACTTCGCACACAAACTATTTTAGCTAAAAGAAATAGCTACGAAAATTTTAGCACTTGATAAAATTTGTAACCCCTTTAGGTATGGTAATTTTAAAGATTCTTAACAAAACTAAAACCGCTCTTTAGCTAAACGGTATGAGAGAAAGTATTAATAAATACTGGTTGGCTATAGAAAACGGTGTTACATTCATTAACTTATTATATAAAATTGAAAATGTTTGCAGATCAAAACAAAATTATAAAAACCAGTGCACCTTTGCTTTCCACTTCTTCTTTTATAGTTAAATAATTGATTTCTTTTATTTGTATAGTTAGCCAAGACTCTAAAAATTTCTACACAGAAAGGAAAACCGGGTTACATTCCCAATTTTCTTAAATAATTTTGACACCATACATTAAATCTCACAAAAAATACTTCACTGTGCATTTGTGAAAGGATGCACAATAATTGACTAAATTTAACGAAAAAATTTGCATTGAATTGGAAGTAACAGCTGTGAACGATATAACACATACATAGTAGCTGCAAAAGCAGATGAAAAGGACGCATGAGGCGAATGCGGAAAAGTTGACTTTTAAAGATATACTATGTACATAATATACATATATATGAATGAATACCGAGTTGAGGTGGCATGGACAGACTGAGAAAAATAAAGAGTATTATCAAAATAAGCCATCAAAGAGAAAGATGCCTTTATATTTCCAGTCCGATCCTGCATTTAATTTCTGCTGTTATTCCAGTGGCGTACGTCTACGGCAGCAACGGCATATGAATGGCATACGGCATATTCATGTTTGTATTTTATCAAAAAATTTAATTTTCGAAAATCGAAAGGATATTAACTTCCCCTTAAAAAACAAACTTTTCATAAAGTAAAATATTTAAGTTTTCTCGTTATCTATAATCGGTACATATTGTGCATATTATAGTAAGTAATAAATAAGTAATAAAATGTAGATGTTTTGTATACGCAAAGCAAATTTGGATATAAATTTTCACAGAAATGGCTTACGACGATAATACTGTGGTTGTGTGATCCCTTATTTTCTGTACAAATATTTAGTAAATTCCCACATACCGCAGTTCCCATATCGCTCTTGACATTTATTATCAAATACAAAACTTTTTAATAACAAATTTAAATTGTTTTTTGTTTTGATAACTTTATTATTAGTTTCGGTCGGAGTTATATAGTTAAATAAATAAAATACTTCTGATGTAATGTGATTAACTCATGTTGATTTAATATATACTGACAGCACTACCAACGTCTTACCTCTCTTGGCTACAATCGTTTGCAGGCCCATTAAGTTTCGAATTAAACCATAAAGCTAAAATGTTTAACCGAGTTGAATTTGTTCCTAATTAACCCGCTCACACTATAGTTTGTTAATTAAAAGTTGCCACATTTCACCGAAAACATGCACGACTATTTTTAAACATGCTAATACTTAGGTACATGGGTATAATCAAATAGTTCCTTGTCCATTGACACTTATATAATGATAACAAAATGTGAATACTACTAATAACAAACTCAGATATAAAATATTTTAAACTACACCTATCTACCTAGTACATGCAAAACGAAAACTATAAATTTTTCATTTGCAACTGAAAATAAGGACGCTTTTGGAATTTCATATCTTTTAAATATTTACAGATCATGGCCGTCTTTTAACGGCATATCTAGTATGTACATACATCTTCACATATCTGCTTAACATAAATTCACTACGTACAAAAATTCTATTAACTATAATAATTATACTAATATTGCGTAGGTACCTGATACACAGCAAAAATGTAGCACACTTGTTCAAATTTTAAATTACATAGTGGATCCATCAATCGTTTATGTTTTTAGCATAAGTGGTATATTAATTGTAGTACATCAAAATTTAAAGTAATCGTATCCACTATAGAGGTTATTATAAAACGGATAACATCGAATTCTGTAACTTCCCGTAATCACTGAGCGGAAACTTTCAATATGACTAGTTTTGTCCTACTTCATATTTCAATTTCATTGAATTCGGTATCGACTATTTTGCTTTTATACCGAATGCAGATATGTAATTTGAAAGGGTAGTTTTTATTCGTGTTTATAATATAGCCCATTTTATTTAAAAATCAACACAGGATTTATTATAGGGTAAGGTAAGGTAATTTGGTGATAATTTTTGAAAACCGCATTTTATAAACTTCTAAGGTTTTTAAATAATTTTAAGTTATCAGATATCTTTGATAGACATCTCAGACACCCCTTTGGAATTTATTTTGAATGTAATTTATCGGGCTTGCCACAACTGGAACTTGAAAAATGTCTTACCTATATAGGTTATTTGGTGACAGGTTAGGTTATTTGGTGATAGTGGTTAGGTTATTTGGTGATATTAAAAAAACATTGTTTTCAGTACAAAAATAACAAAATGTTTATTTAAGATGTACTTTAGTAAAGTATTTACATTTTCAAAAATCTTCACAACATAAATCTGAAAACATAAAGCTGCAGTTTATTAAAATGTTTTTATTTTGTTTCAACGCATCTTACTCGAAAATCCTAATGTGGGATAAAAAAATTTTCCTAGAAAAGTTGTTTATTTTTTATGCAAATATAAATCTGCTAAAAAAAAATTTAAAGGGGCCATTTAAAAACCAAAGTTGACCTTCAAATGACCTTGAAAAGGTCAATAAATTAAGAAAACAATTATGTCATATTCTGTCCCTTCGCTATCATACAACTTTCGTTCGAAATATTTTTCATCTGACTTTTGGTTTTGAGATATTAATTGCTGGAAGTTTTAAAATTAACACCGGTATAATAAAATCCTCAGCAAACGTGAACTTTAAGTTCCCACTTGGCTAAGGTTATTACAACTACAAATCTAAATTATTTTTCAAAAACAAAGGTGAATTATAATGCCAAATCTATGGCGAATACACTCATATCAAATTATACGTAATTTTATTTGCACGAACTTGACAACAAAATTCGGAATTCAGATACTGCGATTAACCCAAAAAATGTCATTTAATAATGAAGGTTGGGGGTTTTCGTCTTGTTTTGAGTAAACAAGCGCATCATCTGGCTGCCTCACATTTAACTATGAATGTAGACCATTTACTCTATCTGCTAGAAAAAAATTGGACTATTTTGGCAATAGGATATTATGTGGTTAATTTTATAAAAACTATCACCAAATAACCTATATCACCAATTTACCTTACCTTACCCTACCCAGTATTATATTATTAAAGTATAAAAGAATCCATAAATATGTATAAGTTTTACTTTTACGCACTGCTTTCCTTTTCCGCACTAATGCGGCAAAGCTGACAAATTAATGACAAAATAAAAACACTTGAGTGCTTGTAAAAGCGATTATTAAAGAAAAAATTAGATATTTCCTTACTTGTACAACAAAAAATTTATCTTTATATTTATTGATGTTACTACTTTCGGTTAACAGTTACAGAAAAAATCAATATTATTTAATGGGATAAAAATAGGTACTTATATATTTTATACATTTTTACAAATTCTTAAAATTATAACTTGGTTGTAAAAATATTATAATAATAAAGAATAAATTTCTCTATATTATAGCTGTATAATATATTAATATGATAAATAAATGTATGTATGTGTGTACGTATATACAGAGTGTCCCCGTGACCGTGGAGAACCTCTTAGGTGGTGATAGAGGACACTTTTCTAAGACATATTTTTAAATAAAATTTTGTCCAAGTCCAAACCCTTGGTACCTCACTTTAAAGCAATTTTTCAATTTATGATTTCAAGTGGCCATTGCACCGATATTTTTGATTTTTTGGGTTTAATGGATTAGAGCTTTTCTATAGAGCATTTAAATATCTACAAATTATGTTATAACCCCTTATTGCCTAGAATCAACAAATTTCGAGTTATGAATTAAATTAAGGAAAAAATGTCAAAAATTCCAAGTTTTATTTTTTACTTTTCTTAACCCGTATCTTTTAAACGAAACGTCTTAGAAAAAAACTAACGGCCCAAACCGAATAGGAAATTTAGCGGGCTACAACATTAGTTTAATAATTTTTTTTGGGAAACCAACCATTTTCACATAAATTACAAAAATAATGAACAAAGTGTAGGTTAAAAAGGTTAAAAATTCACAAAATTTATTTTAATAAATTTTCAAAATGATCTCCCTCATTTTCTTTTCAAACAATGTCTCTTTTAATAATGTCACGTATGTGTGCTAAAAATGAGGGAGGCCATTTTGAAAATTTATTAAAATAAATTTTGTGAATTTTTAACCTTTAACCTACATCTTGTTCACTATTTTGTAATTTATGTAAAACGGTTGGTTTCCAAAAAATTATTAGACCAATGTTGTAGCCCGTTAAATTTCCTATCCGATTTGGGCCGTTAGTTTTTCTAAGACGTTTCGTTTAAAAGATACGGTTAAGAAAAAAAAAATAAAACTCGGAATTTTGACATTTTCCTTAATTTAATTCATAACTCGAAATCTGTTGATTCTAGGCGATAAGGTTTATAACATAATTTGTAGATATTTAAATGCTCTATAGAAAAGCTCTAATCCATTAAACCCAAAAATTAAAATATCGGTGCAATGGCCGCTTGTAATCATAAATTAAAAAATTGCTTTAAAGTGAGGTACCCCCCAAGGGTTTGGACTTGAACAAAAAATTTATTTAAAAATATGTCTTAGAAAAGTGTCCTCTATCACCACCTAAGAGGTTCTCCACGGTCACGGGGACACCCTGTATGTACATACTATTACAAGAAGATATAGTAGCTTTTTGAATTTTAGAATATCTATGTATATGTATCTCTCTCCCTATCTTTCCAAAATTTTAATATTAAGCAGTAATTTACTTTTAGATAATATTAATAATATATTGATTATAAAAAAAGTAGCACATTTCAATCAATTAAGCTTAATTCCATTTGAAATATATTACATACCTTGATTTTTTTTTATTTATATAATTTTTACGATCTATTCTCTAGGTGAATTAAACTTCTGTTCTCTCATTTACTTTATAACTGCATCAAGGATCACAGCAGCGTATCCAGAGTTACCACCAATAAAACCGGGGGGTCAACCGCTAGAGGAAATCGTGTACAATTAACTTCACGTATTTCACCAGTAATTCACCGCACTTCATCAATAATTCACGGTACTTCATCTGATTCATCGATACTTTATTGTATTTCACGTACTTTATCGGTAGTTCAGAGATTTACCGAAAATCCAAAATTTGAGAACTGGAGGGTGTTCCACACCCCCCGGATCGAGTACTTTTTTTAATCAAAAGTGATTATCAATCAATCAAAAGGTGTTCCACACCCCCCAGACCCCCCGGATTAAGTAGTTTATTTTTATTTTGTTGCAGAGATCTGCCTCCCAGGGGGTACGGAATTTATAATTACGCAGTTTATAAGTAATTGTCAAATTACGAATTAAACACATTTACTTGGCCATAGCTAATTTTAATAAACCTGAGATATGCTTAAATACTTAATTCACTTTTAATAAAAATTAATTATTTAAACCGGGGGTCTGGGGGGTGTGGAACACCCTCCAGTGCCCCTGCAACGGGAGATCTTTAGTTTACTTCTGATAAAAGGTAAACAACTCGGTCTGGGAGTTCTGCAATGTTCTTCATTCCAAAATTTGTGCACTGGAGGGTGTTCCACACCCCCCAGATCCCCTGTATTGAGTAGTTTATTTTTATTAGAAGTAAACTGAAGATCTCCCGCACACCCCTCGGATTGAGTACTTTATTTTTTATCAGAAGTAAACTGAAGATCTCCCGTTGCAGAGGCACTGAAGGGTGTTTTACGCCCCCGACCCCTCAGATTGAATAGTTTATTTTTTATTAGAGGTAAACTGAAGATCTTCCGTTAAAAAGACACTGGAGGGTGTTCCAGATCCCCGGATTGAGTAGTTTATTTTTATTAGAAGTAAACTGAAGATCTCCCGTTGCAGAAATCTACCTCCCAGGGGGTATGGAATTTATAATTATGCAGTTTATGATTGTTAGAAGTTATGATGAACCAGCAGTATAGCGCGAAGCATACACGGGTTGACTACGACGCAGTAAGTCGCGGTTCAAACCCTGCTCGCGTTAGATACACTGCTGTGATCAAAAAGTCCAATATCGATCTGTCGACTATGGGGAAGGCAACGGGAAACCACCCCATGAATTATACTCCCTGGTAAATTCATCTTGGCTTCGGCCAAGTTAAATCGCCAACGTCCGGGTGACCGGATATGGCACATGAAGAAGAAGTTTATGATTAATTGTCAGATTATGAATTAAAACATTTACTTGGCCATAGCTAATTTTAATACACTTGAGATATGCTTAAATACTTAATTCACTTTTAATAAAAATTAATTATTTAAACCGGGGGTCTGGGGGTGTGGAACACCTCCAGTTCCTGCAACGGGAGATCTTTGGTTTACTTCTGATAAAAGGTAAACTACTCGGTCTGGGAGTTCTGCAATGTTCTTCATTCCAAAATTTGTGCACTAGAGGGTGTTCCACACCCCCCCGATCGAGTAGTTTTTGAATTAATTAATCACGACGAAATAATGAATTATCAAAGCTTTTATTAAGCTACCAAACCTCCATAATATTCAAACAAATGCGCTAAAAAAATTTATAAAATTAACTAAAGAAATATAAGTTTAATTTAATTAATTGATTACTATTAAACTAGCAACTACCAAAACTATTAATTAGTAAAATAATGACCGCCAAAGGTCTATTCAACGTTTAAGATAAAAAAATGTTAGGAAAATCTACTGATGTAAGTTAATTTGCTATCAAATAATTATTATTGATTGCACGTGTCGTATGTATGATACACATTGACCGTAGCACATGCGCATAAGCTAGGTTCAACTTCATGTAGTTCGCAAAAATTTACTAATTTCATGATACTTTACTTGTACTTCAATATACTTAAGGTGGCAAATACCAATGTTATTTGGCCATAAGAACAAACCACAATTAAAAACCGAATATATATAACGTACCGTGCTCAAATTTGCAACATGATATATTTGAACATTTGTCGATAATATATTATAATTACAAGTAAAAAACATTTATAGTTAATGAATAAATAAATAAACAAAACATGCCTGCGGAACGGTTCAGTTCTTTTATTTATTGTAGTGAAAATAGTAAAGTAATCATGCTGTATTTACAATATGTTATTACAAATTATCTATTTGAGAGTTTGCAGTTTAAAAATCTGTTATTAACCTCATTAGTAACGAAATTAATCGTGGTTCTTCTAATCCCTATCCTGCTTATGCTATTTGCAGTTTGGAAAATGTTTCATAGATGGCACGCGCATAGTACAGTATATTATCTTATTTTATGTCGAAAAGATTTACAATTTAAGTTGTCAATGTAAGCATTTTTTTGTGCTTAAAACTATTTTCTGAATAGGTAAGCGGAAAAAAAGTACGAACTAATACAGGCGTCGATAAATTTTGCTGCTCGCATTATCTAGTGATCAATCGATATCAGAGTCATCTACCAGTAGTGTTTGAAAATAATTGATACTATTTGCCACCTTAACACGTATTTGACCTACTTTACCTGTACTTCATGTATTTTACCAGTACTTTATGTACTTCGCAAGTACTTCATGTACTTCACAAGTACTTCATGTACTTCACATGAGGTGACATGTACTTCATGAGATGTGTACTAAAAACTTCACCAGCGGTTAACCACTCCGAATAAAACCATTAGATTTTTTTCTCCCTAGCCTACTAGTGTATGTTTTACATCACAGTGTTGCTTTACATAATTATTATTTATCACTTACGTTGTTACGTATATTATAAAATTGTTGCGTATTTGTATTAAATAGTAAATTGTAATACAAATGCGTCAAGGGTATTTTGCTTAATAATCCTTTTGCTAAATTGGTATTTTCTTGCTAAAAAGCATGAAGTGGTTTCGGTTTATTAAACTAATATTGTGTACATGTACATATTTTTTTTGTTTCCGCCGTACCTCAAATGCAGTGGTCAAAATCAAATAAGTACCTAATACTTTCGACATAAAAATCTAATAATTACCACTTATCACAATGAACTCAGCTGATGAGGTTCATTATTTCTCGAAATTTATTCAAAATGCATTCATTATTTTTGCCAACAAATTACTTAATGTAATTCAGTTGTTAAACCAAAAAAAGATAATTATGGCGACGAAACTCTGTAAATTATCACATTACACGCGACGATGAACATAACTCCTTATTTCATATATACATTAATTATTATTAGAAAAGCATGAGAAAATTAGTTGTCGAATTGGAAACGTCAAATGTTAATTTCGATTATGTCAATGTTTCTACAACGCGCTATTCGAGCCACAAACCAAGATGCGAAAAATATTGTAGTACATGATTATAATTATTAATGTCTATAATAAAAAAATATTAGCTTATATTGTGCGATGTTTACGAATAGAGCACAAACATTAAAAACTTAATATAATTTCGCCGCAAAGTGGATTAATTTTAAATTCAGCGGTATAGCGAAAAACTTTGCCTTGCTTGTAACATTTCAAATCAAGTTATTTGGACTGGCTACTTTTGAAACGAACACCCGGTATAATTACTAAAAAAGTACCGAGGAGTGACGGAACAGCTACTCAAATCAATCAAATTAAATTATCGATTATTTAAATTATTTAAATCGATTAGATTTCTTAATTAGTTTATTTTAATTTAATAAAAATACAAATGATGGGCCAGGGGTTAAAGCGGTAGGGTTTACAAATGCATTAAAGGTGCAGCGAAATGCAGTAGCGGTTCGAATCCCGGTTAAGGTAAGTAAGAAAAAAAGGTAACTATAATAAATTGTAATAATATAAATTTCTAATTATTATTTACAGGTACTCAGCCCAGCAAGAAGATTTATGAAATATACAAGTAATTAATAATTTAATGTGTAAATATAAATGTTGAAATGCCTAATAATGTGTAAATAAGAAATGAAATAATAAAAAAAAATTAAAAATACGTAAGTTGAAGAAGTTGTCTATAATTCTCAATTATATTATAAAGAATTAAAAATAGTATATTATACACCAAGGTAGTGAAGCATAGTGTTATAACCCTAGCGCCAGATTAAATCCCAAGGTGCGTAGCACCGCGATTTAAGGCGCGGTTATAACACGCTTCACTACCGTGGTTTATATCAATTTTTCCACTACTAGGATTGTTTACTCTTATAATAATAATTGTTAATGAATAAAGTAAATCGTTTTAATTATTTATTTCAAATTATAAAACAAATGATAGTTTTTTGTTTTGATGTTGACACTTGCTTGAAAATGTTTAATTAATTTTGACATAAAGGTTACATTAAATATTTTGATATTTATAAGTTTTTGTGAGTGTTTTTAAAAATGAGTGAAAGTTGTACACCACCCGAAATGAGAGAGATTGCTGAATCAGTGGCAGACAAGCTACTGCCGGAAAAATCCAAGACTCTTTATATGAAAGCTTATGTAACATTTAAAAATTGGTGCACTGCGCGAAGTGTGGTTATAATATCTGAAAATGTACTGTTAGCATATTTCCAAAGTTATGCCAATGATAAAAAAGCTTCCACTTTATGGGCACATTATTCTATGTTAAAATCAACTCTTTCTTTAAAGGACAACATAGACATTTCAAAGTTTTTCAAATTAGTTGCGTTCTTAAAACGCCAAAATGTGAATTACCGTGCTAAGAAGTCTTCCGTTTTCAGTCAAGAAGAAATTACAAAATTTCTGATTAATGCACCCGATGAATGTCATATTGTAAATAAGGCAATTCTTATAATTGGTTTATCTGGGGCTTGCAGATGCGATGAACTTTGCAATTTGCTTCTTTCTGATGTTATCATAAAAGATGATATGATTATTATAAACATTCGTAATAGTAAAATGGTTCATCTAGAAAATTTGTTGTTATGGAACCCCTTTGGATGAAAATTGTAAAACATATTTAAAAATTAGATCAACTTCCGACATGCAAAATTATTTATTAGTATACGCAATGGAAAAGCTACAAAGCAAAATATTGGTCATAATACAATAGGGCAAGTACCAAACAAAATTGCAATGTATTTAAATTTGCAAAACCCTGCGTCTTACACGGGTCATAGCTTCAGAAGAACTTCAGCCACAATATTAGCTGCTAGCGGTGGAAATATCCTGCAGTTGAAACAACATGGGGGTTGGAAGTCATCTACGGTAGCCGAGGGCTATATAGCTGACTCACTCGGTTAAAACGAGCATAGCTCGTATGGTCCAAAGCCAATCAACATCAATTAATCAACATGTCGATGCTTCCTCGACGCCACCAATTCCTGTACAATCTGGTTCTACAATTGAAGATTCCTCGACACCACTAATTCCTGTACAATCCGGTTCTACAATTGAAGATTCCTCGACACCACCAGTTCCTGTACAATCCAGTTCTACAATTGAAGAGGGGCACATTATCAATAATTCTGTTATTAATGTACCTACCTCTTCTAGTTCCTTAAATGTTGGAGGAATAAATATATCAATGGAATGCCATAATTGTAACATCAATTACAATTTTTATAAATAAATTTTCTTAATATCTTGTGTTTATTATAATCATTTATGTAATACTAATCAATCAAGTTGTTAGTTATCGTCATAAAACTTTTTCAAACAACTTCCAACTAGTAAGAAATTTTGAGCGTTTTGAAGTGTTTTAAACTGTAGTTACAATAGCACGGAGAGTGTAACAGAGGTTACACAAGTTTGCGAACGACTACTTCTAACGATAGAAATTTGCACATCGAAGAGCATAAATTTTTCATGATTCTGTTTCGACCACTAATTTCTTTAATATCTTCACAATCCAGTTATCCTACAATTGAAAATATACAGATTTTTAATAATATTAATGTAACAAAACACTTACCAAACAAAAAATTCTATATCGAATAAAAACTAGTGAACGTGGAATGCAAGTAAATAGATGTTGACGAAAATTATTTTGTCGAAAAATGTACTATTTGTAACGATAATTGATTGTAATAATTATTAATAATCGATTTATAAAGTTTTCAGTTGTCACTTCATGCTGGCATGAGCTGTCATTCATAATTCTCATTTCGCCTAATTGCTAAACGTCACAAAATTCCAATTTAATCAACATTTTAAATATCAAATTAATCTTATTTATAGACCGATTTTAATTATTTAAACACTATTGATAGAATTTCTTGGTTATGCTAATTCGTTTTACACATAAATTTTCTTTCAAAATGGCCCGAAGTTTCCGGACTACGCATTTATGTTCATTATTAACTACTAGTAAATAATGAATATTATTCACCTCAGGTGATAGAAGGCGTGGTTCACAGTTCGATTACTTACGTTGAAATGATAGTGTTTATGGCTAGTAGTGGAAAAATTACTTATTTTTCGTTTTACATTGTAAGAATATTCCATTACTATATTGATACTATAATGGAAATGGCACAAAGTGTAAAAATATCTAATATTAATTAATTCAAACATTCAAATAATTTTTGTATTTGGTATTATCTATCACGATTCAATAAACTATAGACATTTATTTCATCAAATCGTTAAAACAAATTCATTGATTCAACTAATTTGTATCTTTGATTTGTTTACTTCTTCAATTTTAAATTAATCTAATTTAGTTTAAATGAATTATTCAACTTGATTCAATGGCTAAAATTCAATCAATTTCTTTATATGATTTCAAAAAATCTTTAATTGAAATCGTAATATTTTTTTCTGTGTAAATACATAATTTTCAATCTCTCTATGTAACTTGCTTAGAATAATAATAATTGAGCAAGTGCAAGTAATTTTGACCGCTAAATAGTAAATGTTATAACAACATTTTTTAAAATTTGAATTTAAAATAAGTATTTGGAGATGACGGGTTAAGGAAGTAAAGGAATGATGACTTGAGCTAATACTTCTTGACTAGCTGAATTGTTATAGGTCGTGTACTGTTTAACATTACAAATGTAAATTTTGTTACCCCTGTCAATTTTGTTTAGGCAATTGTTATTTTTTTTAAATGTAATAAAATTCAAATATTGAGTTTCGCCATCCCGGGTATAATAAATTATTATTTATTTTTATTGTGTATTAGCAATGACTGATATTAATCAGTTTGATTTCCAACAGGTCAACCCAATTACAAGAAATATTGATCTTATAATTATTGTCGATTTGGTTGGATAATATTATAATAAAACTCTTTTTACATTTTTTTGAAGCTATTAGCTACAAGTTTATACTAATATTATTACTTTAAAACCATAAACACTAAAACAGTTTTCGCTCCCAGTTTAGTGTGTGAGATCTTTTATGCACTTTTTAAACCTTTCACTCTTATTTTTAAGTTCTAAATTTTCATTTTTGAGGTGAAAAAGTTTTTTGGAATAGTAAAAATACGGGAGTAAAAAATTGAAAGTTGTCGAGTGAAAAGTTTTAAAACTCTCAGTTTATTAAATTCATTATTAGAATTAAGAACCAACCATATTTAAAAATTTAAAAGAAACATATATTTAAATAAAATGAAAGTAAAGGTACGCGTTCACTTGTCCGCACCGCCCGCACCGGCTAAATCTGCCTTTTTTAATCGAGTGCGTCCACTTGTTCGAATCGCATCAACGGAATTAATAGCTATCTTTTACTGCTTGGCGAGACATGATGTGCGTCGGCGAAAGTAAAGTTGCATATCCTGATGACATCACGTACTCATCCAAAGAATCGCATCAACGGAATTAACAGCGAAAGTAAATAAAAGTAGCAATTATTAGCTGCTTATTCAAGGAATAAAAACCAAAAAAGTTTTTGGATACATAGTACCTGATATACTATATCTAAAAAAAATACCATATTTTGGGAATTTCATACTTTGTTTAATGATCTAGAATTCGTTATTGATTTGCATATTCACAATGTTTTAAATTATACATTTCTTCATAATTTTTCACTAATGAAATTAGCAAGTGGTCATCCATGATAAATATAATTTATTTATATCGCATAAAATGCGATAAGTTGCGTTTGCTATCTTTTCTGACATTGGATATCTTGATGACGTCACGTACTCACTCAACGCCGTCCGCATTCGTTGCTATACAGGCGGCCGCATTTCCGTCAGCCCGTGGATGAGTATGCGGTCTAATGAACGCATCTTCATTTAAAACAATGTAAAGCAACTGAAAACTTGAGGACGGCGGTGCGGGCGGTGCGGGCGTTGCGGACAAGTGAACGCTCAGCTTTAAATAAAATTGGCATTCAAAATGTTATTAGGATTGTAATAATTGAAGTTATTCTTTTAAAATGTTAAATTTTAACATTATCAATGAGTTTTGCCTACATGTAACAATGCCTACACCATGAAGCGAAGAAGATGAATATTATTACTACATATTTGTTGAAAATCGTGACGGCGGGAAATTTAGAAAGGTAGTTTCAACATTACAACACAATTGCTTAATTTAATTTCTACTCAGTTTTTGCAAATATTTTGTATCAAACATTTGGAGAGAATCCAAACAAAACGAACTACGAATTGAAGTGCGAATTTCAAATTTATCTTAAGTAATTTATGAAAGATATGTTGATTTACGTATTTAAAAAAAATTGCAGTCGGTTAACAAATTTTGAAAAAAAACGGCGTTAAAAGTTTACATATTACGACAATTATTTTCTAGTTTTTGAGACTAAAAATAATATAATTTACAAATGGTAGACTTAAAAGAAACATCTCTGAGCCAAAACAAATCTCGAAGGGGTAGATGTTCACTGTCGTAGATCTCAAAGAGCAATGAACACTGCGCCAAATACCGATCTCGTCTCGTCACACGTACCGTTAACAGAATGTGTCGAGCACATGCTTCAGTATGTTGAATAGGAAAATTCATCAACTTCAAAATTGATTTTTTGGCTTATTATAGGACCCACCGAGTTCTACCTCACCTTAAAAATCTTATTTTAATGCCTTTTAACTAATATTAAAAGAATTTCTTTAGTAAACATTAAACTTTCGAGTTTTATGACTCTAGCCAAATATTTTTAGAAATCGTATTTACAAAAATAAAATTGTAAAAGCATGTATACACTTTTAATGTATTATACATAATAACATAATATAATTTAATATTAAGTATATTATAAAAGTGTATTGAACTAAAATATTTATTCTGGTATCGCTTTTAAAATGTTTTTTGCGTTTACTATTAATAGTAGGAACGAATAACAAGTTAACAGACTATTAGTACATATAACGCTGTCAAACAGTTTCCGTAGTAGTTTTTCTATGACACGAAAGATTGTCACGAATATTTGCCATTTTGAAAGGTATACAATTCTAACCCATTAATAACAAAAATGAAATCGATAGTGATCGAAGATATTATAAGCTTATTTTAATCACATTACTAAATAAATACAAGTGAGTGACTGGGGTGCTTACACTTTTAGCATACAGGAAAATAATTGAGACAAAAATTAAAGAAGACTATGCAATTTTCTAATTTGTTCAAAAATATCGCTCGAGGATGTGCTCGAAGTAAAATTGTATTTTTGAATTTTTAAAGAAACAACGTTTAATGTTGAATGGGTAACGCACTTCAGTATTTTTTTACGCTACGATAAATTTCTGCAGCCAAATAATTATAATTTATTTGTTCCATCGACCAGTAGTTATTATTATAATATTATGTATTATTGTAATAGAAATAAAAACTATCTTTAGATAAAAGTTGGAAATTATTGTACACAACGTCCTTTATGTTTTGTTTAAATCTGTCTTTCTAAACAAAGCCGAATTTGAACTTCTATAGTATTTACTATAATGTGCATTTCATAAATTATGACAAGGATTATATTACTTTCAAAAAAATTTTAATCAAAACTTGTAACTTACACTATTTCCTTCAACTTTCGTTTCAATAACTTTTTTGTTAGTTGAAAACTCAAGCAGAAATCAATAAAAATGTGCTTTAATATGCCATGTACACTATTTCCGTATATCTACGCGTTCCAGGTAGAACGACATAAACGCCTAAAATATTAAAAATTAGTTATTTAGATATGTACACATATTGACGTATTAAGCGTTAGCTCAATATGCAATTATAATTGGTTTAAACTCGATTAAAACAATGTAAGCAACCTTAAAAATACCTTATAATGTCGCTTACCTTTTACGTCGTCACCGTATAGTTTCTTCCTCAAACGAGTCGATATATTCCGACTTATTTAACACATAACGTATAACTATATCATATATATGTATTATAATATTTTTATTTAAGTACTTGTTCACGACGTTTAACCATAAGTATTAAAAGAAATCCGTATTAAAGTAAAGACTTGATACTGAATAAAGTAAGAGGTACTCAATTTACTTGTTAATTTTCAAAAGGACCATAATCATAAAGAAGAAGGTAAAGCAGCAAAGTTACAGTTTTTTATTAAGATTAAGTTTTTGTGCGATAATAAAAAAAACGTATAATTCTGACGGTTTTAGTTGTTATATTAATTTACATACAAACAGAGAAAACCTATGCAATTAAAACATTTTAAAATTGTTAGAAAATGCGTGATTGGGAAGGGGCGTCGCCCATATGTTTGAATAATCTATGAATTTATGTTGCATGTGATAAATTTCCGGTTTCTTCTATTATAATATATCTACTTCTTTTGCCAACGTTTAGAACATACCAAACATCAGCTTGCATATTCACTAAGTTAAATTAATTATGCAGTTTGTTAAGTTGCGCTTCTCGAACAAAGGAAAGGTTAAAGCGAGGTTGTTTATTGATGTAAATTTATACAAAGTTGACAAACATTGCACCAAAGCTCGTAATTGGAAAGACACATTTTATATTAAGAAATGTATTCCGTACAAAAATATATTTAATAATAATTGTTAATGGTTGTTATGTACCAAATGCACGATTATGAGAATACGCGAACTGGATATTAGCTTAGTCTTTTCAAAAAAGTAGCTGTAGGCTAAAAGCAATTTTGAGTTCTCAAGTGGCTTTGAAATAGCTTGACATAGTGTAACATACTTTAGAATTTAAAAAATATGAAAATCAAATTTTGGTTGACATACAGAGGTGGTGATCGCGATTCGCGATTTAATACCTATGTAAAATTAAACTTTCCCAATTTCCCGCTCCTCTAATTATTTTATATAAAAAACTTTAAATAAAAATTTTAGAGCATAAAATTCTGCGTCTAAATCCATAAACAAAATTAATTTTTCATGATTTGTAAGAAATTGCGAAAATTAGGTTGACTCTATCGAGAATTGCGTAAGAAATATTTTTAGTTTTTCGTAAGTTTCAATCTAATTTCTGCAGTTATAAAGCATAAAAATTAATTTTGTTGCTTTAATTAAAAATAAATTAAAAAAATTAAAATAAAGCAATAAAAAATTGAAATACCACCATTTTAAGATTGACATTTAAATTGAATGTTTGTTAAATCTTTAAGAAATGTTACTGCACTGTACAAAATTCTTAACCTTATAACAAAATAATTATTAACAAAATAATTCTATCAAGGATATCAATTTCTTAAAATCAATAACTGAATTGCATTACTAAACAATGTGATAGTACAAAATTAAAATTCCTTCAATTACTTCAAAGAAATTACTTCAAGAATTCAAATTCTTGCAATTTTTTATCAATGAGCTCAATACATTTTTCAGTTGGCACACTTCCATAAAAATGCCATAATCCAATATTATAGGATTTATTTGGTACCATGCGAATATCAACGTTCTTAAAATTGACGATTCTTTACATCCTTCATCAAACCGTACTAGATGCTTCATCTTGAGATTTTAGGTGTGATATTTCATCAAATTTTGTCATGGTATTATAAACACAATTTTTCTAATTGTACCTCTTTGTAACTTTGCGTAATTAATAACTTTTAATAGAAACACTCTACAGAGAAAATAAAATTCAATTTTATCGGAAAAGGACTTAATTTTTGAGTTAGTATATCAATTAAATAAATATAGCTACTTTTTGGATATAGAATATTTTATTATATTATATTAGAATAGAAACAATTTTTTTTTATTATTTCAAAAACTAATTGGAATTTCAAAACCAAATTTAGGATTGAGCATACCTATGTCGAGATGTAGAACTGATTAAATTTTAGTTAACGTTGGTCTATGAAAATTATTGTTTTTTTATTTTTTTAAGTTTTATTATTTAATATTAGTTTCTATTTAATATTTTAAAAACTAACAAAATTTTCAAAACCAAATTTGAGATTTCCTATCTTTATAGTAGGAGTTAGAGTTATTTAAATTTTAATTAAAATTAGTTCATGAAAACTATTTTTTTAAATTTTTTTAAATCTTATTATTTAATATTAGTTTTTAATTAATATTTCGAAAAGTAATAATAATTTTAAAACCAAATTTGGATTTTGCATACTTATACCAAGATTTAGTACTGATTAAATTTTGGTTAAAATTATGTTATTAAAACTATTGTTTTCTATTTTTTTAAATTTTATTATTTAATATTAGTCTTTATTTAATATTTTAAAAACTAATAAAAGTTTCAAAAGCAAATTTAAGATTTCTTATCTTCAACGTAAGAGTAAGAACTAATTAATTTTGGTTAAAATTGGCTCATGGGAACAACTTTTTTTAAGCTATTTATTTAATATTAGTTTTTACAAAATATTTTAGACACTAATAAGAATTTTAAAATTAAATTCGGTATTTGTATCTTTGTATTGAGATTTAGAGCTGATTAGATTTTAGGTCAAATTCAAAAAAAGGTGGAAATATTTCTTTTTCCTTTTATTAATGATAGTTTTTTAATATTTAATAAAAATATGATAAAGTCATGGGCATGACCACATCCGATTTTTTAAAAAAGTGTTTTCGAAAAAAAGTCTTGTGTGTCCAAATTGAAGTGTGTCCAATTGTTGACGAAAATGCGATAAAGAAATAGAAAGAAAAGATTTTGAAATCAAAATTTTGGAAAATAAAGATGAAGCATTCATAGCTAAATTGCCTATAAATCCGTTTGCAATTCAATCGAGTTGCTCATCAATCGAATTGATTATTTCAAATTGCAAATCAATCGACTGTAAACTCTAATGGTGATCTCGAAGATAGATTAACTGCTATCTGTGGATAGCAGTATATTCCAATATATCTGATAATATTAATATTTTGTAGAAAATTTTTGTGCGGAGGTTAACCAACAACAAAATTATAAAATACTTATTTAAATATTTAGAAAATTGCTCGGTAAAGAAAATTTAAAAGAAACTAGAAGACTAGAAACTAGAAGAACTAACGAAAATTATCATGGGTATACCTATTTATAATATAATATTCATTTACTATTGAAAAAAAATCGGATGTGGCCATGCCCATGATTTTATCATACTTTTATTAAATATTAAAAAATTATTTTTAATAATAAAAAGAAAAAAATATTTTTCGTTAACCAATGTGACCCAAAATCTAATCAGCTCTAACTCTAAATATAAAAATACAAAATACCAACGTTAGTTTTGAAATTCTCATTAGTTTTTGAAATATTTAATAAAAACTAATATTAAATAAAAAGATTAAAAAAAAATTGCTTCCATGAACCAATTTTATCCAAAATTTTATCAGCTCTAACTCCTGGCATAAAGATAACAAATCTCAACTTTAGTTTTAAAAATCCTGTTAGTTTTTAAAATATTAAATAAAGACTAATACTAAATAATAAAATTTAAAAAAATTTAAAAACAATAGTTTTCGTAACATAATTTTAACCAAAACTTAATCAGTACTAAATCTCGGTATAAGTATGCGAAATCCAAAATTTTGTTTTGAAATTCCTATTACTTTTCGAAATATAAATTAAAAACTACTATTAAATAATCAGATTTAAAAAAATTAAAAAAAAATAGTTTCCATAAACCAATTTTAACTAAAATTTAATCCGTTCTAAATATCGACATACATAAGTAAGCTAAATCCTAAATTTGGTTTTGAAATTCATATTATTTTTTGAAATAATAATTAAAAACTAATATTAAATAATAAAATTTAAAAAAAAAATAGTTTCCATCAACCAATTTTAACCAAAATCTAATCAGCTCTAAGTCTCCATATAAGGGTACAAAATCCAAAATTTTGTTTGGAAATTCTTATTCGTTTTTGCTGTACGTCATACACTAAATTTGACCATACACACACAGACATTTTTTGGAAATCGTCTTATTTTACTCATGAGACCTCAAAAAGCGTAAATCCATCAAAATCTTAAATTTTTTTTTCTGCACGAAAACAATACTTTCTCATATTACATATGATAAAGTAAAAAATGCAAACAATAATAATATACAGAGGTATTATATTAATTTTAAAATAAATAATTTAGAAAATATCGAATAATTATATTTAAAAAAGTAATAAGAGGCGATAATATAAATAGAAAGACATTCAAATTTAAATAAAATAAACATACAAAATTAAAATTAAAAAAAAACTTTGATTATGCCAAAATTCGAGATTTCCATCGTACACGTGCATTCCAAGGACTCAATTTTCTTTAGAAAGCTAAATTTTTACAAGCAAAATTAAACCGAAAATTTTACTTCTGGTTATTCGTATCAGAAACCCTATTTAACTAATGCCAAACTTGGTTTGTCTGAAAAATTTAAACTTATTCTTTAAATTTTGAAAATATTTTTAATTGAAATAGAAAATGCGAATTAAAAATACGTATTCCCACGGTATATAGCCACTTGTAGGCTATCTGAAAGCTATTTTTATAACACCCGCGTTATTTGCGGCGTCCAAATACACAAAATATAGATCCGCAAGGACGCATTAGTGTTGGCCGTGTTTATGAAAACAACAAATTTATTTAACTAAATACAGCATAATTAATTAATTACTCAACTACATTTTAAAATACTCCCAATTTAAAACTGTTTTAAATTAAACGAGTAATGAGCTTAAGCTTACCTTCACGTTTTCTTATGAAGAAAATTTAATCCGAATCATAATCAGGTTAATTACAGTGCCACGCTTTACTATAATACAAAACACGTTTCAGGTTTTGAGTTTGTTTTATTTTAGTGCAAGGCACGAATTGATTTCTTATGGTTCAACTTTGTCGCGTGTTTCCAGAACAAATACCTACTACTAGGTAGGTAAATAAAATTCTATATAAGCGCATTTTATTTAGGCATAATTACTACTTAACATTTGAATTATAAATTATACGTGGGTGTTGTACACAACCTGAATTGGGACTATCGCAAAAATATCGACTATTGCATCTTATTAATTATTTTCCATTTAATCCGTGTCAAAATCTATCCCCCTTACTGCAATAAATTGTTTAATAACCTTAGTTGTTAAAATTCAATCATTTGTTGCAAGGGGGGGGGGAGTTAGATGTAAAACTTTGAATAAAATTGGTGCAAATTGTTTGTGTTTCAATTTCCTTTAACGTTCAATATTAAATTATCGTTTGATGTACTGCATGTCATCATCTATTATTGAAAAATCATTATTTTATTTTAGTTTCCAAGCTCACTATTAGAGTATTTCGAAATTCCTTTACGAATTTCATAATCAAAGAAAATTTCGTCAAGTCATTATCAGAGAAGATTTTCGTAGATATATTTAAAATATTAAAACAGTCAGCTAAAAGTGAAAATGACACACACAAATTCTAACAAAGTAAAAATAAATAACATCCAATTATAGGATGTTTATGTTGTTCTATAGCTATAATGGATGATTGTAATAATTAAGTCATAAAAATCGATTTATTCGCTTATTAGGTAAACGTTAAAATCTCGTTTATCTATTCCTGCGCGCTTGCGTATCATACGGACGTTTAACTGAAAGATTACAAAGAAAAATAAAATAAATAAAATTAGTTGCGAAAAAGTACAAACGATTAACATCAAATTTGGCATTTCTTCAGATCCCTCTACCCCGACAAAAGTATTTTATACTTATGTACATTACAAAAACCAAACGATTATAATTTATAATAAATTGCAATCTTTTTTTTTTTTAATTTAAGTAATAACTTCAAAATTCCAGATATGTATGTACATGTATTTTATTATTAAAAAAATATGAAGCTTGTAAAATAATATTAGGGTAGTCCACTATGTTGGATGTTGTAGAGAAGCATTTTTACAATTTTGACTTCCTTCTAAATTTTTTACCAACGAAAAATGTCGAGAGAAAAAATGCTTTTTCCTTCTGATCTATATAATATTATAGGGTGCGAAAACAAATTACACATGTAGTTACGATCAAAAATAACTTTATGGCACCATGTAATACTCTTAATTAACGATTAAACTTAATCGCTGCTACATTATGGGTTTAATAATTCAATTAAGCTCTGTTTAGTTGTTGTGCATAATTTTCAGCAATTAAATTAAATAAAAGTAATTATCGCATTATAATAACGTCCTCGAATGTGCGTTGTATTATTACTTATGGGTGTTAGTTTTTTATTTAATAAAAGAAGACATTTGATTTAAACTTATAATGCTTATTTAAAATCTGTGATTACAAAATTTGATATTTTATGCTGCACTCATCTCCTTGGTAGGATGCTTACTTTACAAATTAAATTATAACTAAAAATTTTACTCATTTTAATCCCTCAGGATATTTGTAACTTTATATTATATGAAGTTTACTAAAGCACTCTACAAATTTTACAAAGTCGCAAAGTTTTACAATTTATAAAGATGTTTTTGATTAAAAAGTATATTAAAATTATCGTCAAATTTTGGTTAAATCGCCTAACACTTTTAATAAATTTTACACTTTGCAAGATTTTTGTCAACAATTTTTCGTGCTTTTGAATAAATTTCAAAAATTATTAGCCACATAAATTTTTATCTCAAAGAGTGAGCGAATAACGGGCATTCAAGTTAAGATCAAAATTAATAACCAAAAGTTAGTTTGGCATTGATTAATTTTCTCGCAAACTTTCAAGTACTAATTAATTATAAATTATGATCACATTATTAGCAAAACAAAATTTTCGTCTACATTATTACACTTTCGTTTTAAAATTTTTATTTTATATAGAAAAAGTTGCGCCGAACAAAACGTACATACACAAAGCAATAATAACGAAAATTGTTGAGCCATAATCTAATACAGAAATTCGAGTGTTTTTCAAAATTATCAGTTGACATAATCGAATATCCACAAAAAAGTAAAGTGGCTTCGATCACACATGATCTATCAATGATAGATTCTTCCTTCACACAACATTTTCGATGCTCAACACGAAGCTATAGCAAAGGGAAAGATGTCTTCTGTAACGTAAAAACGTGGATCACGTAAGTTTCACCACATGAACGACCAATTGATAGATTCTACGACCGAAGTCACTTTCCTTTTTGGTGATTATCAAATACGGTCGATTGTAACTAAAATGTTAAAAACTCGAATTTATACATAATCAATAAGTTTTAATTAATCTGATAGTGCATATCGTAATGGTAGAACAAAAATTTGTTACCATATCACCAACTCAACGTTTAAAACTTCCACCTGCAAAAACTGGAAAAAAAAAAATTATATATTGTTGACAATTTTGTAAGGAATTGCATTTCATAGACTCTCCTCTAAACGCGAGAGGCATTTCAAGTCGCGCATTTTAATTTTTTAGTTATTATCCGCGACTTTGAATGTCTTCCACACGTAAACTAAATTTAATTAGAAGAAATTTGTTTATAGAATATTGTACATAACTTTTTTTAGTGCTTCCCAATTGTAGCGAATGAGAATTAAAATTGTATAAATCGAATGAGGCTTTTCTTTCGCATGTGAAGACACCCAATTTGTCCCATAAAATATTTATAATCAGTTCTAAAGAGGCTACATCAGCCTCTGAGTAAAATATGAACCATTGTACGTAATAATAATATAGTCTCACGCAAACTCAATTTTTATGTTATTGTACTTAATATTCGAGAAACAACATTGAATAAGTTGATTTTTATATTTTAAAAAACATTTTTTGCATCATATTTCATGTTTCATGTACACTCTTCCGGTATTTGAAGAAAAAGCGCCGTCAAAGGATTTTTAAATTGAAATATAATGTTGGGTATCATTATAGGCTCTTCACACCACTCATTCTCGCCAGGCGTTTTTATATTTCATATTTGCTTCGTTGTTTTGTTATCACTCGTCACACGTTGACTTTAAACAACGAGCGTAACAGAGACAGAGCACTGTCTATAGTATCCGTATTGGGATGTAATCCAAATTGGGTAGTGTAAAGAGCTCTTAAAACCTTATAATATATGGAAAGTTATAAATATGTATCTTAAAGTAAATAATAATGAGCAAGATGCGAGATACGGAGAAATCTGTAAAAAAAAACTCGCCAATATTATATATATGATAATATCAACAAAATGGCATTTGTAAAAACTAAAGAAAAAACTACTAAGAGGCCAATTCATGATTGCTATTGGACGATCAGTGGAAATATAAAGCTGTGCGCATGACACTGTGTATTTTAGGATTTTCAGGTTTGGCACAAATCCTACCTACCAATAATACAAAAGTTGTCTTTTCTAAAATCACCTTTTCCTATTTATGCCTTTTCACCAAAGTACAATATTCTAAAATTTGAAAAAAAAATTATGACCTAACGTTTGAAAGTATAAGTATTATGTATGTATTTAATAATTGTTGAACAATGAACTTAAATTATTGTATTGTTAAATTTTGCTCCTTTACGAATGCCGTTGTTTCAGCATTACTACATGAAGAGGAATGACACCGTTATTTAACTCAAGCAAATTACTTCTCATATTATAAAATTATTAGAGAGCTCTTTCGCCAATTTACTCATTGTGCTCATACGCAGTTCTCTTCTTTACATTTAATTTAAGTTCAAAGGAATTGTTCAATCGTCATTTAACAACTATCGAGTATCTTCAACGGCAGATATAAATCCCATTCGATTGATACTTTTTTGTTCTTATCCATTACAATTGGAGGCAGAAATCTTAAAGTGCTTGTTCGCCATGTCATTTCCCTATTATTACAGATGTTCGGATGGAGAGCTTGTCGTCAATATTAAATGCGGCTGGCGAAAAATTATTGTTTTTCCCACTAGTATTTACCAATGTTTTATAGTAATATTAGAAATAATCTTATATCTATTAGCTAAATTTTTCTTGTGGGCTTTTAATAGCTATTTATAGCTAAATAAATATATTATATAAACGAAGCGTGATATATCAACTTAAACAACACGCCAAGTGCGTAAAAAACATGATTCCAATCGAATTTTATACAAGATGTTTTCACAAACGTAAAAATTACAGTCATGTACCTTATGTTTTAAAAACTACATAAAATAATGATATACAGCAAACTCTTTCAAAATAAATTGCAAAATTGTATTCAAATTATTGTTCAGATTAATTATTATTGTTATTAGAAACAATAACTCTTGGAAAGTTTTCCGGGAGTTTTCAAAATTGCTATTTTTATAGACTTCGACGTGCTTTTCTCGAATTTTTACTTTGCCACCTCGTATCGTTTCCGCTCGTGCCGCCATATTGAAAAAAATGGCGGCCAAAAACAGGTTTTTGCCAATATCTCCTTTCCGACTTATTTTACGATGAAAAATGCTTCACAAAGTCAGCATATAAAAATAAATTTAATATTGCATCGATGCCACCAACAGAAGCAGCAGGATGATAACATTCGTTCCAAACCTATCATGTATCTCGTATGGAGTTGAACAAAATGCAGAGCGATGGAGATAGAAAAAAAGCAAGAATGGGCTAATTCCTGTCACCACACTCGAGCCCCCAGCTCCGAAAACCGTGTTAAAACTTATTTCTTGCAAATGCAAAAAATGATGTCGGGGAGCCAGTAGATGCAGAAAGGCTGGATTAAAGTGCTATACACTTTGTACTGGTAGTGGAACTTGTAGCGATGAAGAGGAAGAAACGGAGACTGTTCTCGAGCAAATGTATGACAAAATCAAGGAACAAGAGAATTACAATCAAACTGATAATCTTATCGCAGATAACGTGAAAGAAATTTTTATTTGTGATGTTTCTTACCGGTACTGATGACGATGAACTCGCTAAACCTGGTCCATCAAGGATAGGGAAGCGAATGAGAATGCGCTATATTTCGTAATATAGCATTACATGTGGATTAATCCTACTGGGAATACCGCACAAAAAAACGCGCCATTTACTCTAATACCTTATTGGTGGCGTGGAAATGAGTTTTTTGGCCAAAAGGTATGTTAGAGTCAACTTTGAGGCGATCGTACGTTAAAACTATTCATTTTACAACACAAAAGTTGAGACAAAAATTATAGGAATTTTCCTGTAGTTTAATTTATTACATAACTATTTTCATTGTAAAATGAGTCGGAAAGGAGATATTGCAAAAAACTGTTTTGGTAGCCATTTTTCTAATATGGCGGCACGAGCGGCAACGATACGCAGTGGCAAAATAAAAATTCGGAAAGAGCACATCGACATCTATAAAAATACCAATTTTCAAAAAACTTTCCAGGTAAAACTACCAAATGACTGGACTAGTAGATAAATTTTAATGAAGCAAACAAAATAATAAAAAACAATCTGAATTTAAAATATACCTTAAAACCGTCTTCAGCGTCAACCAGCAAAAGTTTACTTTTAGGTACTAAGTAGTGTGTAAAAGCAGGTTTTCCGAAACTAAAATAGCAATCAAAAAGCTACCTTTTCACAACGTTTGAAAGAAAAATGCTTTGATGCATAGGTTAGAGGGTCGAAGCAACATAGTAAGAAATTGTTTGTTTTGCCATTTGACTCGTTTTTTAATTGACTCTTAAAATTTAAGCATTTTATATACTGGCTGTTACGTATGTTCGTATGAGAGACCTAAAAAATCTTTAGTAAGTAGTAAAATGCAACCGACACAAAAGTCTTAAGATGAAAAATACTTTTTAAATTACTTTTCGTGAATATGAATTACAAAGTGCATTTTTGCGGCCAAACCCTCGTGTCTCACATGAGCGAGGCAACAACGTTTCGCACCTGCCAATTTCAAATGATTAAAAAGGTTTTTGTGCTAGTTTTATTAAATTATTTCAATCTAAAAATAACAAACAGCAATATTAATTGCTTAACATCTATTACTATCATATACCGGGTGTTCATTTTAAAACTTCCAGCAATTAATATCTCAAAAACCAAAAGTCAGATAAAAAAATGTTTCGAACAAAAGTTGTATGATAGCGAGGGGGACAGAATATGGCATAATTGTTTTCTTAATTTATTGACCTTTTCAAGGTCATTTGAAGGTCAACTTTGGTTATTTAAACGGCACCTTAATTTTTTTTAGCAGATTCATATTTTGCATGAAAAATAAACAACTTTTGTTGGAAAATTTTTTATCCCACATTAGGATTTTCGAGTAAGATGCGTTGAAACAAAATAAAACATTTTAATAAACTGCAGCTGATTATATCGAAATTTATTTTTTAAAAGTTAGAAGGCTGTTATTGCTTTTGTTATTATTCAACTTGAATAATTTTAGGACAATGAAAACAAAACACTGTCAAAACAAATAAATTGACATTAGTTTCTTCAACTATTGTTAGTTTTGTGATTTTCAGTGAGTTTTATTTTTCCCGTTCGCTTTAGATCTGATAAAAGTTCGCAATTAGATCATTAAAATGGTTTATACTGTAGAAGAAAGAATCGAATTAATTTTCTTGTACGGAGCTCAAAATGAAAATGCTGCAAGAACTGCAGAATCTTATAACGCGAGACAACCTGGTAGAAATGTCTCTCATAGGTATGTTATAGACCTTGTTTCAAAATTTCGGGAAACAGGATCCGTCAAAATAAAACACGCAAGAATTCTACTAGAATATTGGATGACTTAGCTCAAATTGAAGTTATAGGCCATTATGCTTCAAATCCTAATAGTTCGGTGCGTGAAGTTTCTGCTATTAGTGGTCTATCAGTGGGCACTGTTCATAAGGCGCTAAAATTGCATAAATTTCACCCATATAAAATGCAGATTCATCAAACTTTGACCGAGGATGATCCAGACAGACGAGTGGAGTTTAGTGAAGAAATGCTTCAATTATTAACTACACATCCACATTTATTGAAATCGACTTGTTTTTCTGATGAGTCAACCTTTTTTAAATGGATTTGTCAATAAACACAACTGTCGATATTGGTGTGATGAAAATCCTCATGTGTTTACTGATGGACATACACAGTGGCCGCAGAAGGTAAACGTGTGGGCTGGTATACTTGGTGATACAATTATTGGACCATTATTTATTGATGGAAATTTAACAGGTCAAAAATATCTAGAAATGCTTGAAGATACAATCTATCCTTTAATAGTTGATGCGTTAGAAAGTCAAAGTGACGAAGAAGGACACCTGGAGCTCGATGAAACTGTTTTGCATTTTCAACAAGATGGCGCACCTCCTCACTATACTATTCCTGTTCGAAACTGGTTAGATGATAAATTTCCAGGGCAGTGGATCGGCAGACGAGGACCGATAGAATGGCCAGCTAGGTCCCCTGACTTAACTCCTCTTGATTTCTTTTATGGGGACATTTAAAATCTGTAATTTATGATACAATACCAGCTAATATTGAAGAGTTAAAATTTCGAATCACAGTGGCTTGCAAAAATATTATGAAAGAAACTTTTGAAAATGTTAGAAACGAGTTTCAGCAAAGGCTGTATCATTGTTTAGCTGTAAATGGGGAACATTTTGAAAACTTGTTATGAAAACACTCGCTTACAAACATTTTTCTACTGTTTAATACTAATAAATAGCCTTCTAAAACATGTAAATATTAAATTTTGATTAACAATGGTTAGTTGATAATAATGTTTTTATTTTGTTTCAACGCATCTTACTCGAAAATCCTAATGTGGAATAAAAAAAAATTTTCCTACAAAAGTTGTTTATTTTTTTATGCAAAATATGAATCTGCTAAAAAAAATTAAGGTGCCATTTAAAAAACCAAAGTTGACCTGCAAATGACCTTGAAAAGGTCAATAAATTAAGAAAACAATTATTCCATATTCTGTCCCTCTCGCTATCATACAACTTTCGTTCGAAACATTTTTTCATCTGATTTTTGGTTTTTGAGATATTAATTGCTGGAAATTTTAAAATGAACACCCGGTATGTACAATATTTAAATTTTTTATCGCCTTAGTTGTATTACAAAACATTTTAGGAGTTAGATACTTTGTACATATATACTAAATTTATACGTGAAAATTTCAATATTGTTTAAGTTAATTAATCTTTATTAAAATAGAATTATTAGGCAAAATATTAATATATAATATAATCTAACCAATCAAGTTCAATCGATTTTTGCAATGTAATTAAAATACATTCAACTAATTTGTTTTATTCAAAAAATATGCACCCTCGCTATCAGTTACTCCATCCCAATATGATAGGAATATAAGTTTATAAATCTCATTAAAAAAAATTTCAGGTTTCAAACATTGAAAAACCATGCATCCCTAATGAACTCTACTCGAGTTTTGCTGGTACTGTAATGCATATGATTGGTCATGGCTAAAACTGTGCCTAATTGGAAAATATCTGTACGATCGAAAAAGTGCAGTTGTTGCTTGGTGTCGATTTATGTGCAACTTATTTACTATTAATGATAGATAATCTAGCGCAAGATGCATTTTCAATGTTCTTTTCCAAAATGCCGACTATTTGAATTTTTGAGTAGTAGGTACTTTCACTTTAGTATTTTTAAAAATTATTTTTAAAAAAATAATTTTTAATAATAAAAAGAAAAAAATATTTTCCATTAATCAATGTTAGCCAAAATCTAATCAGCTCTAAGTCTAAATATAAATATACAAAATACCAACTTTAGTTTTGAAATTCTCATTAGTTTTTGAGATATTTAATAAAAACTAATATTAAATAAAAAGATTAAAAAAAAAATTGCTTCCATGAACCAATTTTATCCAAAATTTAATCAGCTCTAATTCCCGTCATAAACATAACAAATCTCAACTTTAGTTTTGAAAATCCTGTTAGTTTTTAAAATATTAAATAAAGACTAATATTAAGTAATAAAATTTAAAATAATAAAAAACAATAGTTTTTATAAACGAACTTTATCTAAAATTTAATCTGTTCTAAATATCGATTAAAATATGCGAAAACCTAAATTTGGTTTTGAAATTCGTATTACTTTTCGAAATATTAATTAAAAACTAATATTAAATAACAAGATTTAAAAAATGTAAAAAAAAAATAGTTTCCATGAACCAATTTTAACCAAAATTTAAATAACTCTAACTCCTACTATAAAGATAGGAAAAATCAAATTTGGTTTTGATAATTCCGTTAGTTTTTAAAATATTAAATAAAGGCCAATATTAAATAATAAAACTTAAAAAAATTAAAAAACAATAGTTCCCATAAACCAATTTTAACTAAAATTTAATCACTTCTAAACCTCGACATAAGTATGCTAAATCCTAAATTTAGTTTTGAAATTCATATTATTTTTTGAAATAATAATTAAAAACCAATATTAAATAATAAAATTTAAAAAAATAGTTCCCTTGAACCAATTTTAACGAAAATCTAATCAGCTCTAAGTCTTAATATAAGGATACGAAATCCAAAATTTTGTTTGAAAATTCCTATTAGTTTTTGCTGTAGGTCGCACACAAAATTTGACCGCACACACATACATACATTTTTTGAATCGTCTTATTTTACTCAGGAGACCTCAAAAAGTGTAAATCCATCAAAATCTCAAATTTTTTTCTATACGAAAACAATACTTTCTCATATTGCATATGATAAAGTAAAAATATAAATAATACCGACATAAAGAAATATTTAAATTCAAAAGCAAAATAGCAAATGCCAAACAACTACATAGATGGCATTCGTGTGGAAAATAAAAATATGTGTTTTAATTGGTTAATTCTACTTTTTGTGAGTAACTATTTTTCATGGAGAATTAGGATGCATGTTTTCTATCTTTACAACATTTATATTTTTCGTTTTCAAGCAGCCGCCTAAAGTTATTTGACGCATATTCATCGTTTGGTCAGGATCTCAGCGATAGAAAACGTTTCTACCAAGACAGGTATAGTATTGCGTCAAATGAAAAACTGTCTGAATATTTAAACGATTATTTAAAATCATTTATTAATTTATTTTTTTTTGCGAGGATTAAATGATTTATATAAACCTCGAATTTGGAAGTACCTCGTAGCACGTAGGTACGTTTGATAAAAACTTTGATTACTCCAGAGACGGCGTGATATGAATCAAAAAAGAGGTTTACATGTCGATTTTTCACAAAATGTGCTTGATTCGTTTTAACGAGTTTAAAAACGTAGGTAACCTTGTCTGAGTTTGTGACCGCTTGTTTTTCATATTTAAAGTTAGAAATAAGTAAAAGAAATTTCTAAAAGCTTGACTAAATTTACCGGTTGTTAAACTTTAGTTAGAAAAAACAGAAAGCACGCAATCGTTTTATTTTATTTGTTCAATTAAACATTCTTGAAGTTTTTTGAACATTTCATACACAAAGCAATTTGGTTGCGAATCAAATTTTGATTGGAATGTCATATTTTTTTAAAAATTTGTATAATGTCTAAAAGTTGACACCACCTTAACTTGTATAAAAAAACCTTTATTTTCAATAAGTAATGTCTAATAATACTAATTTTAATAATCGAAAGTTATGTCACGCACACAACAAAAATTTTAAATTCGGCGTCGCAAATGCGTCTGATTGATGACATAAAAACCTTACGATTCGGTTTTCTTACTTATAAAACCATCGTAAAATGTTTAAATTCAACAAACTCATAAATTTCATATTATAAATGAACAACAAAGCCTTCTCTGTGAATAAAAAAAATGAAATATTGCATAGCTAAAGTGATAAGATTTATGATAACATTCGGCCGTAGATTCCTTACCGATCGCTGGGGTTGCTAGTTCGAATCTTGAAGAAATATTTAATAAAAATTGATAAGCTACTTTTTCCCGTTAGAAGAAAGTTAGATCATCGAAAGAAATCAAAATAATAATAATATATAGTATTATAATGGTAAACTTAACTTTGGAGAGACTTTAGCTTAGCATTTTGATGAGTTAGTTAATTGGACTTACTGGCTAAGAGTTCTATCTGTGGAAGCGCCTCCAGAATCATGGTGACGTCCTTTGTGGTGGGCGACGATGCCCATGAGCTTCATCCAGGCATTGTTCTTTCCCCCATGCCCTCCCATCCCGCTCTGCCACATCGTCATGACTGTAGGGCATTACAAATAATCCCCTATGCTTATAAAATACCGGCGGTCTAAATAAACCGCTCACGAACGCCACTGCTCACAATTATAGTGTAACCGCTGTTTTGTTGTTTTATAATTAACTCAACGTATTTTATTACTTTATTTTATTTTATTTTATATATTTTAAAGATGTAAAAAAATTTCGTATGTAACTTTTGTACAGTACATAAAATCAATATAATGCAGTTTATTTAACATGGTACACAGCAGCGAAAGTTAAATTTAAAATTTAAGTAGTTTGTATTAATTGAATAAGTTTTGTATTTCGTCGAGTTAATTTAACGATTAATTGAAAAATTGTTTAATGTGTATTAATTACCTACTAGGTACCGATTAGAAAATGTTTACCCTTTAAAATTCGACGATCCAAGTACACCATAAAGCGAAAAATGAAATTGACAATTGCGCGTATCGAATTAAATTTTTATCTTTTAATTATTTAAAATTTTAAGGCGTTGATTAATAATAAAAAGGAGATCAACGAGTAGCTTCTCGATATCTTTTTTATTAACGAATTTCCTACGGTCGCGTCGTTGTAATTAATTAAAAATTGAATAAGTAAATTTGTTTTCTTCTAAAATATTTTAATCTAAATTTACGTTAATTATTTTTGTATTTTTTTTTGTCTTAAATGGAAGATTATATTATTAGGCTAGATATAGCAAAAATTGAGCAAAAATATTTTTAAGTGTGATTTCTTTTTAATTTGGTACACTAAACACTAAACAAAGCCGCACTTCACAAATTCTAGTGCTCCACTTGGGAATAGCGAATAGGGCACTAGTCATTTTTAAATTTTGGAGGGTAGGTCGTGATAAAGTTTCACGTATCGTCATCGAGACGATGGTCCATCGTTGTAAACGACTTGGACACCGCGACGCAACCAACAGGTGAGAGACGACGCCGGTGGCAACACCAACGAGTTATCTTTAGTTAGCGCACGGTTCGTGTATACTGCACTGAGGTCCAGCCACCGGTGGTGGCAGGACGCGCACGCGCATTGCTCAATGCGGACCTCCTAGTCCCGAAATCACAATCCACTACTGCAGCGGGTGGTGGCACATCCCTAACTTACCTGATTATCCTGCAGGGTATCGCATGCCACTGTCTGCCACTGACTTCTCTGCAGTACAGAGAAGAGAAACCAATAACAAACCTAGTCGCATCACGATCGAACATTATTTTCTTAACAATTTTCTTTGACTTTCGTGTATTTAATTTAGAATTTCATCAAAAACTCGTTAAATCTGTACACACTAAAATCTGCAAAATTAACATTTTTTTTTATTATGTTAAACATTATTTTTGTGCATTTACAAAATGTATATATACTATGTATAGTACTGAAGTTTGCTGTTAGACTGCAGACTTAGCGCAAAGTTGACCTAGTTTTGATCTCGCGTAACATTTTTTGTTTCATTTATTGAATTTCTATCACATTTAATGAAAATAGTGTAAGCTATGCGTAAAAAAACTAAATTAATATATATTAAATTCATATTAGAATTTGTCTAATTAACTTTTTACTGGTAACACAGTAATTAAATGTAACAGTCCAGTGATTACTTTGTAATGAAGTGAAACTACTTTGGAACAAATGGGGAATTGACCATTTTTGATATTAATTAGTAAATGTATATAGCGTGAGGTACATAATTTTAATGTTATCCTTTTAAAGCGTGGGGGGCCGTAAAGTATATATTTGGGGGAGGTGCTCGAGTGCAAAAATTGTGAAGACGCTTCTGGTTTTTAGACATGCTCTCTTCTCTCGCTCTCACGAAAATTTTTGGAAAAATTTTCAAACATTTCAATCGGAAATTTTAGAAAAGTTGGGAAATTTGTGAGATTCCCAAATGTTGGTTTATGTAGGTATGTAGATTCTAATAATTATTATCCGTGACCTGGCAATGGTCCTGCGACGGTTGGTCGCAGTACCACTGCCAACTAACCTTAGCGACTAACTGGCTTCTACCATTAATTATTAACTTCTCCACGACTATTGGCGCCAAGACAATATTGATCTCTGCAACGGCCCTACACCAATTGATCACTGCGACTACTGGTCCTATGACAATTGGCTAAACTAAATTTTTTTACTTGTTTATTTACTTTTAACAGCGTTATCAATATTCATTACATTTGCAGGTACTCTATCCACAAATAATTTTGTAATCATAAAGCATATTTTTAATAATTTTGAGTACTTTAATATACAAAAAAATTACGTTACAATATTTTAAAGTAAGGAGAATTAGCTACCATAATCAGATCAATTTTGCATCAAAAATGTTAAATATAACAGGTCTGTTGAGTCAAGGTGAAATGTTATGCTATTAACATATTACATGTACATATACTACAAAGTTAGGCTGATTATTTGAAGACGGACGGTTACAGTTAACGGTTAACCGGCTAAGGTAAGTTTAATGCAAGGGGTCAACCGCTAGAGGAAATCGTGTACAATTAACTTCACACTTCACGTACTTCATCATAATTCTCCATACTTCTTCGTACTTCATATAATTCAGCAGTAATTCACGGAACTTCACGTACTTCGCCAGTAATTCGCCGTACGTCATCAATAATTCACGGTACTTTACCTAATTCATCGATACTTCATTGTATTTCACGTACTCTATCGGTATTTCAGAGACTTACCGAGATTCCAAAATTTGAGCACTGGATGGTGTTCCGTACACCTCACACCCCTCGAAATTTTTATCAGAAGTAAACTGAAGACTTCCCGTTGCAGAGGTATTGAAAGGTGTTCCACATCTCCCAGACCCCCCGGATTAAGTAGTTTATTTTTTATTTTGTTGCAGAGATCTGCCTCCCAGGGGTACGGAATTTATAATTACGTAGTTTATAATTAATTGTCAGATTACGAATTAAACACATTTACTTAGCCTAGCTAATTTTAATAAACTTGAGATATTCTTAAATATTCAATTCACTTTTAATAAAAATAAATTATTTAAACCGGGGTCTGGGGTGTGGAACACCCTCCAGTGCCTCTGCAATGGGAGATCTTCAGTTTACTTCTGATAAAAAATAAACTACTCGGTCTTGGGGTTCTGAAATGTTCTTCATTCCAAAATTTGTGCACTGGAGAGTGTTCCACACCCCCCAGACCCCCCGGATTGAGCAGTTTATCTTAATCAAAAGTAAACTAAAGATCTCCCGTTTCAGAAGTACTGGAGGGTGTTCCACACCCCCCAGACTCGGCGGATTAAGTAATTTATTTTTTATCAAAAGTAAACTGAAGATCTCCCGTTGCAGAGATCTAGTTCTTAGGGGGTACGGAATTTATAATTATGCAGTTTATGATTAATTGTCAGAATATGAATTAAACACAATTACTTGCCCATAGCTAATTTAAAAAAAACTTGGGATATACCTCTTCTTCTTCTTAAATTAGAACTAGGTTCTGTAATATCCAACAGTAACCTCGGGATATGCTTAAATATTTAATTCACTTTTAATAAATATAATTATTTAAAGCGGGGTGTCTGGGAAGTGTGGAACACCCTCCAGTACCTCTGCAACGGGAGATCTTCAGTTTACTTTTAATAAAAAATAAATTACTCAATCCGGGGGGGTGTGGAACACACTCCAGTGCTCAAGTATGGAGAGATCTACAGTTTACTTCTGATAAAAAATAAAATAATTAATCCGGGGGGTTTGGGAGTGTGAAACACCCTTCAGTACCCAAATATTACAATGCAGGCTACCTCAGCTACCTTTTTAGTTTTCTAAAAAAATTATGATATAATTGGGGGGGGGGGGGCAACAAAAGAGTGAAGCGAAAATAAATTATGTACAATCATGCACAAACGATTATTGAGATTATTTTCAAAATCGGGAGGGTGGAGCTAGCAGGTCTCCAGCCCCTCCCCAACTAATTTTCTAAATAAATGTAATAATACAATTTAAACTATCTTCTTATGCCTGATTTCTTCAACTATAGTTATCTATAAGTTAAAATACATTAAAGTTAAATTGACGAAATTGCCAATGAGGTGTTTGATTTGTTTTTGTTTTGTTGTATGTTTGGTTATTTTGTTGTGGTCTGATTGAATGGGCTTGGATAAGGTGCATATCATCAGCCCCTTCTATTGCGAATTTTTAATTCAAAAAAGTCTAAATTATTTTCGGTTGGACCTTTTTTGGTTTTGAATTATTTAGAAAATTAATTGGGAGATCCTCCCAATTTTGAAAATAATTTCAATAATCATTTGTGCATGATTGTACATTAATTGATTTTCGCTTTACCCTTTTCTGTTGCCCCCGCATCAAGAATATGTCATAATTTTTTTGGAAAACTAAATCGGTAGCGGAGAGTTTCTACTAAATTTTCAAACCTTTAATTTGTTTGCCTGCATTGTAATATTTGGGTACTGAAGGATATTTCACACCACCCAGATTAATTAGCTTATTTTTATCAGAAGTAAACTGTAGATCTCCCGTTGCAGAGGCACTGGAGGGTGTTCCACACCCCCCAGACCCCCCGGTTTAAATAATTTATTTTTATTAAAAGTAAATTAAATATTTAAGCATATCCCAAGTTTTTTAAAATTAGCTATGTCCAAGTAAATGTGTTTAATTTGTAATCCGGCAATTAATCATAAACTGCATAATTATAAACTCCGTATCCCCTGGGAGGTAGATCTTTTATACGGAAGATTTTCAGTTTACTTCTGATATAAATAAACTATTTAATCCGGGGGGTCTGGGGGGTGTGGAACACCCTCCAGTGCACAAATTTTGGAATTCTTCCAAAATTCTTCTTATTCTTACGTGAGGTTTGCGATCTGTGTTTTTCCAGCAGCAGCCTCGGATAAGATCCGAAGTCACTGCTAGTACTCTGGGCATATTATTTGTTTTACATCTGAAGTAGTTTGCTAGTCTGGCTTCAGATGTGCCTGTTACCCTATATTATTGTTAATGATGGCAATTCATTAACATAGAAGGACCACCGGCTTTACGTGTCTTCCGAAGCACGGGGACGGCCATAGATAGAAAGAGAGTCAGAAAGAAAATTTTCTTTTGTAGACTCCTCCCAGGATCGAACCGGGTGCCTTAACATTAGTAGTCGATCGCTCTAACTACTAGGCCAGTGACCGTCCTATAATAGGATTTATTATTTATTTTTAATAATTACAATAATTATTTTTTTAATAAGGATAATTTATTTTTATTACTAGTAAATTAAATATTTAAGCATATCTCAAGTTTATTAAAATTGGCTAGGCCAAGTAAATGTGTTTAATTCGTAATCTGACAATTAATTATAAACTGCGTAATTATAAATTCCGTTCCCCCTGGGAGGCAGAGCTCTGGAACGGGAGATCTTCAGTTTACCTCTGATGAAAAATAAACTAATCGATCCGGGGGGTGTGGGGGACGTGGAACACCCTCCAGTGCTCAAATTTTGGAATCTCGATAAGTCTCTAAAATACCGATGAAGTACGTAAAATACAATGAAATATCGATGAATTAGGTGAAGTACCGTGAATTATTGATGAATTATATGAAGAACGAAGAAGTATGGAGAATTATGATGAAGTACGTGAAGTGCGAAGTTAATTGTACACGATTTCCTGTAGCGGTTGAGCCCTTGCAAACACATATCAAAATACTTATTTACACGAAATCACTTTTTAAGTCGGTCCCAAACATATTCATTTTATGAATCGCATTCGACTGATCGACATCGCGTAAGCCTTCCGGCAAAAGTTTGTTGTTGTAATTTTTAAATTGTACAGATTGTAAAACATTTACATGGCATTTAATTTAGGTACATATGTATTGACTTTTATATTAAATTGTATATTTTAATGTACGACATTTTATATTAAAAATATATGTTCGGCACCGACTTCAAAAAGTGATTTCGAGTAAATAAGTATTTTGATATGTGTTTGTTAATAATAAGTGTTGAGTTGCAACTAAATTATTATTTTATAGTTTGTGAGTATACACTGAAAAAAGTAGGCTAGAAAATTCATCTAAATGTCATTAGATGATAAATAATTAGATGGTTTACCTAATTTCTAAGTAAATCATTACTATTGAATTAACTAATTCGTCTACAGCAATAGCAAATCATCTATTATAATAGTTGCTCTAGCTATAATTTTCATATATTTAGTGTGGTAAGCTATTTAAAGTGCATAAAACATCTACACGTAATGTCATATTTACTAAATTATTAGACAATTTATCTAAATATAAGTTTGTCTAATTTAGGTATTAGCGAATAGACGTTACAGGCTGAAAGCTGAAAATCAATGACAGTTTTTAGATAATATGTCCAAAATTTAGAAGGTTTTTCCACATTAATTTTTTCAGTGTACTTTTTTGAAGTCGGTTTTATTTTTTTTTTAAATTAATTTTATTTTTCTCTTTTTAGTGATGTTAACAATAGTGACTTAAGACAGCATCAATTTGATTACAATCAGTTAGAAATCTGGTGATAGAAAACACTCTTTCTCTAAGCCGTTGAGGAGTTCCATTGACATCCTTTTTATTTTTATTAATTAAGTTCCACTACTTAGCTATGCTAAAATATCCTAGTCTGGCGGCTCTGAGCTCTTGGACTATAAGAAATTTTAAATATAGGTAGCATCAAAAAGTATCAATACAATAAAAGAAGCATTACTTAATAATAATGACAAAATCAACATAACGAAAAAATCAGTATATACGAAATACAGTTGTGGAGAATGCAATGTTGGTGAAAAAGAGGAAAATGAAGATCAGAAGGAACACAATAACACAAAAACAATTTATTTTTCAGCTGTATCCCAACATATTATATTAGAAACAGGACAAACAATAAATCGAAATAATATTAAACTTTTAGACAACGAAAGAAAAAGCAAAAAGGTCTTAGAAGCTATAGAGATCCAAAAGACCCAAACTCTTTGATCAATGACCGCGAAAATTTAAGTTACGCGATTATAAGGCGTGGGAAAGAGTAGCGACATTTGAAATTACTCTGAACGGATGTTGAGCAAGCCGCTTTAATTTAATATTTATGATACACACTGTATATTATAGTAGAAAAGTTGTAACAAAATTATAATAAAATTCCATTTTCTTGATTCTATCATTTATGCGTCATTAAGCAAGCAAATAAAAGTTTAGTTTGTATTTTCATTTAGAAATATTATGTAATTATTAGTTTTTTTCTTACGGTGCAAATATTAAGTTGGCAAATTGTCGTCGATGATGTCAGCGCATAATGTCATCGCCATTTTGTTTATTACATTACTGACATGCGCTCAGTGTTCCGATCTTGTACATTGAGTGGATCGTCATTCGAAAACGAAGCATAGAGTGGTGTTTTTTTAAATAATTTAAGGGTCTATTTTGCGTTCTATTACAGTAAACCATGTCAAAGGCGGAGCAGGTGCTTACGATTGAGCCCCAAAATGAACTCAAATTTAGAGGTAAAACACTATTTTTGACATTTAAAACGAACGTAACAAACAAATTATCGACTTGATAATTGACACTTTTAGCGACGTTATTGCACAAATCACAACAATTTTCATTATATCATGCATTTTCCATAATTATTACATAAATTATTGAAATGGAGTACAATATTATAAATTTTGTTGTTTAATTGATGAAATAATTCGTCGCTAAAATTAGTAATTTAACAGGTGTTTAATAATACCCCGTTCGTACTTTGCACTTGGTTATCTTAATTGTGGACTTTTGTTTGATGTAGGGCCTTTTAATGTGCCGGTTACGTCGTACATGAAACTATCCAATCCATCAGATAGAAAAGTATTATTTAAAATAAAGACTACCGCTCCGAAAAAGTATTGCGTTAGGCCCAATTCTGGTTTATTGGATCCCGATAGTCACATTGAAATTGCCAGTGAGTTCCACTAATTTTTCTTGTTTAAACAATAAGTTATTGTATTTAAATTTTACAGTATGTCTCCAACCATTTATCTTCGATCCTTCCGAGAAAAATAAGCATAAATTTATGGTGCAAACGGTCTTTGCACCACCCGAAGGTGAAGGAAACGTCGATCAACTTTGGAAAGATGTGAGTATCGATCAAATGATGGATTCCAAACTGAAATGCGTGTTTGAATTGCCTGCGGAGCTCAATGTTTCGGGCCAAGAGGAAGTGGTCAAAGCAAGTCCTAAAGCACCTTTACAGGCAGCCACTTCGAGTGCAACCACCAATGAATCAGAGCTAGAGAAGGCAGCCGTCGAGGTTATTAATTTCAATTTTTAATTTTGTCTTTATTCTAATTTTTCTATTTATCATATAGGTTCAACAGTTGAGAGAAGAAGAGAGTTCTTTGAGGCAAGAGAATTTACGTCTAAAGGAAGAGGTTCTTAAACTGAAACGTTCGACTATAGCGCAACCTCAGTTATCAAAATTTTATACACCAACTGTTACACAAGAGCAAAGTATTTCCCTTTTGCATCTTGCCTTAGGCATAACTCTTGCTATTTTTGGAATAATTTTGGGTAAATTTATCCTATGAATCACATTTAAACAATTAATTGTCGTGTACAGACTGTAATATTTAAACAAAAAATAACACGCAGATACGGTGGCTTTTAACTTTTTTGCAATTATACATAATTATACAATATACTATAATTTTTTAGTTGTCTTAAATGAAAAATTGCAAAACAATAAAAAATTTGTGTTCTCATTTAGGACTTTATGTGCAACAAACCGACCGCAATTTGCGGTGAAGAACACATAATTTGACTTGCCATTTTTTATTAATATTGTCAAATAAAAATTGACATTTTCAAAAAGGAGCTTAAATTATGTGTTCCCTGTTTTTATTTTAAATTAAGAGATTATTTTTCTATTGTTTTTTATGTTCTTTTTTGTGTTAGTTTCACATGGCACTTGCCAAGGTTTAGTTTTTTGCACTTGTATCGGTGCTCGGGCGTTGTTATTAAAACAGTTGTAGTGTGTAGAATATGCTACATACACATTGTACTATAATAAACTACAATCATAAGCGAGAACTTATTACTGTTTAGAATTTTAAAGAAAAGCTGCACAGCTTTTTTTTATGTTTTTAAAATTGTGTATGTCTGTCTCTTGTTAACCTAATTTTATTTGGGCTTTTCTTTTTTGTGGCTCGTGTAATATATTTACTGTTAGCCTGGTAAGTGTAATTTCATTCAAGTGAGAATTCAAACTAGAGCATTATTGTCCTATTAAAGAATTAAATTTTGGAATTTTCATTACTGTTTTTGTTTATTTTATAGCACTTAGTTTACCAAAGTAGGTGATAAGCAGCAGCTGTCACAAAAGTTGTATTACCCTGTATATAAGTTAGAATTAAAATAATAATGCAAATAAATGAAAATTCAATGCAAATTTGGTTTGGATTAAAATGAATGGCAAAAATATTTGGACAAAGGCTTACTAATTAAAAATCAATTTATTTTATGTGATAATAATTACAACACTTTTATTTACTTTTCTTTTTGTTACCACCACTTTGACTGTTTCCCTTATTATTCTTGTTTTTATTAAATTTGTTACTTTTACCAAAATTTTTCCTTCCGAAAGTTTTCTTTGATTTGAAATTTTGTGCAACCTGGTTTCTCTTCTCTTCCCATTTAATTTGTTTTTCATCTGAAATCAAACAAAACATAAATAATCCACTAAAATTTAGAATTTTTTTGAATAATACTCAAATTATTTGTATCGAGTGGTTTCAGAATGTTATTTTGCTTTTTAGTGTCACGTTTACTTTCATCTTGATATAAAACGGAAAAAAATTTGAATTCTCGTAAACTTGGAGAATTCCCTTAACTTGAACTTTTTTATATGATATTTTAATAAGTGAACCCTAATTTTTTTCACATTTGGATACTGATTTATATTAAAAAATGTAGATATTCAGTTATTACGGTGCGAAAACTAGGTTAGCATAGAAATAACTCAAATGCATCTTCAAATTTCATCAGTCTTGGACAGGAGCGGGAGCAAATTTGTGGAAAAAGGCCACAAAACCATGGATTACCCTTTTCATATGCATCCTAAGCCCAAAACAGATATTAACCAAGTTCAACTAGATACTAAAAAAATGTTCTTGTCCCTTATACTTTCCGAGATACAGCCATCCAAAAAAACTCCAGTATTTTGGTCAAATTTTTTTCCTATTCCAGAAAACGATTAAAAATTTTAATTTTAAACTAGACTAATTATTTGCAGTGCTGCATAGAATAACCTACTAGTGAATTTTCTAATCTGAGCCTAATGTAAAAATTCTTTTTATAATAGTCAACTAATAGTGTAAGAGCTCAGAGCCGCCAGACCTTTGTCATTTTCGCATGGCTAAGATTTTCAGAAAAAATATGTGATACATAGGTAAAAAACGTATGCGTATTTGCTAACTTGAAAGATGGGCCGTTTTACAGTTACGAGGTTACTAAAGATACCTAAGAATGGTCTTCATTTACGGTTTTTATATGTTTTACACAACATTGTTAAAAGCTATGCTTCATCATTCCCAGACCCATCCCGTAGGCCCCAACTTCCGCCAAAGGCTTTGAATTTCGAGAAAGAATGGGGGCACCTACGTCACAGTAGCAAGGCTGAATTGTTTTAGATATTATTTAGGTAGCTATTTCAAGACGTTTTGTAAGCGGCCAGACAAATTCGATGGGCTGAACATCTCTCCCAGACATAACGTTCTCGTACTGACGCTCATAGCGTACTGTGATTGTGTCTGGAGAAATGTTCGGCCCATCGAATTGGTCTGCCCACTTACAAAACGTCTTGAAATAGCTACCCAAATAATATCTAAAAAATTCAGGCTATGACGTAGGTGCCCCTATTCTTTCTCGAGATTCAAAGCCTCTGGCAGAAATTAGAGCCCATGGAATGAGTCTGGCAATGATGAAGCATGACTTTTAACAATGTTGTGTAAAACATATGAAAACCAGCCGTGCTACTTTAACGTAAATGAAAACTATTCTTAGATATCGTTAGTAACCTCATAACTGTAAAACCGCCCATCTTTCAGGTTAGCAAATACGCATACGTTTTTTAACGTATATGTATCACATATTTTTTCTGAAAATCTTAGCCATGCAAAAATGACGTAGGTCGGGCGGCTCTTGGACTATAAAGGGTTTGCGATTCTATGCAAAATTACTTAATGACTGGACAAGATAACTTGATGTAACATTCAAATGAACCTTGATATTATTACATGTTTTACTTACTTGATTTATCTTTATTCATCCATGCATCAGAGCCACCTGGTGCAATATCGGCAGCACCTTCATTTTCAAGCATAGCGGCAAATTCTTCTGCTGGTGCAAAAATGGGTTCTTCATCTTTACGTTTCTTACTTTTTCGTTTTGAAACTTGTTCGTCTTCTGATTCAGAATCAAAAGACACATCACTTATATCTTCATCAGAAAACTGGGTTAACTCTACAAATTATTAAATTAATAAAAAAGATGTTTATTAATAACAAACTTTACCTTGATCCTCTTCGTTCATTGTCAATTCTTGATCTTCAATTTCTTCTTCTTCTTCACTCTCGTTATCTTCTAAATCTTCATCTACATCATTTTCGTTTTTCTTCGATTTAGTATTAATGTTCACATCATCCATATAATCTAAATCGTCTAAAGTACCTTTTACTTTTGTCATGTTATCCAACATATCTTCAAATTCTTCACTATTCACAGATTCCAAGTCGCTATCATCGTTTGATTTCGATTTCTCTTTATTGCTTTGAAGATGTCTAAAATGAAAACTTAAACAAAATTCATTTACAGACTGCGATGACTTACGAATACAAAAATAATTCTTCAATTGGAATATTTTTTTCGTTTGAATTGATGTAAGAGTTGGAGTTGACAGATAAAGAACGTACGCCAGAAGGCACATAGCGCTTTCTTTTGCCAAAAACGGAATGACAACCCTCTTTTGACACTTCAACCTTTTTGGGATTCTTGAACACAAACCTATCCAAAAATCGAATCAAACTGAAGTCTTGCAATGGATCTCCTGTATATTTTATAGTCTCTGCATTCATAATGTTATTTGCAAATAATGATATAGTAGGGTGAAAGCTATTCTTAAGATTGATAAGTTCATCATAAACACAACAATTCCCTCCTGCATATAATGGATTACGATTGAAACAATCATTAATATTTTCGTTTATTTTTTCGTCCTTTTCTTTGTCGCTTTTTAATATTTTATTATTGTAAACGTTTAGATCCAATGCGTACAATTTACGGTTCTTGCTCAAAACTTGCGATATTAAAAATAGTAAACCACATGTGAGGGGTGGCTGCATATATAAGGCATTCTAAAACATTAAAATGTTCATTGGAATTAGGATTAATTGTAAATATGGCTTCTATTGATTAACACACTTAAAAGTTATTCTTATAAATCTTCGTGGTTAGGTAAAAGGAAGTCAAAAAATGCGTTTTTGAGTTATTAATACCAAAATTTTGTAAATTTTACAGTATAGATTGGTGTAAAAAATATATTATGTCAAGAAAAATAGGAATGAAAAAAATGCAAAAAAAAAATTGTGATTAATGATCAGGAGTGAAATTTTACGAATGACTACTATTGTCTGAAGATGTGATTTATAGATTACGAAACTATATAGTAGCAGTAGTAAATTTTTTTATTGCAAACAAGTACCTTTTCTGAAGGCTTAAAAATAAGTAAGTACACAGAAATTTTACTTTTAATGAGAGATGCCATAAAAAAAATCTAAAATAATGCAAAATTGTATACTCAAAAAATAATTTCTTTATAGCAGAAAAGGAGCTAAGGAGCAAAAAACACAGCCTGTCCCCTTATAAAGGGCATCTGTAATTATACATAGGAAACTATGCATAATTCTCTTGCAAATATCCCACCATATAAGGCGAGATAATATAAGGGACGCTTGCTACCTTTGCATTCCTACTATTATGGAGCGTGATGTATCGAGGCTCGTTTCCAATGTTATGGGATTGCAGTAATAATGGTGGCATTGACTCAGTTCATAGCACTGCTGAACCAATGCATGTTTTAAAATGGCAATTCCTGTGGGTAATGCCAATATCGGTAACATGATAAAGTTCAAGCGGTCTATGATACGAATAAACCACCTGCAAATGTATCCTATGGAAGATAAAATGTTGAATTTGTTTACAAATTTTAACATAAATTTTTATTCTACATCATTAAGAATTTTAGTATATTTGTAATAAAAACAATTGATAATTGAAAAAGCTACTCACCTGCAGTAAACGTTTAATAAAAATTTTAATTCTATTTGGTTGAGAATCTTTCAGTAAAGCTCTATATGTCAAGCTTAGTACCATCGCTTGATGAGCCGTGTTGGACATGGTTGGATCCAATAATTTTTTGTACAATGCAGAATAGAATCTAATTATTATAAAAATTTCATTATTTATCAACTCCCGAGCTTTTTATAACACAACTCACCTATCACCTAAAGTATTCGAATCGTTTGAAACTTGAAATAATAACGATAGAGCATGTAAGCTGATGTTAAAATTAGCAACATGTACAATTCTGTAAACTGTATTAATGTGATCTGAAATCTTGTCAATCTCCATTTTGGCATATGGATAGGCTCGATTTACACCCATTAACAGTGCAGACATCATTCTGCTATTGACATCTCCCTAAAAATCGACAAAATAAGCAAACACTGAACTAAAAGTCATATTATTAATAAGTAATAAAAAGCCTTCCTTACCTTCTTGACGCAAGCCTTAAAAAAAGAAAAATATAATTCGATCAATTTTCTTGCAATATCGTTCTCTTCGTGAGATAAATAAAATTGAGACAGAAAACATAAGCTGTAATATTGCGCTTTGGAGGAAATGTTTGCTCTGAAAAGTAACTTTTCAATTTCCTGCAAAACTACTCCTTGCATATTTTGATGTTCTTTTAATAATTGAGTCAAACAATATGATGCTTTGGATGCTATTTTAACAGACGGATCGCCGAGTTTATTAATAATGTTAATTAATAAATTTTTTTCTTGTTCGGGATTACCACATAATAGTTTGGACATTGCACCTAAAGCTTTATCTTTATTATGTTCTCCGGTATCGTGAGCCACCGTATTTAAAGATTTCACAAAAGCAGCGTACACCTCTTTAAGCTGATCTTCAAAGTACCAATAGCTTAGGTATTTTTTTCTAGCAAAACCATTACCGGATGTCAGTTCATTTAAGTTACTCAACGGTCTTTGTCTAAATGCTAGCAATTTTCTGTAGGGCGGTAATAAATAATTCAAAAATAATTCTACCAAGTCATCTAAAAAAATTTTTTTAAATTAATAATTGTTGGTGTAACCTTCGATGGCGTTTATAAATGCACATACCTATGGCAAGTAAACATTCGCGCTTCTTTCCAACTTTCACTAAATCCACTAGGTTGGAAAGCGTGGACAGGTTATGAACTGGACTTTCTTGAATTAACATAATATAGGAAGCAATTTTATCTGATAATACTCCACTGGCCATTACAGTTTTCATCCATTTAAAATTCGAATTACTATTTGAATTCTCTACCGACATAAAAAAGATTAGGGAATTATAAAAAATAAATTAAAAATTTTTTACTTATGTTGTAACTGGAAACTTGTGCATCCCAACAAATTTTGGCTTCATTTTTGTATTGTAGAATTAACTCCTCAGTTTCAATATTACCTTCTGTTGCTTTGTGATTTGCGATACTCTAAACGGAAAATTTCCATTAACTCAGATTGTCGATATAAAACATTCAAATACTTACATCTTCGAACCACATTTTACCAAAATTTTATTTTTCTTGAAATTATAAAATATATTTTACTTATTCGCAATTCGAACTTTTAAAGTGTTGTTACACACGTTTCAACTTTAAGGTTATGTAAACGTCATGTTATCAAACTATAATATATAGGATGTTTCCTAATAATATGTACACCTAAAATGTGTCAAAGCAATAAGTATTAAGGGGGAGGGAGGTTAAGTATTACGTAAGCAAACTTTTAACGATTTTAAACTTCCACTCTCTCCCCTTCCTTGTAAAAGCAAAAATAAGAGAATTGTGAATCCCCCTCTCTCCCCAAAGTAAAGTATTAAATGTTATGTAAAATATAAACGCATTACATTTTTTAAGTTTTTAATGAAAAAATTCCATTCGAAATACATATTAAAATACTACACATATTCCAAACATAATCGACAAAGAAAACTGTAATCCATATCCACACTCTTATATTTTTGATGCTTTTTCTACATCAAATACAAGTTGGTTCCTGAAACAGACGGAATAAAGTATAAATTTAAATAAAAAGTTTACGCTTAATTTCCTACCATGTAATCTGTAGTAATAAAATCATCGTTTGGCATTTCATATGTTTCCTTCTTTTTTGAGCTATTCGACAGTTTTTGTTTAGTCATTTCCCAATGATCGTCTCGCTTTGATAAATGTTCACAACCCGTAACTTCTGGATTTTTGATCGATACCTTCCTTGGACTAGAACTACGATGGCTATGAGCTAAAAGTGATGTTAAAATAAGTAAAGAAGAAAGGTTAGAAATTATAAAACAAAAACAATCAAGATTTACATTGCTTTTCAACAGGTTTCTTATGATGAGACGAAGCCATATTTTCAGAAAAAGGATCGTCGTTTTGACCAATTTCAGATATATCAGTTAAGGTCTCATCCTCCTTTAATTCATTGTACTTTTCTAAATCCTTATCTTCTTCTTCTTGATCGTCTTGTAAATATTTGAACACATTTTCACTGTGACCCGCAATGTTTTCTAAAACAATAATAGTCTTTAGGTGTCATATTAAATAAATTTAAAACCGGAGTAGGTACCAAGAATTTGCTTTTTTGAATGAAGAGTGTGCTTAACTCGGTGCTGTTTATAATGTTCCGAAAAATCGGCACCATCTTCATCCAATTCATCATTGCGCGGTTGTTGATGTATTGTTTTATTAAATTTTTCTATTTCCCTTTGCACATCCTTGGATTGTCTAGTATCTCCAAATAATTTTTCGTACATTTTCGAATTTTTTGGCGATTGACTTCGTTCACATCTAGCATGTTCCTTTCTTACACGTTGATGATGTTCTCTACGCTGTTGATGTTCTTCGTTTATATCATTCATCATCTCGTGCGTTTGCCGTTCATCAAATTGTTCATAATCTTCTCCAGTGCTGTTAGTTTCTTTGGAATGCTTGCGATGACGTAGCTTTTCTCGCGGGCTACGCTTTTCGCCATAGTCAATATTTCTATTTGCCAATAAATTTTCTTCCTGTTTTCTAGTACGTAATATCATGGCATGCTTTTGTTTCGAATACTCGTCATCTCCGTAATTTACTTCAATATCGTCTTCATTCTTTCTTCCTCTACGTTCCGTACGACCACCAACCAATTCTTTATGACTTCTATAGCGTTTATCGTATAACTCATTTAAATCTGGAATAACTGAAACAATAACAGTTACAGTTGGGTGTCGACTAAATTTTACGAGCGTAAGGGCAGGCTTTGTTGGTCCATCATTTTTTAAAATTGGTGTTATATTTAAAAATTTAGAAAAACGATTTTTGAAAAATAGCAGATGCTTTTCTAGGTATAATATGATTTCAAAAAAAAATGGGTAAACCCACGTAGCACCCTTGACAAACTCATCACGATAACAAAGCGGTTACCGAATAGGGTTGAACATATTATTAATAATAATTATTAATTTAAGAATAAAAATTGCAAAAATGCGTAATTAACCTTTTTGAATTTGAAAAAAAAACGAAACGAAAGTAAAAATAAATATAAGCAAAATAATTATTATCAATAATATTGTTGAGAAAGGAATTTCCTTTATTTGTATGCGTTTTCTTTTAATCTTTTCCTCACAACCTCGTAACTTTGAAACAAACAAATACAAGTAGTCACTTTCCGGCTATTTTTATATTATTTTCTTATAGCGCACATACGCATCATGGAGGGAATTAATGGATTGAGCAATCAATCTGATGATACACCAAAGGTCGTTTGATATTATTTTATTGGCGCGTAATTTAACTTTCATATAAACAAACTTATATCAAGTTTTCTTTTAAAAACTAATTAAATTTGAAAATGTAAATGTTGTTTACCAGTCTGCGGTACTTTAATTCTGCCTGTTGGTGCAACGTTATCGGATCGGTGTTTTGAATGAAAATTTTCGTACAACGAATGAAAACTTCGCAAATATTTCTCCAATAAGAAAATAACTTCTTTACATTCGGTTGGGTTTCTATCGTTTTGTGCCAAATGGAAAATTCTCATAATCTAAAAGATTACTTATAATTATTATAATATTATTGTATTTCATTTGGAACATAATAAATTTAAAAAATATATTTATTTTACCTTACCGAACATTGTAAATTTTCAAATAAATACATCCAATGTCTTGGATTTGAAGCCGAACTAACTATATCGCCTATTGGAGATGCAACGGTTCTTGCTCTTGGATCAAGCCTTGCTTGATGGCGCAGATTATAATTTCTATAAACATTGTGATCGTAACTTCGGCGAGATTCTGAAAGAATATTAATTTAAGTAAAACGGTTTGGACATGGTAAGTATATAAATTTTTCAACTCAGAAATGATCGTACCTGTTAATTCTGGAATAGGCAACAGTTCTTTTCGTGACATTTTTTATACGATCAAAATAAAAAATTATTCAATAGAATATTTCAAATTCAATACAATTATTAATATCAAATTCGATCATTAATATAATTTATACAAACATCTTTCCAAAAGAAATGAGATAAAATCAACACTCGAAATTTTAATTCAGTCGATATAAAAATTAATTTGACAACTAAATGATGTTTTAAACAATCGAGTTAACGTGCTTTTATTTGCAAATTGTTTTTCTACAAAATTTTATGGGCACCTACGTATTTACATGGCAAATTACAAAAATTACTTAGTTTAATTTTAAATATTATATAACACTACATTTAACTATTCAAATTTAGCGCTTTATTTTTAATTAAGCCTTGTGTCTCGGAAATTGTCTTCACCGCCAGTTATAATGTATTTCATACTTTTGTAACGGTAGTTTTGCTTAAAAATCGCCTTTATTTAAATTACAAAACTAATGTCAATAAAATAACGATAAAGAAAAATAATATTAAGAGCAGCACCAAAATTTGCTGCGCCAAATTTTTAGAAATACCAAAAAAAGACAAACATAGTCGACCCGAATTAAATTATAATTTTTGTTTGCATTTTTTTCATTCGACGATGTTGCCGAATGCGGCCCTGCTGTTTTAAACTTTTTTGTTGGTAATGTGTTGTGAAAAGATATCTACTTGTTAGATTTACACTGGTCTATCATTCTTTATCAAAAATAATATTTTTGTTATGTTATCAATGTTGCACCGTGTATAAATACAGTTAGCCTTGGAATAAAAACGATATAACCTCACTTGGTATTGATAACATTGGAAATGTCAAGTTAGAGATATTGTTTGATTTTAAGTAAATTTTTGCTTAGAAAATGGCTATAACAAACGAAACTTCAGAAAATGACGATTCCAAAATAATGGACGAAGAAGAGGAAAGAAAAACTCTCCACTCGTATGTGGAGGAATTAGAAATGAGATTGCAGGCGAGGAACGAATTACGAAATGCAAATCAAAATGCTTCAAGTACTCGACCCAACGATTCATATTTTACAAAATTAGATTCCAGTTTAAAAAAGAATACAACCTTTGTGAAAAAAATCAAAAATTTTACTGGCACTCAACTCGATGTGTACCTAAAGGACATGTCCGGCTTGAATTTAACCAAGTACCTATCAGAAATAGCTGCCGCAATCGTAGATGCAAAGTTAAAAATGACCGATGTACCTGGTGCAGTGAAATTGTGCTGCATTTTACATCAAACCTATACGGAATTTTCACAAAATTTATTTGAAAATTGGCAAAAGAATTTGTCTTTTAAAGTGGGAGAAAAGATTGCTAATCCTAGCAAGTTAAGGGTAGATTTGAGGTTTTATTCTGAATTAGTTAGCAGTGGCTTATTCAATAATAAGATAGCATTTACGTTGTTGGGAAACGTTTTAACAACTCTCATCAATATGGACAAGGAGGAACACTTTAATATATCTATTATTTTAAGTTTTTCTAAGCATTGCGGTGAAGATTATGCAGGTGAGTTTTCATTTTTAAAAACTTATTTAGCTTGGCATGTTTATTGTATACGTAACTTCTTTTTTAACCTACTTAACCACATCTTAAAGATCTGAAATTTGGTACACACCTTCTACTAATGCCATATATTAATATACAAGGATATCTCGTATAGTCCTGTTGTTTGAATAAATGAATATTAGTACTGCAGGCCTATGGCTTTCTTTGCCGTCGAATCCCGTTCAAAATTTGAAACTTCAAATTTTCAGGTTTAAATCTTTATTTAAAAAAACTTTATAAATTTTATAATTTATTATAAATTGCTAAAACCATTAATTAGGCTTCACGTCAAAAGGAAACTTTTTTAAACAATAAAAAAAAATACTTTAGTAAAGAATAATTTGCAGATTTTAAAATAACTTGGTTTAGGTTTGATACCGAGAAGAATTCGCCAGCTGTCGGCAAAGTATGGAATAAGTTTGCCGAAAAGTACATTTTTACCAACGGAAAAGCAGCAAAACGTGAAAGCGCTTTTGAAAGATTATTACTCTACTTTGAGTAAGCATTTAATAAGGGATCACAAAGAAATGCGCAATTACGAAAAACAAAATCGTCGAATATTGCACTCAAAAGGTGAACTGAACCAAGATCGAAAGGAAAAATTAGAATCCTTGCAAGTGTCATTTGAAAAACTGTTGACTGCAACACAAAGCTATGCCGAAATTGTCGATGAAGAAGTGCCAGTGTTGCCTGTCGAAGTTATACCAAAAGAAGACGAAACTATGATCGTTACTGGAATGTGTATGGATTCCGAAGAAGGCAATGCAAATGCTTTAGCCAACATCGAAAACTTTTGGGGAGACATCGAGACACAAAAATTTTACTGTGAATTGCCAGAACTGCAAGTATTTTTGCCCATGTCCTATTTACAAAAAGATAAAGTCGAAAGTACGCCTACACCGCAGGAGGCTACGGTAACTGAAGAAAGCTTAGATTTGGAATTGCCTGTAGAGGATTTTGACGAAGACTGTGTTAAGCCTGACGAGGCTTTAATTGAAGATGAGGTGGACGAAACTGTATCCACTACGGTTAGTAACAAAATTGTTTTAGAAGCGTTTCTTAACCATCTACCTAATTGTGTTAATCGTGAATTAATTGATAACGCAGCAATTGATTTTCTGATGACCTTGAATAATAAACATAATCGTAGAAAGTTGGTGCGAGCGTTATTTGGTGTTAATCGTACACGTTTGGATTTGTTACCGTTTTATGCAAGATTTGTTGCTATTTTGCATCCAGCAATCTCGGAAGTTGCAAACGATTTGTGTCAGATGTTGCGTCAAGACTTTAAGTATCATGTGCGCAAGAAGGATCAAATTAATATTGAATCCAAAATTAAAGTGGTGCGATATATTGGCGAGCTGGTGAAATTTAACTTGTACACGAAAATGGAGGCTCTTTATTGCGTCAAAGTTTTATTAAACGATTTTTCTCATCATCACATCGAAATGGCGTGCAACTTATTGGAAATTTGTGGTCGATTTTTGTACTGCAGCAACGATTCGCACCAACGCACTAAAGTTTATTTAGAGCAAATGATGAGAAAAAAGGCGGTTATGGCTTTGGATTCACGTTATGTCACACAAATTGAAAATGCTTATTATTACGTTAATCCTCCAGATATCGTACCGATTGCTAAAAAGGAACGACCAGTTATGCACCAATTCATCAGAAAATTATTATATCAAGATTTGCAAAAGGCAACAATAGATAAAGTCATGCGATTAATGCGAAAGTTGGATTGGAATTCGGAAGAAATTGCCGCTTACGCAATTAAATGTTTAATGGGTGCCCATAACGTCAAATATCTCAACATTAGGTGAGTTCCTATGAAAGCGTCTCGCAGCGGCTTTTGGGCAAATATTTTTTCCATTTGTTAAATTAATATTGGGCAGGCAGAGCTATCATTTTTTTGTTATCAAATTGTGCGTCATTTTTAATTTTTGGCAAAATTTTAGAACATGTTATTTTGAAATTGTAGAGGAAAGGTCTGTAGACCTTTCTTTTTTAGTACTAATCGATTGCGATATTTTTTCAGGTTGACAAAAAATTTATCAAAGTTCTTGTGAAGTGGGTTACAGAAATCTGAGAGTTTTGTGTGTAATTCTAATTTTATAATTTGGCAAAAAATCAATTATAGACGCATATCATACTTAATAGCAAAAAAAATGTTAACCCAAATTTGTTTGCTCAGTCTTCCGAGATTCAAAAAATGAATTCATAAAAATATGACAATTTTTTTTAGATGTTTGGCAAATTTATTAGCGGGACTCGTTTCTTACCAAGAAGAAGTGGGAACTCGGGTAGTGGATGGGGTTCTTGAAGATATTCGTTTAGGAATGGAAGTTAATTTGCCAAAATTTAATCAACGCCGAGTTGCTCAAATAAAATATTTGGGTGAACTTTATAATTATAGAATGGTGGAAAGTGCAGATATTTTTAAGGTGTTGTATTCCATAATTACGTTTGGAGTTACAATGGATTTTGCTATACCATCGCCGTTAGATCCACCCGATCACTTATTCCGTATTCGATTGGCTTGCGTTTTGTTGGAAACTTGTGGTAATATATTTTATAATAATAGCAAACCTATTATTTAAATCTTATAATGTCATTAAATTTAGGAACATATTTCAATAGCGGCAGCAGCAAAAAACGTCTCGACTATTACCTAATTTATCTTCAAGCTTATTATTGGTTTAAACGAACGATATGGGGCGAATCCTTTCCACCTCCTTTAGAACACTTGTTTAAGGATACTCTGCAAACTTTACGTCCAAAATTGAAACTATTGCAAAATTACGAAGAGGCAATTACTGAAGTTGAGAATGTACGAAGCGGACTGGGTATTGGTAAGTTTGGAAAGGTAATATTAATATAGGCAGAATCATAATATCTTAATTTTCCTGTTCTAAAAGAAAATATACTGGAAGAAAATTATAAAGATGAAAACGGTGGTCTCGAAAGCATTGCAGAAACGGACAATGAGGATCAAGGAGACGAAGAGGCATCTGATGGTGTAACGTGCCCCATCACAGACGATACCGCCACCGAAGATGACACTGTCGATCATACTAATGGTTCAGACGAAGATGGTAAGTATTACCACAGATAACTTACTGTTTGGATTGGTTTCCAGTTGCTTTCAATTGGTTCCTAAAAAGAGGTATTCAGTAGAAAGTATTGGGGGCTATCTGTGGTACTACTTACAATAATAAGGAGAAGAAATTACAATAATTCTTTTATAATTAGGGGATCCCGAAATGACAGATATGGAACAAGAACCAACTTCTGAATCTTCGGCACTGCCAAGCGCACCACGGAAAATAGAATGTCCAGAGGATAACGATTTTTTGAGTGCTTTGGATAAAATGGTATCGGAAAATATTCAAGAACGAATGCGAGAACCCGTAAAAGCTGCAAATGTCGACATTTCGGTTCCAGTTGTCTTAAAATCAAATAAAAAGACTTACGACCAATTACAAGTAAGATCCTTTTTATTTTAGTTTCATTACGAAATAAATAATTTAAATTATTTTAAGGAATCTGCGGAAATAGAGAAAAAAACCATGGGCTTTGTGCTGATGGTACGTAAAGGCAACAAGCAGCAGTATAAAACGTTTGAAGCAGATTTGGATTCAGAATTGGCACAAAATTTGAGGGATCAGGAGTTAGCACAAAAGGAGGAAAAGGAGAAAGTGAAAAGGTTAACCCTCAATATTACGGAACGTTTTGAAGAGGAAGATTATCAAGAGATGTTACAACAGCAAAGTAAACCGTCCACACTAAATTTAAATCGCGAAAGAAAAAAGTATCAGCATCCTAAAGGAGCACCCGACGCCGATTTAATTTTTGGACCCAAAAGAGTCCGCTAATAAGTTTGCAACATTTTTCTAAGTTGTTTTTTCAATAAAATAAATTTTGTTATTTTTTAAGTTGACTTTATTTATCTTTAACAGGATTGCATTATTTTATTCGAAGAGATGTCGTAGTGAGTAACCAACACGTGAAAGTCTCTGACGCACAGCAAATAGCACTGAAAAGGAAGGAAATTTTTTAAGAATGGTTAAAAAAAAGTTTTACCAAAACAACGCTTTTATTTTAAACTACATAAGCTAAGTTTGTACAAAAGTGAAAAGAGAACTAAAAATGCTAAACTTATAAATTAAAAATTAGTTTTTTAATCGGCATCTTCAAATTGTTCCTCATCGATATTTTGATCCCCATTGCCGGTTGGATTAAAATTGGCATAATTAAGCGACTGATGGTGGAATTGATTAGCTAGATGGTTCATTTCTAAAAAACTCCCATTATTTTCAACACTTGTACAAAATAATTTTATAATAATCGAAAATATGTATGTACATCAGATGTGGGGAGGAATGAGACACATCTGTTGACTATATTAACGGCACATGTTTTTATATTCACTATAACTTAATTTTGGAGCTTTTCAACTTGTGGGGCAATGTTGATAATTCCTTTAATTATTATTCTTTGACATTTTCTTCAAGATCATGAAAATCATTAAAATTTGTTTCAATTATCCCAATTTTCCTGGATGCAAATTAAAAAATGAGTTTATATCTAATTATGCACATTTTTTGTGTTTAAAAATGTCCCATTCTTCCTCACTCTTTCTAATTTTCGTGCAATCTAGTCATCGCATCGTACAAAGACTATCGCACAAAGGGTCATGTATGGAAATGTAATTTTTTCTGCTTAATTAAACCTTTCACTTTTGCATTGAAAAAAGCCCTGTTTTTTACATCAGGCTCAGATTGAAACGAGAATATTACTTATTGAGAAAGATGCCAAACATTTCTGGGTGTCTTGAATTGAAAAACGAAAAGGTTAGGCTTTTTTATAGCTAAATCTACAAAAATATTTGAGTTACAACATTTATATTTTATTATTTTTAAGCAGAAATGTAACATTGCAAAAAATTATCCACTTTGAAAACTCACACCAGGAGCCATATTAAGGCCAAAAGGTTGTGTTCTATATGGAAATTTACAAGGAATTCAATCCAGTTTTATTCAAAGACAACTTTGAACAGGAAAAAGTCCAGATCAAAAACTGAAAATTATGTTTTCCATGCAAAATTTGAAAAAAATGAAATTTTAGTTTCTATTTTAACAGTCAATAAACCAATGACTTGGTGATTTTTGGGACTTTGGACAAATTTAGCTATCTTTCAATATGAACCTGATATAAACTAAAGAGTTTAAGCAAAAAACATTGCATTTTCAAGTTACTTATATGCAAAAGTACCTAATGACTGGACTAAAAGCCATTCATGTAAAACATTTTTTACCTGTATCGCCACCAGCACCCAAATCACTTCCTATATCCTCAGCACTTTCATTAAATTCGTTGGCATCTTCATAAACATACTCATCCTCGTCGTCAATTTCATCACTCGCATCGGGATTCAAAACCTGACACTCGCTGAGGGCATTGTAAATAAGACGAATACTATTTGCATCTTGGGGTATGAAAAGTAATTCGGAAATTTGTTCATCTTCGTCTAAATCGCTATTTTCATTGTCGTCGTTTTGATGTGGAACATTTGGCAATGCAAGATGCCCATCGATCATTACAAAAATGCAATCGGTAGGATACACGTTGCGATCCGATGTTATCGCATGCATAGATATGTGAGGATACTCGATAGAAAATCCGGTGGTGCCTTCTTCTTTCCAACATAAAGTCCTGAAACGTTTAGAAAATTTAAATTCTCCGAAATTGGGTATAACATAACCTAACCTTTCGCTAACTATAATTGTGCCGATACCTAAATCATGTTTGTCCAAAACTGCTCTAGTATTGTGTTGTTGGTAAAGAATACGAGATTCGGGTTCTTGAAATGAAGTTACGATGACCATTGTGCGATAAAACGAAAAAACTGCAAATTTTTGAAAGTTTGTTTTCAAGCAACTAAATGAGGCTTACCAACTGTTTGCTATTGTTGTCAAATATTTATAGGTTAGGTGTATTTGTGTTGTGTACATAATAATGGAGCCCCAGAAAGTGTCGTATTATAACGAAATTCGTTCTATGATGTTTGCATTTGGCGACAATCACAAACCTAATCCGGAAACTGCAACATTTGTCGAAGAAATTGTTTTGAAACAACTTCGTGTTATAATTCAAGAATCATTCAAGTATTGGAATGGTCAAGTTTTACGTGGCGAAGATTTACTTTTCTTGTTGCGTAAAAATAAGTGGAAAATGAGACGATTTGTTAAATACCTTCAGGTAAAAAAGTTAAAGAGAACTGCACAGGAAGTGGAATTTGTTGACGAGAAAGTTTCCGGTAAGACCAAAGCCCTTCTAGATTTTATTAAACAAATTGACGAAACCGGTGAGTTGACCGATATGAACGAATTTGATCAAGTCAAGTATGAACGTCAGTTGCGTGCTGAACGTATGGCTCTAGCATTAGATGAAAAAAGGTACATGGAATTCCATAAGGCTCGTTGTGTTTCTTTCAATAGCAAAGAAGTGTCGCGTTCATCTGGTGATAAAATGCGATTGTGGTTGAATCCTAAAGGTGACGTTCGTTTCACCAACAGTGCTTTAGATGTTTTGTTTCATTATGCTTACGAAACTGTTGCTCAAATTGTGGACTATGCCCTTTTGGTCAGGATGGATAGTCGTCGGACGAAAGATCCCCCTAGGCAATTTAAGCGATTGTCATTATACTGCTGCCATGTTTAATGGTGAGCATAGATTTGGTGGCAGTAATCCGGATTACAGCAAAGTGTATACCGGACAAGGACAACCTCCCATAAGTGTGGCCGAAATTAGAGAAGTTCTGAGAAGGTTTAATTCACCTCAGGCAGGAGTGCTTAATTTTGGAGGAAAATTACCAGAAACTCATTTCTTATTTGTACTGTAAATAATTGTTTATTTTCATCAACTGTCATTTTTATAAACTTGAAAGTAGAGAGAATTATACGGATATTGGTGTGTGAGAGGAGGATGGATAGTAGTGTAGAAAATGGCAGCTGTGAGTTCTTCAAATTTTGATTGTTTAGAAATAAAAACCCGCAGCATCGAACAAGCTCTATTGCCTTTAATAAAACAGGTAATAAAAAATTAATTTTATTCCTACAAATTTTAGTTGATTAATTTTTTTTTTATTTTTATCCACACCTCCCCTGCTTTAAGTAAAATTTTGTTTTAGGTCTTGGGCGCACACTAACCAAAACAGTTCCGCATTTTCGCTTTTTATCCAAAAATTCACCAATGCTTTCTTCGATTTGCTAATTTGGTGTTAATTTTTTTAATTTTATTTACATTAATATTAATTTTTAGGTTATATTTTTTTTAGTTCTGCTAACCAAAACCGTAATGATTGTTGTTATAAATTTGGTTTTGTTACGATATAACTATTTATGATTGTTGTATATTTAATTTCAAGGAAGCGTTTAGTATACTACAATTTTTTGTATTTGAAATCAGACTCTGTAAACCAGAAAAGTTCTTTTTCGCTTTACTAAAATTTTTACACCATCATATAAAAATGCATACTTACCTACGAAGTTGTCATAATAACAGTAATGTCTAATAAAGTGTTGTACGAATTTTATTCTTTATTTTTTTGGAGGAACCAGCATGTACCGAATCTAGTTGATGTTTTATTTAATTTTAAAAATTGCTATATTTTATTAAACTACATATATATGACCACATACATACCACAAACATTAAGCAATCACTAGAGTTGGGGAGTTGTAGTTTGGTTCCTCAAAGCTAAATCATTTTTGAACTGTATGTACCTAAGAAGTTCACAATATTGATTCGTCCTGTGTAGCTTTTATCTATTATATTTTATACATAATATAAATTTATGAACTTTTGTTCTTTAATTGATTCTGATAATTGATGCCATTACCAGTTTTTTTGAAAATTTGAATAACAAGATTATGGATTTTTCTTAAATTTATAATCGATACTTATAGTGTTATAGACATTATTTGATTATTACATTCCAAGGCTGTGTTAGTGTAGGTGGAAAGTGATGATGGCATTTCAAAATTTTATTAGCTTTAGTCTATTGCCTTCTAAATTCTAAAAGTAATCACAATAAATTACAAAAAAGGTATGCATAATTTTCGCTCTATTTTGCTTAGTTTTCAATATATTGATGGAAAGGCATAAAAAGTCCCATTTCTTTGTTGCTATTATTGCTAATATAGTTTTAAGCCGCAAAAAGAAGTGGTATATTACATACTTGATAAAAAATATGATACTTTAATGCCCGTTTCACCAACCAATTCCTAATGTTACGAGTTCTCTAACTTTGACATAAAAGTTTCTTATCTCAAAGTTAGGGAATTCTTAACGTTAGGAATTGGTTGGTGAAAACGGGCATAAAACAATTCCATTTTTTAACGCCGACTTGTGAAAATTGATTTCCAGAAATACTCTTTTAATTTAGCCAATCTGCTTGAACTATTAATTATTTCAGGCTGTCAATTTACTGCACAAATACTTACGTTATTGTAAATTTGAAGACGGTCATGGTCTGGCACTTGAGTGGAGTTGAGTTGGAGTCCAGGCGGTGTAAAAAAAATTATTCTGACCTTTTCTTGGAAGGAAGTAGCTACCCACTGAGGTAATTAGTCAAGAAAGCCCTCCTTTATAGGGAGGGGTCACGATACTCTAAATCGAGTTAACGACTAAGAAGGAGTAATTATTTTTTATAAAATTAAGCAATCACGAGCGAGGTTAAATTTTAATTTGAAAATCCATAGGTAACTTATACTGAAAGGGACTATAGAAGCTCAACAGTTTCTATAGTTAATAATGGCTATAGTAAATAATACTAATCATTATTACATTTACTTGTAATTAAAACTGTTTTTATTCTACAAGAAGTAGCTTCTTGATGCTGCTTAGCTACTTTTATAATTTTAATCTTATAAATTATTATCTTTGTTTTACATAGGTATGTAGATGAATCATGTGTACTGGCAGACCTAGAATTAGTAAGAAATAGGTACGTATAGCCCATCCGATCCCTGGAATACCAATTGTTTCACTGCTAGTATGCTATGATTCAAATCTAGATTGAGAGACATTTTTTTCGTACATCGTTTCATTCAATATGTTCAATTTCATCTGAAGTTAGAAAACAAAGAAACATCTTATTCAAAATTAAATTATGAAATTTTACTTTTATCAAATAAATAATAAAACAAAAAAATAATGAAACAAATATTTATTTTGCAATGTTGCAGTATTTGTTAAGTTCATATGACCTTGAACTTGGTGCAATTTTGTAGAATATATTTTTGGACATCTTATAGACTCGACAATTTATTTATTATCGCTTTAATTCTAGGATATAAATTTTGTGAATTTGTATCTCACACTTAATGAAATTTATATTTATTAGGGAGCAAGGGCCGATTATCCCAACACTGTTAAAAATTAACATCGGAACAAGATTTAACATCAATTAAATGTAATTTAGAAATTGTTTTTAGTTTTATTAGCAAATAATAAATTTTTTCTACTACACTTACGTTTTCTGTAAAGTAACGAAAATTATTATTTCACAGCGTCGAATAACAATTCATTACTCAATATTATTGCATAATGAATCAATAGCATTGATGCCCAGTTTCACAAACATTTAAACTGCGATTTCGGCTTAAATTTAAACTTAAATAGCTTAGGCTTAAATAATATAATCGCAGTTTAAGTATTTGTGAAACCGCGCAGGAGTGTTGAATCTTGGAGGCGCGAACAATTGTACCAGTTGGCCAATTACAATTAATTACAATTGTTTTTCAGATGTGGTTATCCTAGAAATTTTTTAATTAAAATTTATAAAAAGGCAACTTGCCATAATATTACAATATTAATTCAAATTTTTTAAAATTATAAGGTTAAATGAACAATAAAACGAAACATTATTTGTAAGCTTTCAGCAATGGTTACTGCTGTCATCAGACATTTAATAATAATAGTGCAATAATTTCGTTTTATTGTTCATTTAACCTTATAATTTTAAAAAATTTGAATTAATATTAATTTCAAAGGTTAATAATATAAATAATTTCAATATTACAATAGTCTATATAATTTATACAATTGAATCAAATAAAATTTAATGAATAACCTCAATAATAAAGGGTCTACCAATCAGGGGTTTGTTTTAAATTTTAAAAGAAACACATATTTTGTATGAAAATTTTCTAATTCTCTACTGAAATATGTTGTAGGGGCTTGAACATTTATGAATGGAAAACAATATCCGGTAAATGTCCTCCACGACTACGTTTGCAGACGTCGATTCTTTTAACAAAATTTTCGAATACATTTTTTCATAATTGCGAACTTATTTCTCGGATGACGGCTTCGATATTTGTTTTAGTTCTGAAATTGTTTGTGGATTATTCGCGTAAACATTATCTTTCACATAGCCCCACAAAAGAAGTCCAATGGCGTTAAATCACAGGATCTTGCTGGCCAGTTGACGTCACCTTTTCGCGAAATTAAACGCCCGTTAAATTTAGTTTTCAATAGTTGGATTGTTTCTCGCGCTGTATGGCACGTAGCTCCATCCTGTTGAAACCACAAGTCTTCCACACCCATATCATCCAAAATAGGCCATAAAAATTGGTTACCATATCCCTATAGCGAACTCCATTGACAGTAACGAAAGCACCAGCCTCATTTTCGAAAAATAGGGACCAATGATGCCCCTACCCATAAACCACACCATACAGTGACACGAGATGGATGTAGTGGTTGTTCAACAACTGCTTTTGGATTTTCAGAAGCCCAAATTCGACAATTTTGCTTGTTAACATACCCGTTTAAGTGAAAATGTGCTTCGTCCGAAAAGATGATTTTTTCTGAAAAACAAGCACCACGTTCAATGATCCAATCAGCAAATCTAAGACGTTGAGAATGATCTGCTGGCTTTAATTCTTGTACCAGTTGTATCTTATAAGGCTTTAGAGCTAAATCCTTCCGTAAAATTCGCCATGTGGTCATTGTGGACAGGCCTAATTGTTGAGAACGTCGTGAAACCGATAAATTTGGGTCCTCTGTGACACTTTCACGTACTGCAGCAATATTTTCGATTGAACGACATGGACGAGCACATATTTTTGTGCTTACGTTTACTACTGAACCGGTGGACTCAAATTTTCGCACTAAATTCGCAATTGTAGTCTCAGATGGACGATCGTTACAAATAAAAATATCGCGAATTTTGCGAAATGTAGTCTTCACGGATCGACCATTTTCATAATGGATTTGAATTATCTTAACACGATTTTCGAGCGAAATCAAAGGCATTATATTAAATGTTGACCTTTTATTATACATATGATAAAAAACTGAATAACAGAACTGCCTACTTGACCTATTTCAACCAAATTTAAAAACAAACCCTGATTGGTAGACCCTTTACAATCGCCGAGCATACATCTGTATGTTATTCATTTACCAGAGGTTCACCCATTTGGATATTGTTGGTAATTATCCAGTGATCTTGCGGTGCTTCATGAACTTTACTATATCCACCACATCACATCGTTGTCTAATGGATTCGCTAGTTTGCCTGTCTCGTAGCGTTAGGCCTAGCATAGTTCTTAAGATCTTCATTTCGACAGTTCTTACTTTTGTTTTGTTTTCTTTGTTTCAGCTCTTGTTTCTGTGGCGTATGTTAAGATAGAACGTACCATTGCTTTGTATATTCGTACCTTGCTGTCGGTTCTCATATATTTATTACTCCAGACCATGGTTCTCAAACTTCCATACACCTGTGTCGCCCTGATGGTTTGTTGCTGTATCTCATTTATGTAGTGTTTTGGTGTCACCCTGTATATATATAGAGACAGTTGGTTAACGGGGTTTGAGGTTGGTAGTAATACCAACAGGAGGATATAGCAAGGGGGCAGTAAACACGGTAGTCAGTTGTTGTTGTGGTATTGTAATGGTCGTTATTGTTGTAACTTGTACAGTTGTGAATAAATAGTCTATTTATTGTTAGTCGTGTTGTAATTGTGTGTGTGTCATCAATTAGTAAAATACATTATATTGGCGACGAAGATGGCGTTAATAGGGTCAATCGAACAGTTTGAAGGAGGAGCCGAAGAATTCGAGTGTTATTGTGAACGAGTCGAACACATGTTCAGGGTGAACGTGGTGGAAGAAAAAATGAAGTCATCGTTGTTCATAACCTTAGCGGGGCAAAAAAATATAAAACGTTGAGAGATTTAGTCGCACCAAGGTCGCCGGGGCACTGGAATATGAGGAAATGGTAGGTATATTAAAAAACATTATGCGCCAGTAAAATCTGAAATTTGTGAAAGATTCAAGTTTCATAAATGCCAACAAAACCAGGACAGTCGATAGCAGAATATGAAGTAGAACTGCGAAAGCTGGCCAGTGCGTGTAATTTTAAAGCATTTTTGGATGAAGCACTTAGAGACCAGCTAGTTGTTGGTGTTACAGCAGAGGGATTGCAGAGGAAGTTTTTGGCAGAATCGGAATTAACGTTCGCAGCAGCGTGTGCAATTGCAGAAAAGTACGAAATGGCAGACAAGCAGGTGAGAGAAATGAGTAATAAGGAGGAGGTGCATGTTGTAGAAAGAAGAAGAAACCAAGGCTCGGAAAGACTAGTAGAAGGGCAGGCTGCAAATGGGTCGGCAGCAGAAGTAGGTGGAAATCAGCAGAAAAAAGAGGTTAGACGTTATGGTACAAGTAAATGTTTCCGATGTGGTAGACAACATAATCCTAGCACATGCCCAGCAATAAATTGGGAATGTTTTAATTGCAAAAGAAGAGGGCACACAGCAAAGTTATGTCGAGGGAAGGGGGCAATCAAAGCGGTCGAGGAACATCGGGTAGAACCAAATGACTCAAATGACCCGGGGTTGTATCCTTTGTACAATATTAACTGTATTGGTGAGACAATTCACAGTTTGTCCCACAGGATTGAGTTGAAAATCAACGACAAGGTGATTAGGTTTGAAGTCGATACAGGGGCATGCAAGACAATCATGCCAGCAAGGCGGTTTTATGAAGAGTTTCCAAATATAAAGTTGCGGCGGGTGCCATTCAGTTTAACGTCAGTGACGGGTCAAGAAATTAACGCGTTGGGAGAGTGCAAGTTCGAGTCCTCAAAGGAGATCAAACGTATGAGTTATCGTTAGTCGTGGTTGATACGCAACATAGTTTTGTACCATTGTTAGGAAGAACGTGGTTAGATACGTTGTTTCAAGGTTGGCAAGACAATTTCAAAGTGGCAGCGCTTTCGTCAACAGTGGATAAACTAAAAGAAAAATTCAGGTCAGTGTTCGAAGGAAGTTTAGTCAACCCAATTAAAGTATTTGAAGTCAACCTACAGGTTAAGAGGAGCACTACCTATATTTAGAAAAGCGTACAATATGCCATATGCATTAAAGTCTAAAGTTGAGGGAAAGCTAAAAATATTAATGGATGCAGGTATTATAGTTCCAGTCAAGAATAGTCAGTGGGCATCCCCGATTGTAGTAGTTCCTAAGAAAGATGGTGATATTCGGGTTTGTGTAGACTTTCGAGTATCGGTTAACAAAGTTTTAGTACAAGACCATTATCCGTTACCAACAGCAGAAGATATATTTGCGTCCGTAGCGGGAGGAACGGTATTTGCGGTCATAGATTTAACAGGTGCATATACACAAGTAAAAGTAGCAGCAGAATCTCAAGAGTTGTTAACGATTAATACACATATGGGATTATTTCGTTATACCAGATTAATTTTTGGGCTATCCAGTGCGCCTGGGACGTTTCAATCGGTCATGGACCGCATACTAATGGGAATTCCAAATGTGAAGTGTTACCTGGATGATATTTTGATAGCAGGCAAGGACATGAACGAATGCCATAGGCTAGTCGACACCGTCTTGAACCGATTACAGAGGTATGGAGTAAAAGCCAACCTTTCCAAGTGCAAATTTTTTGGAAAAAGCGTGGAATATCTGGGACATAGAATCGATAAAGAAGGCATTCATCCGACCCAAGACAAAATTCGGGCAATCATGGATGCGCCTCAACCAGAAAATGTGAGTCAACTCAGGTCGTATCTGGGTCTTTTAAATTATTATTCCAAGTTTGTACCAATGTTGTCGTCGCGCCTTCGACCATTGTATCGGTTGTTAGAAAAGAAGGTGGATTACGTATGGTCACCTGAATGCAGAGAATGCTTCGAATGGAGTAAAGGCCAGATTTGTCAAGACAAGGTATTAGTACATTACGATGCAAAATTACCAATCGTAATAGCATGCGATGCAAGTTCGTATGGGGTAGGCTGTGTTCTAAGTCACCGCATAAACGGTATAGATAAGCCTGTATTTTTTGCGTCAGGAACGTTGTCAAAAACAGAACAAAATTATTCCCAAATTGAACGGGAAGCGTTAGCCATAATGTTTGGAGTAAAAAGATTTCATAAATACATTTATGGGAGGAAGTTTACATTGTTGTCGGACCATCAGCCGTTACAAGTGTTGTTTAACCCAAATAAAGCAGTTTCGGTGATGACGGCGTCAAGGTTGGTTAGGTGGAATTTAATATTATCCACATATAATTATACGATCGAATATAAGAAAGGGCACTATTGTCGGAAGCAGATGCGTTGTCAAGATTACCTTTACCTGACACAACCGAGGTAGAATCGTCAATCAACTCCTTTAACTTAACCGAAGAGATACCTTTGGAAAGTGAAGAAGTAGCAAGGATAACAGCTAAAGATGCAGTATTGGTGAAAGTAAAGGATTTCTGTTACAGAGGTTGGCCAAATAAAGTAACCGACGTAGTGTTGAAACCGTACTTTGTAAGGCGTAATGAATTAACAATCGATAATGGATGTATAATGAGGGGTAGTCAAGTTGTTATTCCGGAAGGCCTAAGAAGTAAAGTACTGGAGTTGTTACATGCAGATCACGTGGGGATGGTTAGGTGTAAGATGCTAGCACGATCGTCAGTCTGGTGGCCCCACTTAAATGAAGACATCGAAATACGGATTAGTAAGTGTCGAGTATGTCAACTCACACAGAACAAGGCAAAAGAAGCTAATTTAATAGCATGGCCGAAAACCGAGAAGGTATGGCAAAGAGTCCATATCGACTTCTTTCATGTTCAAGGGAAAACATGTTTGATTATAGTGGACAGTAAATCCAAATGGTTGGATGTGCATGTGATGGCAAGAGGAACAGATTTGGTAAAAACAGTAGAAAGTTTAAAAACAACATTCGCAATCATGGGAATTCCGGAAGTAGTAGTAAGCGATAATGGACCACCGTTCAATGCAGGAGGATTTCAAGAATTTTGTCAAGTTAATGGCATCAGGGCACTAAAATCCCCGCCATATCACCCACAGTCGAACGGGTTGGCAGAACGTCATGTACAAAACGTAAAAAGTGCCTTAACCAAGTATTTAGTAGGCCGGTCAAGCTTGTCGCTGGAGCAGCAGGTTGTCAATTTTTTATTTTCGTACAGGAATACGCCAAATGTAGCAACAGGAATATCCCCAAGTGACATGGTATTTAAGTATAAACCAAGGACAATGCTGGATATGCTGAGGCCGTCAAGTGGCAAGTTAATTGCAAAGAAGCCCGAAGAATATGCATCGCCGAAGCGGTTTGAAATAGGGGAAAAGGTATTGGTGTCCTCATTGGGTCCTAACACAAGAACCAATTGGGAAGAAGGTGTGATTATGAAAGTGGTAAGTGGAGTAACTTATCTTGTCAAGGTACAAGAGAAAATCTTGTACAAACATGCAAATAGTCTGCGTAAATCATCCTTAGAAGACGTGGAGGAAGCAGGAGCGATAGAAAATATGGAACCACCTCCGGTTCGGAGTATCGAAGGGTTAACGGATGATAGAAGCATAAGGCCAGAGGAAGCAAGTAGCGATAGGGGAAGAGCGTTTGAGTTGGAACAGTCGGACGTTGTAGTGGATGATGTCACAAGAAGCGAAATCCAACCAGAAGGTCCGGCGAGGGAGTCGGTTCCCTTACGGCGAAGTGCTCGGGTGATAAAGCCTCCGGAAAGGTTAAATTTGTAAAACGAAGAGAGAAGATGTAGTGTTTTGGTGTCACCCTGTATATATATAGAGACAGTTGGTTAACGGGGTTTGAGGTTGGTAGTAATACCAACAGGAGGATATAGCAAGGGGGCAGTAAACACAGTAGTCAGTTGTTGTTGTGGTATTGTAATGGTCGTTATTGTTGTAACTTGTACAGTTGTGAATAAATAGTCTATTTATTGTTAGTCGTGTTGTAATTGTGTGTGTGTCATCAATTAGTAAAATACATTATAATTTATAAGATCTCTAGCGCTGTTAAGTTCAGTGCCCAGGTAATTGAATCTCATGACCTGCTCCACCATTTCTCCGTCTATTTCCAATTTACAACGCATCGGTTTCTTGGCAATCACCATTACTTTCGTTTTCTTTGTTGAGATCTTCATAGTATATTGTTTGGCTGTTGTATTAAATTGGAACAATAGTCTCTGCAAGTTGTCTTCGTCGTCAGCAATCAGTACTGCATCATCTGCGTAGCATAGTATATTGATGTTTTTATTACCCATTCGATATCCTTCCTTGTGTTTTACAGATTTAATAATCTTATTCATGATCAGATTGAAGAGGAGGGGGCTAAGAGAATCACCTTGTCGTATTCCTGTTTTAATTTCAATAGGCTTTGTTTGTTTATCTGATGTAATTATTTTTGTTGTGTTATTCGTATTTATGTCATATATCAAACTGACCAGTTGCTGTTCTATATTTTCTTCATTTAAAGTTCTTATAACGTCTTCTTTTCTTACTCGATTAAACGCTTTGGTGAGATCTACAAAACACATGAATACTGAGTTATTATACTCTATGGATTTCTCAATGATCTGGCGTAGTATGAAAATCGCATCTATCGTACTTCTGTTTTTCCGGAACCCTTGCTGTTCCTCTTCTATTACGATTTTTTCTTGTATTTTTGCACTAATTAGAGAGGTCAGCAGCTTTAATGTGGAGTTAAGAAGTGTAATTCCACGATAGTTATCCAATATTCAATGCAGAGGTGCTACCTCTGCAGCGTAACCCAAACACCCCATAAAATAATGTATGACTCTTTGTATCTAAAATTTTAGTACTATGAACGGGAACTTGGCGCGTCGTAGTTCCAATATCTAGACGAATCCACAATTTTTTCAATCCAAGATTCTTGAAGATTCGTTCGAAACTCTTTCGAAGTATGAAGTCAATTCGTACTGTATTTTCTATAATACTTCCAGTCTCTTCCAGCAGAAAGCGAGTGAACTATTTCTGCGCAGCAGATTTTGATAAAGTACTTTAACCGTACACAGCACAAATTTTTTCACAATCCTGCGCAGCGTTCTTCTCTTTGTCGTAATAATATTGCAAAATATAGCGTAGTTTTTCATTCCTTTTCTCTATTTTCAAACGCAAACGACTTTCCAACCACCAATTTTGATATTTTTCTACTCAAAGTAACATTTGAAGAGTCACCTTTCCAACGAGCGTTAAATGGTGTCGCAGCGATCTATGTTTCCTGAGTTATTTGCAATTGATGTCATCTATCGGGAAAACTCCACAAACTTTTTCCCTGACTTGCTATATTAGTCATGTCATTTTATATTATGTACTTAAACTAGTGATGTCATAGACTTATTAATTTTATTTTATTTCGAGTTTTATAAAACAAAGTAAATCTGTTCTTAAAAAATATAAAAAACCAAAAATTTAAATTTTTGGATAGTTTCAAAGATGTCGATCCGTATCTGTCTTACTAAATAATGATTACTAACCACTTTTCAATATTTATAATATTGGAAACGTGTTTAGAACCCTAAAAAACATGTAAATTGACACCTCACATGCCTATACAGTATATTTTCAATAAGAATTGAAGATGGCGTCGATTTTCCAAAATGGCCGCTCGCACAGACTGTTACCCGAATTTTTTTAAATTAGTGAATAATTACCAACAATATCCAAATGAGTGAATCTCTGGTAAATGAACGGCATACAGAAGTATTCTTAGCAAATGGACTACAATCTGTCATTGTGCATTAATATTTATTTGTTTATGCAAATTATAAACAGTAATGTAAAATTATAATTGAATAACGTTAAATTTCACAAAATAATTTTGACGTTAGAAAATTAAATTTTTTTTCGCGATTGCTTGTGTCATTAGGTCTTTTGAACAACAATTTATTTTAGAATAACCTTGATAGAAAGCAACTATAATATTATGTAATAACTATTAGCGGGATTGTCTTGGCTTAGAATTTTTGTGAATTTTATCTAATTGCGTAACAAAAAGACGTGCCTCATGTTTTAAATATTCTGCTAGAAAAGTTTTTTTCCATAATAATTGATGCCTGGAATAACCTGAACTGTAATCTTATTAAATGTTTGCAAGTATTTAAAGAACCGCATGGTTTTATTTTAAATTTAGTCATTTTAAAGCCGCGATTTTGGATTTTCAATGTTTAATGTTAAAGTAGCAATCGTGGACTACAAAATCTACAGTGCTAAAATATTCAAATGTAAGTATTATTACAGCTTGTATAAATTTTATCTTAAATTTGAGCATTTTAAAGCTACCATTTTGTATTTCCATTCAGTTTCGTAATCAGTGACTTTGAAAGGTAATTATTTTCAAGGAAAATTTTTCCCCGATTTAAGAAATGAAAATAATTTCGCTTTTCGAATTTAATATTAAGAATACAGTTTCAAAATAATTTTTTGTGCATACGTACAATGAAGAAAAAAACAATAGCGTTAATAAAAGACGCAAACTTTTTTATTTGTGATTAAAAAACTCATTCAAATAGTTTTTGGCTAAATCTATTCAGGTCGAATGGTTTATTACTATGGTAAATTAATTATTATTTTCGCCTAATTGCACTTCACTATGTATAAGGGTGACGAAATATGACTTGCACAATTTTTGGAATAATTGAAGGTACAAGATTGAGTACCTCTTTTCAAAATTTATAATCAATGCTTATTATTTCAAAATGTCGGGTGTACACCCCGTTTCATGAGAGAGTTGTGGCAGAATGAACGATTCACTTAGATAAAATCGGATAAGTCGAGTCCGCTAACGGATATATACATAGGCCTTGAACTATGATCTTCATTTTAACTTAATTTATTACAAGAATTAATTAGTTACTCGACTGTATGCCACGAAGCCACAATCAGTTGTTATTTATTGATTTAACTTTTTCGCTTAAAACGTATTACAATAAGATGTCCACCGAAACAATTTAATTTATTAGTTACAATGAAACGCTACAAATTTAATAATCGCTTAGGGTTGTTAAATATTAAATTTGGAACAATTTATATCGCAATTATACCTGAAATAAATCAAAGGGTTATAATTAAGGATCTACTTGCGCTACCTACATTTTGTTTGTTTTATGTTGGATCGTTCTTTATAAGGAAAATTTGCTTTACATTTTCTAAAATATAAACGGCTTTGACAAGTTTTTAATAAATTGAGATACGAAAAATTATAAGGCTATTCGTTATTAATAATTAATCGGCCGAGAACATTTGGACGCCGCCGGGACATTTTGACGCGAAGATTAAAGTTCAAAAATTAGTTTTTTTTGTGGTTGGCAATAAACCAAATTTTATCTTATCTAACCTAGCCTAAGACATAAAAATTCTACTCAGGAGTTTATCTTACTCGAATTTATAATCAAAAACACTTTTGAAAATGAGAAGAGGAACCAACTATAAAATTACCTAAGTTTTAATTTTGGTTTTCGCGACAAAATGTCCCTGCGTCAAAACGTCCCCACGTTGAAACGGCGCCGGCCGGCGGCGTCGAAAGGATACAGGATTGGCTTCGCGGTATTGGCTGAGTAGGTTAAACTCCTTCAAGGGGCCGTTGGAAATGGAAATTATTTAGTATATGGTTTATTGTTAAAATATTCAGAACACATAATTTTCATGTTATGCAAACGCTTACAAAGATTTTGATTTATCCATAAGAACATCATTTGCGGAGTCAATAATGACATAACTTTCTTTGAGTATGTTAAATTTTATACACATTTTTAAATATTGACCTTTTTAAGTATTTATCCTTCGTAAAACTAAACACTCAATGTATTCAAACGAACCCTTCACAATTAATTGTTGCTTTCCTACAATATAGAAAAGTTTGTTGAGAAAATGTTTAATGTGAAAATATAACATGTAGGTTTGAAAAAAATTTAGATTAAATTAATGTTATCAAAAATTAATTAATTTAGAAAGTTGCTCATGAGGTAAATAGTAAAAGCATGTAAGTCACAAGCTATTGATAAAAGAAGTTCGATAAGTGTGTTTATGTGAAATGAAAGCATTTTCTTTTAATCTGATTGTAAGCTACGTTTAAGGTTTCATATTATAGCTTTTCACTTATTTTCTTGCACGCTACCGTGACGTTTGCGATTTTTGTTTTTACTTCGCGTTTTGTTCTTTCTATTGTTAATGTAGTACTATACATAGATACATATATATTATCAGTTTTTCAAACTTTTCCTCTGCTAAACTTTGATAAAAACATTCACATTTTATTGGATATTGTTTTTATTATTAAATTCTATATACTACTTAAGAGGGTCGTCTACTTTGTTTTATACCAAACATAAGAGTGGCAGATTTTCAGATTGCTAAAATTATCTTAAACGTATATACGCTGTATACCTACTATAATAATCATGCAAAATTCGAATCAAGAACTTTTTAGTTGTTAAATTCAATATTCGCGACTTTGAATGTTTTCCACGTGTTGAAAATATACATAAATATACGTGTAATGTACTATATTATGATGAACTCTTCTGCAGAAAATTTAATTATCTATAATAGCAATTATGTAACTAAAATTTAGGGGGAGGCGGACCACCCCTATCAGCCATTTTTCCGAAAACGTTTAGTCATAGAGGGCTGGAATTTTTTTTGATCACTAAAGCCTACGTGAAAAATCGAATGGTGATGCTGGTATTTCTTGAAGATGTTGGCATTCTGAAAAGTTTTCTTCAAAATGTCGAAAATTTCAGATTTTCAAATAGTAAGGGGGTCGAAATGGTATCGTTGAAAAGGTGTTTCAAAAATAATCAAATTTTATAGGAATTTTTTTCCCTACGTATTTGTTTATTTTTGCCCTATTTATTGATAGGGATTTATTGATTATTGTTTTACTACTATAGAAATAATGTAAAGTCCAGGCGAATCGAAGGGTTAACCGCTGGTGAAGTTTTTTGTACACATCTCATGAAGTACATGACATTTTATGTGAAGTACATGAAGTACTTGTGAAATACATAAAGTACTTGTGAAGTACTGGCAAAATACATGACGTACGTGTAAAGTAGGTAAAATACGTATTAAGAATATTGAAGTACAAGTGAAGTATCATGAAGTTAGTAAATTTTAGGCGAATTACATGAAGTTGAACCTAGCTTATGCGCATGCGCTACGGTCAATGTGTATTATAGATAAGACAGGTCTGGGGGGTGTGGAACACCCTCCAGTGCACAAATTTTGGAATGAAGAACATGCAGAACCCCCAGACCAAGTAATTTACTTTTTATCAGAAGTAAACTGAAGATCTCCCGTTGCAGAGGCACTGGAGGGTGTTCCACCCCCCAGACCCCCGGTTTAAATAATTTATTTTTATTAAAAGTGAATTAAATATTTAAGCATATTTTAAGTTTATGAAAATTATCTATGGCCAAGTAAATGTGTTTAATTCGTAATCTGACAATTAATTATAAATTCCATAACTTCTGGGAGGCAGATCTTTGCAACAAAGTAAAAAATAAACTAATTAATCCGGGGGGTCTGGGGGGTGTGGAACACCCTCCAGTGTACAAATTTTGGAATGAAGAACGTTGCAGATCATGTAGAACCCCCAGACCAAGTAATTTACTTTTTATCAGAAATAAACAGAAGATCTCCCGTTGCAGAGGCACTGGAGGGTGTTCCACACCCCCCAGACTTCCCGGTTTAAATAATTTATTGTTATTAAAAGTGAATTAAATATTTAAGCATATTTCAAGTTTATTAAAATTATCTGTGGCCAAGTAAATGTATTTAATTCGTAATCTGACAATTAATTATAAATTGCGTAATTATAAATTCCGTAACCCCTGGGAGGCAGATCTTTGCAACAAAATAAAAATAATCTAATTAACCCGGAGGGTCTGGGGAGTGGAACACCTTCCAGTGTCTCTGAAACGGGAAATCTTTAGTTTACTTCTAATATAAAATAAACTACTCGATCCGGGAAGTGTGGTAGGTGTGGAACACCCTCCTGTGCTCAAATTTTGATATCTCAGTAAGTCTCTGAAATTGAAAGTCTCTGATACTGAAAGTATCGATGAATTACTGCTGAATTATATGAAGTACGAAGAAGTACGGAGAATTATGATGAAGTACGTGAAGTGTGAAGTTAATTGTACACGATTACCTCTAGCGGTTGACCCCTCGAGGCGAAGTTTTCGGGTATTTTTTGATCAGGTATTAACCCCTTTGTTGTTGATTTTTTGAATTTTGATTCCTCGTCGCAATGCATGTGATATATACCAATAATCGTGCAACATTTAAATGGAATCGAATAAGAAAAAAGTGCAATTGATTAACCTACCCCAACCGTTCGTCTTTTGCTCTAAATCGAGAGAAACTTTCGCCAATTCTTCGGTTTTAATAAATTGTTTAGTTATGAGCATAGTTTTATGGAACACATTATAGACAAATAAAAAATATCTTAAAACATTGTTTGTAGGGACTACGTTGTTGCACTTGAGGTTATTAATAATATTCAGTTTTCACTCATCAGGGAAACCATTTCGCTTTGATTGAGTGCCACTTTTTTTGTCACTGTCCGATCTGCCCTTGGATAAGAAAGATTTACTATCTAACCCTATCGATTTATTGTCAACTACTGCCGAATACTGCAATTTTTAACCTAATATTGTCTCTTAATACTATCACGTGATATATCGTCGGGTTCGAATCTATTTACATGGAGGAACGTATTTATCATAAGTCTAAACGATTTATTATTAAATTAAATATAATAACAATTCACTTTTCTCGTATAAATTAAATATTATAATGATTGTGACGCGTTTTAATCGTATCGGTGGTTAAGTCAAAATCAAAATTAATGCAATTTAAAATATTTATACAAATTGAAAAAATTATAAAAAATTAATTAATACATAATAAAATAATGTTTACGGTTGCAACGCGTCACAATCATAACATTACATTTATACACGCATTTTATTATATTTAATTTATTATTTTCACTTCGTAATAATAATTTGGATTTATTGCATAGTAAAATTTTAAAATTACTAGATGGAATTAGATAGATAATAGTGGCTTTACGCAAAATTTTAATTCATATTTCAGTGCAAATAAGCATATTGTATAAAATTCATTAGATGAAAAATTCTTATATGCTAATAAAAGAAACCTGCTGAGGAATTTACATTGGGTTACATAAATTTAATTAAATGAAAGTTGTAGATAATGTTGAGCCATAACGTTATAAAGTTGGAACTTGATCTAACAATGAGGAGAATTGATGGTTTGTACTTGCCTTTGTCATTAATTTGTATGTTAAATAATGATGACATTGTGTGATCTGTTGCAGAATTATAATAACTGATTTTGGGGTTTCGCAAGTTTTGTGTTGTCCGGAGATTTTCCCCTATTTTGCATCAGTATTAAGCTGTTTGAGAAAGGGGTTATTATAATGTTAACATCAGATTAGCTAACTTTTACTTGTTGTGTTAAGTATTCGTCGTAACTTTTTATTATGAAATTTTTATCAATGGAAACAAAAACTCTTTTCGTTCATTTCACCACCGAAAATCCATATTTTTAAATATCTATTTAATATTCTTTTACAAAAATGCAGTGACCGAATGGCACAATTTTTTTAAATTCGAAAACAATTAAATAGTTTTCCCATGATAAACGCTAGTTGCTTGAAACGGAAATAATTACCTACCAATCTGACGGTTTAAACATCGTTTAAATTGCAGTGTAATAGAACGACGTTCGCCCCTAAAGGGTGAATATCGAAATTTCAATCAAGAGTCTGAAGTTGGTGCGAAATTTATGCTTGCTCTAAGGCCTTTGCTAAATTATCATTTTCCACTTGATGTCTACACCTAAAGCGGGTTCTTGTTACATAATGGAGCGTTTTCGGATTGATTTTTTCCGCCTAGCCGACTTATGAAACGTCAATTGTAAAACGAAATTAAATTTATACAAAAGCTTTAGGAACGATCCGTTATGGCATCTCTACAAAAAACTATCTCTATGTTATTTTTTGTACAATCTGAAGCTCAGCTTAGTAATTGATTCTGATGTATGGTAGATATTCGTATCTATCTATATCTAACTAAAATATGATAGAAAACTGACGTGAGATTGAAATGAAATTATCTGGCTTCGGCTAAAATTTTGTATACCTGCTTGTTATTACTTGGCTATAGTTTATAAACTAGTCTATTAAATACTTAAAATAGATTATTATAACATATTCATAATAAAAGTAAGACCTCTCTAAAATTTGATGTTTATACCATGCCAATAACATATTACTATGTAATTATACAAAAAATAATTTTATTAAGTATTTTATTCTAATCTGTTAATCATTAGTGGAAGATTATGCCAAGGGCCCAAAGTACAAACAAAGTGGCAAGGGCTGATCAATCTGATTCTTTATTTAGCGATTTAGATTTTTGTATTAATAAAGTAATAATGGCAACTATTTTGTCCAATCTAAAATTTCTAAACGCTGTACTTTTAAATTGAATTGTTTGCTAAACGACTTTTTCGTCAATTGAATTACACACCAATCTCATTACTCCTCCTCCATCGTTTTGCCTCTCGACAGAAGCGTCGTGACCCAGCTTGGCCGAAGCCAAGATGAATTTTCATGAATATAATTCATGGGGTGGTTTCCGTTGCCTTCCCACGGTCCACAGATTGATATTGGACCATTGATCACAGCAGTGTATTCGACTCGACTAGAGTCGAACCGCGGTTTACCGCTCTCAGTCGCCGGTGTATGCTTTACGCTACACGCATCTCATACACACTAATCAAATTGCACACCAATCGCCAATCGAGTTGCGCATCAATGGAGTTGCTCAGCAATAGAGTTACACACCAGTCGAGAAAAACTAATCAAGACGGCCGACAACATAAAGAAAAATAAGGGAGCTATCTCGAGCGATGGTCCTGAAACGCCAAAGATTGTAGATCCGGTACTGACATAACGACAGTGTTGGAATAAACTAAATAAATCTGAAACTATTGCAATTTCAAGAATATCTGAGACTATAGTGTTAAGTGCATTTTAATAACTCTATTTGTTACTTTATCATATGTAATATGAGAATTGTTTTCGTGCAGAAAAAAAATTTGAGATTTTGATGGATTTACACTTTTTGAGATCCCCTCAGTAAAATAAGACGATTTCCAAAAAATGTCTGTGTGTGTGGTCAAATTTTGTGTGCGACCTACAGCAAAAACAAAATTTTGGATTTTGTTTCCTTACATTGAGACTTAGAGCTGATTAGATTTTGGCTAAAATTGATTCACGGGAACTATTTTTTTTATTTTTTTAAATTTTATTATTTAATATTAGTTTTTAATTAATATTTCGAAAAGTAATACGAATTTCTAAACTAAATTTAAGTTTTCGCATATTTTAATCGATATTTAAAACTGATTAAATTTTAGTTAAAATTAGTTTATAAAAACTATTGTTTTTTATTATTTTAAATTTTATTATTTAATATTAGCCTTTATTTTATATTTTAAAAACTAAAAGTATTTTCAAAACTAAAGTTGAGATTTGTTATATTTATGGCAAGAATTAGAGCTGATTAAATTTTGGATAAAATTGGTTCATGGAAGCAATTTTTTTTTAGATTTTTTCATTTAATATTAAATATTTCAAAAACTAATGAGAATTTCAAAACTAAAGTTGGTATTTTGTATCTTTATATTTAGACTTACAAAGGGAAGACCGGCAACTTTCCCTCACTGAATTAATTCATTTTCATTGTGCGTGTAGGTCTTGTATTGGACTTCAACAGGTGCAAGTACTATAAGGGCACTCTTCTTTACCAATTTTGAGAAAATTGAATTTAAATAATTATATATTACTGATGAACTGCATAAAAATTAACATAAATTTGATAAGTTGTTAATGGAATTGCGTAAAATTGCAAAAAAAATAAAAACATATGCGAAAGGTACTGGAATTGCATCCAGCTCCTGCCAATTTTTTTTTATTTATTTGATTATTAATTTTCCCAGTATAATTTATGTCAACTTTCTCAAGAAAACCAAAGCGCTATAATAAACCCTAACTTATAATCTGTGAATATTGCATGTTTTACCTTTCAGCAGTGAAGCACTGGAGGTGTTCCACACCCCAGACCCCAGTTTGTGCAGTTTATTTTTATTAGAAATAAATTGAAGATAACAGCAAAACCGATCTAGAAAAATCTCTACAAAACTAATTAATCCTAACTTTAACAAGTTGCACTCAAGTAACTAATATTCCAATTAGCCCAAATTATAAACCAAAGTTGTAGAGACTGGGGTCTGGGGGTGTGGAGCACCCCCAGGAACTCTCAAGCTGTGATAGATAACTTTGCAAAATTATGGTTATCAGTATTAAGCTATAATAGTGAAAGTTTTAGTACAAAAATATGAAGTAGTGATCAAGAATCGGGGGATTATGAATTCCCCAGTATAATATGTCATCGTTCTCAAGAAAACCAAAGCACTATAATAACAGTACTTATAATCTGTAAACATTGAATGTTTTACTTTTCCGGTTTGTGCAGTTTAAAGATATCAGCATAACTGATTTAGAATAAATCTCTAGAAATACTAATTAATCCTAACCCCAATTTGACCTAAATTAGCCGAAATTATAAACCAAAGTTTAGAGACCGGGGGTGGGTGGGGGTGGAATACCCTACAGTGCTTCACTGCTAAAAGGTAAATCATTCAATGTTTACAGATTATCGTATGAGTAGGGTTTAATATAGCGCTTTGGTTTTCTTGAGAACAATAACATATTATACTGTGGGGAATTAATAATTAAATAAATAATAAAAAATTGGTAGGAGCTGGATGCGATCCCAATACCCTTCGCATATGTTTTTATTTTTTTGCAAAAAAAAACAAAACTTTTGTACTTAGGGACTTTAGGACTAGACGAACATAAGTAATACTTCATTTAATTTGCGGAAATTTCTAGCTTATTTTCATATAGTTGTATATTTAATTTATATATTTTTTATTAATTTGTATATTTAGTATAATAATAAATTATAAGTATAGTAGATTATAACTTGGAATAGTGATTTTGATAACACCATAACAGAGTTGACGCTTTTCTGAACTAAATGGCATCAAAATCTCGAAATTACGAAAATGTCATTTAGGGACTTCTTGCACTGTCAATCTTTTGATATTTTAAACCTTTAACATTTATTTATCACTTTAAGAAAATTTGCGCTAAAATATAGAATAAAATGTTGATGTACAGGTTAAAATTTTTTTATAGTAGTTGATTTTTAAAAGTGATCTCTGTTTTTACGCGACTCAACGGGTACCTAAAATAGAATTTTGTGCATGTTAGGTACTAAAGAACCAAGTATTGTTATTATTCAAAATTATTAAATTGAAATAGTTTATTTTCACATTTTTATTCTAGTTAAAAATTAAAATCAACGGCAACTTAACTTACGTTACTAAATACAATGTTTATTTTAACAACATATTGTAGTTAAATAAAGTTAATTTTATTAAATAAGATGGGTATAATAATTTTGTTAATAGATGAATATTTGCACTTTAATTGTCACTAATTATCAAAAATAATAAAGTTTACTAAATAAATCATTAGGTACAATTTTATTCCCACATTTATAGCAAGAAAAGTGCAAATAATAAGACTTGTTTTTTAATAAAATTATATTAAGGGGTTACAGAATAAGAATAAAAAATTTTTTTGACACAGCTATTAAAAATATGAAATAATTTTTATATTACACATATACATAGTAGTTTTACAAAAAATTTGAAATAATAACAAATAAAAAATACTTTTTCATATTACATATGATAAAATAAAAATTAAAAAATGAGATATAACATCGAAACTCATTTATCAAACTGTTGTACAAGATATCTCAAGATCTGCTAACCTAATTTTGTTCAAATTTACAACACATTCTTTATAATATTATCTAAGACGTAGCATAGGAAAAAATGTTTTGAAGTTTTTTTTTGTAGAAATGGCAGCTGCTTGAAGAATGAACTCTCATTTTCATCGTAATTTTTTAATTTAAAAAATTTATAACTTACAAACGTAGCATCTAATTAAAAAATCGTATGCTGCGTTTTAGATAATATTATAATGAATATGTGTTGTAAATTTGAAGAAAATTGGGTAAGCAAATCTTGAAATATCTTGTACACCAATTTGAAAAATGAGTTTCGATGTTATATCTCATATCTCCGTCATTTTTTAATTTTTTTTATTTGTTATTATTTTAAATTTTTTTGTAAAACTACTATGTATATGCCTAAAATAAAAATTATTTTATATTTGTAATAACTGTCTCAAATTTTTTTAAAATTTTTATACATATTTTTCCGAGCGTCAAGCTAGTGTAACCCCTTTAGCTTAAAAAACAGTAATGACATTTTATTGATATTCAATTCAATTTATACGGATAAAACATTTTACAATCGCGATTAATCAACAAGACCATTAAGGTACAAATCAGTAATTCTTGCTTACTGCCTAAATGTAAATAACAGTATTTAACGTGGAATCTGAATCACGGTTTAAATAATTGGGAATGAAATGAAAATCGAACCATGACCCTGCAATTCTAAACAAAATTCTGCTTTGGTTCTAAACCCAAATGCGCTATACCACCTTAAGCAATTCAGGTTGGTTCAAAAGATCAAAGATCAGTATTTACACAGGAACAAAATTCATACGTCATTTTATTATATCTTTCTAAGCTTTCAAAATTTTTATCTTCATTCATTCATTGTTACAAGCCTGAATCCGAGATTTTAAAAAGTAATTTTTTGAAATTCGTGTCCGATAAAATTTGAATTTTTATTAGCAACAACCATTATTATTAATCGTGTAAAACGAATTCTGTATATTTAACTGTACAACAGTTTATTTAAAGTTCAAAAGAGCAATGAAAATTATTCAAATAATTTTAAAGCTGTTTTAAATTTTAATGACCGCAAATTTGTTATATTCAATCATAATGACCAATCTAAATAATCTCAGTGGAATCGTGTTGTTTTTCTTGCGTTCTGATTGGTTCGTTCATTTATTATACCAACCCAAAGAAAAAATTTTCGACCAATGAAATAGTCGAATCGAGATATTCTTCCAACTTCAAACACAAGCTATTGCTATTCAAAGGTATTAAGAGGTTTTATCAAAGAAGAAAAATTTTATAAGCATTAATTTCTTTAAAAATGAGGTTGTTTAAGCTTTCTCAACAAGAGGCTGTATTATCACGTTATGGATTTCGTTAAGATAATCCCATTTCCAACTACAATTTATTATATATATATAAATAATTATATATTTCATGTGTTTCGTGTCCTTTGCGCTTTGATTGGTTCGTTCATTTATTATAAACCCCAAAAAAAAATTTTTCGACCAATGAAATAGTCGAATCGAGATATTCTTCCAACTTCAAACACAAGCTATTGCTATTCAAAGGTATTAAGAGGATTTTTATCAAAGAAGAAAAATTTTATAAGCATTAATTTCTTTAAAAATGAGGTTGTTTAAGCTTTCTCAACAAGAGGCTGTATTATCACGTTATGGATTTCGTTAAACCGATAATCCCTATGTACCAACTACAATTTATTATATATATAAATAATTATATATATCATCATATCTATAAACTAAAAAGAAAAGATGTCCGAAGTCGCAAAATTGTGTTTAGTTACACCATTTATAACTCGAGAACGGCTGAAACCGATTTATCATGATTATATGTAAATACGGTCCTGTATTAATTTAGTGTAATAATGTTTTATACAGTGTATATGTAAATAAAGCATAACGGATTAGGTATGGTGAACGGTGATTGGTGAATATTTAATATCTAAAGGTTGGTACATGACACAACCGGCAGATATTAAAGAGCGTCAGTCAGTCATGGACATGGAAATTAATGTAATCTAATCTCTACAATGCCGCGAGCAAGAAGATCGAATCCTTCACAACGAAGCCGTAATGCAAAGACCCTTGCGTCTCATTAAAAGGTGAAACTCTGCCTTTGTCCAAGATCGACCGCTGCGGATGAAATAAACGCTTGCCTCAAATCATCGACTCTGTGGCGCTATGTAAAAACTTGAGCTGACGACAAACATGCGAGTTGCATTGCTAAATGATCCTTCTGCCGAAAAGTTCTCTAAACAATTGCTGGATATCGGTAATGGCCGTATTCCTGTCGACGAATCGAGCGGATTGATTTCGTTTCCGCCGAATTTTGCAATTTTGTCTCAACGAAGAACGAGCTAATTAGTAAAGTGTTCCCGGATATCATTGCTAACCACAAAATTACAATTGGTTGAGTGAACGAGCAATTTTAGCAGCAAAGAACAAGGATGTAGATGACTTAAACATAATAATTCAAAATCAAATTGTTGGTCCACTGCATTCCTTCAAATCTATTGACAGTGTAACAAACGAAGACGAAGCAACTAACTATCCCACTGAATTTCTAAACTCACTGGATGTGCCTGGCTTACCACCGCACAATTTACTACTAAAAGTTGGCTCGGTTGTCATCATGCTTAGAAATCTGAACCAACCAAAGCTATGTAACGGAACGCGTTTGGTGGTGAAAAAACTCATGGGCAATATAATTCACGCAACGATACTTAAGGAAAATTTAAGGGTGAGGAAGTTCTCATTCCGAGAATTCCGATGATACCAACCGATATGCCATTCGAATTTAAACGAATTCAATATCCGATTCGTCTTGCATTCGCCATGACGATAAACAAATCGCAAGGCCAATCCTTGAATGTTTGTGGACTGAATATAGAAAGTAGTTGATTTTCTCATGGTCAATTGTACGTAGCATGTTCACGTGTAGGCAAACCATCCGCTTTATTCATTCTCGCCCCTAACAATAAAACCAAAAATATAGTGTATCGCAAGGTCCTTCAATGAAGATAATTGACGCGAGTGCAACCCATTCAGCACATGGTTGCTTTGCTGTACGTGAATTAGTTCCATTTTGAACTTTTATTAACTTTTTTATATTAAAATAAAATTTATAAGATTAAGAATCACCTAATAACTTAACACAACATTATTATTAATTCTAAGGCGGTACGAAGTTTGCTGAATAATTATTCAGTCTACCCATTTAAATTCTTTTTAAGTCCAAGAGCCTAAAGTAAAGTACTTCAGACAAAGGCAGAGTTCCACCTTTTAATGAGACCCGGCGAACGTATCCACTAGTCTTTCATAATTCACTTAAAAAATCATGAAATTCGGGTTTATTGACCGTCCTCAAAATTATATTAAGTTACACTACCTTGGCTCTCCGAAAATTTGTATAAGAATAAAATTTTTTACACTATTAAAAATATAAAATAATTTTATATTACACATATCATAGTAGTTTTACAAAAATTTGAAATAATAACAAATAAAAATACTTTTCATATTACATAATATGATAAGGTAAAATTAAAAATGATGGAGATATGAGATATAACATCGAAACTCATTTATCATACTGGTGTACAAGATATCTCAAGATCTGCTAACCTAATTTTGTTCAAATTTACAACACATTTTTATAATATTATCTAAGACGTAGCATAGAATAGTATATTACACTACGAGGGCCGAAAGTTGAATTTTCGGCTGCGCGTCATGATGCCCCGAGGCGTTTAAGCCGAGGATACATTTTCAAGCGTCAAAGTCGAATTTCTCTTTTTTAGGTCAACAGTAGTGAATTAACGATTTTTGAACATTATAGCCTAGTCGAAAATACGTAATTTTTCCTCCGGCTTATAGAGGGGTATTCAAAGAGTAAATGTTCAACTTTGTTGTTAGAACGAAATAGTACTATTACGAGTATGAAAAAATGTTTAAATTTTTTTTTAGAAAGGCGCGCGAATAACTCTCATTTTCATAATTTTTAGTTTAAAATTTAACTTTCGTCATCAATTAAAAATACTTGTTTAATATTAAAAAAAATGTTTTAAATTTAAAATTTGTAAGAAATTGAAATACTGAACATTTGAAAATAATTTTATCTCATTTTCATTTAATTTTATTATTTTTAAACTACATGTATATCCTAATAAAAATTATTTTATTTGTATTAAAAAAATTTTTAAATTTAAGAATTTGAAGCACTGGATACTGTAACCAAAAAATAGATTTTTATTCAATTCATATTTAATTTTTATTGTTTTTAAACTAAAATAGTAAAATAAAATTATTTTATTTGAATATGTTAAATTTTTTTTATTTACATATTTTTCGACGTAAGTATTGTAAGAAAAATAAGATATTTTATCATATTCAATTCAATTTATACGGATAAAACATTTTACAATCCGATAATTCAACAAACCATTTAAGGTTCATAATAAGAATTTTATGTTATCTAAATGAAATATGTTTAAACTGAAAATCTTGAATCAGGTTAAAATATTGGGAATTAATAATGTATAATAGAATGTAATTTAAACAAAATTTTCTTGGTTTAACAAATTCTTCACTTAGCAATCATTTCATAATGTATTTTTACTTCGAATATTAACGAATGAATTTTAAATATTTCGAAAATAATCGATATTATTATCTTAGAACAATTTTATAAAGTAATTGCCTATCGACATTTAATAATTTAATATAATTTTCATATAATAATGTTTATATTTTCATACTTAAAGTTTATTTGTTTAAATAAAAACATATTAACTTGCTATATTTGTTTAAAAATATTAAATAAATATACTGATTTTAACCGCAGAGTTCTCTATACCTCGCAGTATTTTAAATGTCAAATATTTTAAGGTTTATGAAGTGGAAGTATAAGCAAAAATGTGGTTCGTTAAAAAGACCAATTTAAGAGAAATAGTAATTATCGAACTAACAAAAATATGGTGTTCGATTTAGAACATTAATTTTAAACGGCTTAGATAAACTGCAACCTTACAACATTATTAAAGAAAATTGAATAGTAAATTTATCAAAATTTTCAAAATAATAATTATTCAGATATTTTGCCACGGTAAAAGGTGGTATCAAAGGGATGGATGGTGTTTTCCCAAACCTCAGGGTATTGGCAAATGCTCATATAGCTAGCTCAATTGGAGCAAGGGAGAAAAACTCTAATTTCTAGCAAAAAAAACGAAGGAAGGTAACTGAATTTGCCTTTCTGAAATAAAAAAATTGCAAGAGCTACAAGAGATACACTTGAACTGTAAGCAATTTGACTTTATTGTAAAAGGTCAACGGCACCTAAGTTTGACTCGAGTAAAATCAACAAGGTAAAATATAATCGCGTATACGTTTCTTGCAAAAGCAAGATTTACCCTCATATTTAGGGTTACAATATGATGGTATAATATTATATGTACGCACAAAGCATAAAATTAAACAACAATAAATTAACTCGCAATCAAAATTTTAGCGCAATAATCCATGCAATATTATCACAAACAATAAAAAGACAGCACAAAACACTGATCTCATTTAACAGACTTGGATGTCGATTGTAATAATTTTCTTCCAAATGAAGTTTCCAAGTATTGGAGGGCTATAGGAGAGCTCGATATCAGTAAACAGCACCAATAATATTCTCAAAAACAAAAAAAATGCGCAAAACCACATTGGTACTCCAAACCGAAAGGTAGCAAATCTCACGTCCACGAAATCGAACAGCTCAATTAAAGAAACTTGGTTGATATTGACTAAGGGAAATGACCCTTTTTATAAGAAAATATAATTGATAAAAAGCAACTTTACCTCGTAGATGGTGTAATCGAGGATATAGTAATTCAAATGAAGGCAAGCACTTGGTTAATGCTTAGTCACAAAAATATCCAGACGATCTAATCATCATAAAGAGACAACTAATTTCACCTCGTAAACAAACGACAGGCAAAAAAAACCTGATGAAGCTCGTTGCACAGAATAATCCCAATTTGGAGCGATAAAAAAATATACCAAAACTTCTGGGCAAACGGCACATCTAAGAATTTTTCCAACCAACAACTAACCTACGAAAAACACCTTTAAAAATTTTAGTTGTAGATAATGTGTTCTATGGTCTAACGACAGTTAGACCTCGCCACATCAAAAGGACAGAGCCGCACTCCAAAACTTAAATAAACAAATAAGGCAACTTTCAACCGTGACAATTTTAACAAAATTTTCTACAAAATTTATTATTATTATATTCAGAATCAATGGTTTTCGAGTATTAATTCAAAATTTTAGTTTTTGTTGCAAATCTTTTGAACAAAACTTTTTTTTTATTAACAAATTAATTGCCCAATTTCTGATAGAAAATTTTATGTTCTACGACTTTAGTCTACCAAAGTTTTTTCAAGAATTCAACTTATTTTGCAGAAAAATTGAGTTTTCGAAAAAGCTCATTAGAGAAGTTTGAAGAAGAGATGAAAAGCATAGTAGGAAAAGATTAAAAATTGTAATTTTGAAAAAAATGTATGCGTCATGACAAAGTGTGAACCGTTAATTATTTTCACCAAACACCAATCTTTTGCTAAGGGGATAATTTAAAATTTGTTTTGTCTTCTTCTTCTTCAGAATTGTTGTTAACACAATTGTTAACAAATGTTTAAAAGTGTTAAGACGTAAAAACGAGCTTTTTCTATATTCAATTTTCAGATGTACTACACATTAATTAATAATGTATGTTTTAAATTACTGTGGTGAACGTTTATAAAATATACTTTCAATTTTAAGTCATTCTCTTGGATAAACTAATACATTTGGGACATTTGGACAAGGATAAATCGAGATCATCCCAAAGGTGATTGAAAGTGTCACGACTGTAGGTTTTATGACAAAAATAAAATTCTTATGACCTACATAAAAAAGTTCCCTTTTGCGTTATAGCGTTGAAAGAGAAACTCAACTAAATAAGTGCTTAAATAGAAATAAGCTTAAATATTGCAAATAAAAAAATCAATTTATTGATTGCGTACATCATAACATGCGTTTCTAACCATCAGACGAAAAATTAAGAGTTGATCTTTTGAATGTAAATTTTGTAGTTTCTTTTAGCAATACATAAAATTCTTATATAAAAATTATGAAATTAAGATTAGACGTTAGAGATAATCAAACAAATGATCAGAATGACTACTGCACGGTCCGACAGTTTAATGATTATTCGAGAATAACGGTTTTAATACCATAATAATTTAAAGGCCGACGATTCTACTTTGATTCCTCATAACCATTTGAAATTTATTTAAAAATTTAAATATTTCGTCAAAATGATTTTCCGATCATAGAAGATTCTGCCAGCAATAATACACAACAAACTCTCAACATATAATTATACTGAAACAGATTAAAATTTTTAAAATTAAAAGGTTAAATAAACAATAAAATAAGCTTACGAATAATTTTGTTTTGTTTTAATCTAATATTGATTTTAGAGGTTAATAATATACATATATATATATATATAATTTCTATACTGAAAAAGTGATCGGAAATCATCAATATGGCTTCAGGAGAGGAAGATCAACAATTGATGCGTTGCATATTATTAAACAAATTGGAGAAAAAAAATCACGAATACGACATTGTTATGAATATGCTTTTTGTTGATTTTATACAGGTTTTCGACAGGGTTGATAGATGCGAGCTGTTCAAAATTATGGGAGAATGGAAATTGCCACCTAAAGTAATAAAAATGATGGAGATGGCACTTGAAAAGAATCAGCTACAGTGAGAACGACAGCGGGAGACACAGATAGTTTCGACGTGAACTGTGGAATGAGGCAAGGCGATGCGCTGTCTGCAGACCTGTTTAATATAGCGTTAGAGAAAATAATTAGAAGTACGCAGTGTAGAAGCACAGTAAAAAATAAAGAGACACACGTAGTTGCATACGCAGATGATGTGATGGTTATCTCGAGAACAAGAAGTAGAATAATTGGGGATTTATGATTTTCGAATCATAGAAAGAACATCAGCAGAAATGGGTTTGACCATAAATCATGAAAAGACAAAATACATGAATTGCGAAGGAAAGACAAACAACATCGAAAGGGAAATAAAAATTGATGACTATGTTTTTGAAAAAGTTGAGTTTCAATTACCTCGGAGTGCAAATAAATAGCAGACACAACAGAGCCACAGAAGTTAAACCTAGAGTAATAGATATTTCCACGCAAATAGAGCTGTGCTGAAAGATAAAAATATAAAGAAAACAACATTAATAAGGCCTGTGCTCACGTACAACTCAAAGGTGATGTGTATAACTCAACGAGAGGAAGAAATTGTAAGAGTTTTTCAAAGAAAGATTCTAAGAATAATACTGGGTAACATAGAGGAAGGTGGAGAATTTCGACCAAGAATGAACCATGAAATAAGAAACAAATTAAACGGTGAAGACGTTGTCTGGTTCATGAAGGCCCATAGAATAAAATAGCTGGGTTACATCATGAGAAGTGATGATAAAGAACCCATAAAACTATTGACGATGTGAAAGTCGTATGAAACAAGAAATAGAGGAAGACCCAAATTGCGATGGTGGAACTGCGCGATGGAGGACTTAAGAAGGATGGGTGTAACAACTTCCTTTTTCCTTTTTAAGGGACTATTAATTTGACATTTTGGTAATCAGAAATGTGCTCTATCCAAACTCGATAAGAAAAATAATGGTTACTATTGATGTCACAGTTCAAAAACAATAAAAATCTGTATCGAATTTATTATATTAACTGTAACACTTCTAAACTTACATCCACTGCACCTCCACATTCTGATTGGTTCTGATATTTTATTTGAACTTATATGGTGTTCACTCTCTTCTCTTCTCATCTGCAGTTTTGAAGCGTCGATTTAAACTGAAGATTAACTGCATCTGTATAGATGCTGTTGTAGCTATCTGTCGAAAATCTGTATATCTGTGGCGATAGTGGTCGGCACTTAATTAGCATTCAGACCGCGTCTGCAAATAAAGTGATGAGTGAGTGGACATTATTATAAAATATATTTATAGTTAAAATTAGTATAGTATGCTTTAACATTCTTTTCAGTTGTCATTTTTTAAAATAGTATTTGAAAACCCATTCTATTTATAAGATTTTTCTAAATAATTTCGAAAAAATCTGTGATTTAATTGCAAGACTTGGTTTAGTCTTGTGATTGATTGCACCTTGCATTGTAGTAACAATAAATAATTTAAATTACGGTCAATCTCCATTATGTAAGTTGTAGGTACATACATACATACATAGTACATATGTATGTAGGTAAAGTTGTAGTTGTATTGAACCATTAACTGCAAATTTTGTATCTCGAATCTGTTTATAAATTCTCTACTCATAACGGAAGGTTTTGATTAGCTTTGGAGTAGCTTGATGCTTTTATACGAAGATGATTATATCTCGTTTCACTTTTTCCATTCCCACCTGTATTACTTTATGAACGGTTTTGGAGGTTGCGCGTCGTGTTGTGGCGCGAAGAGAGATCGTGTTGATCAATAGCAGGGTTCCGGGATTCGCGAATGCCTACTACTTTACTGCAGTCTTCCCCGGTCACGCGTTTTGCAGAGGCCGTCAACGACGATCTTCCACCCTCGCAGTATTTACTAATACACCAATTAATCTAATACTAATTAAAAAGTACTTCGATTAACGTAAAAAATTTAAACGAAAGTCTTTTTTTGATTCATTTTCATTTTCTTTCATAATTTGCGGAAAAGTTTGATTTTGAATTTCTCTCAGTTGAATGAAAATTTCTTTTTACTACAATTTGACAAATGATAATAATGACTAGAGTGAATTTTTTAAATAAAGTTTATCGTAAGTCGGTATTTAAAAACTACCTCATTCGCTATATTTTAAACATTTGAAATAATTTTTGCATATCACTATTTTTGAACCAAAGAAAATATCAAATAAAACGAATTTATTGCGAATAAAATAATTTAAGATTTGTGAAAATAAATAAATTTATATTCACGGAAATTCAAGATAATAAATAAAATGATAATAAAATAAATTTATATTAATATAAATAGTCGAGCTTAATAGTTCTATCGGTAATAAAACATAAAAAGCTGCTGATTATAAATAATAAAATTTTAAAATTAATTGTTCTTTAAAATGTTATCGAGACACTCTTCATTTTCCGGCAGACATTGCAATGGAAAGGTAATATATTTCTTTAAGTTCATCTCTCTTTTTTATAAACGCTTTACCCAATTTTGAAAAATTTTGCATACCAAAAACGTCGTAGGTATATTATTAAAAAAGAAGATAAGGCTATTTGCATTACTTTCGGAGTTATGAGGTACCCAACAAACTTATAATTTAAGAAAATAATATTAATGTTTTTTGTTCCATTATGTGCGAATTACATATTATACTAACAATAAATTATTTTTTATTCTTTTTTAAACTCATCACGTTAGCGCGTACGTACGGGCAGACAGATGATATAAATGTGCACAAAAAACATTCTACACTTATTAATAGAACATACAAAATTTCAATACAATCTATAAAACCATTTTATAACAGGAATGTAATGTATATTTCAATCCGTAATCTTCCACCTATCAAAATTTTTTCAATTCACAATTCTTGCATTACTCCAAAAGTATAGGTATATCATCTAATGGTACGCCAAATTTCAACTTTGCAGCTCAGCTGCAAATAGGTCAGAATATCCGCACATAAAAATATATGTTCACATTTTTAAAGAAATGATATAATTCGGCAATAAATTGGTATTTTCTTCAAGATTCTTAGGAGGAAACTGAATGAGAAAAAATTCAGGAATTATATTTAATATTTAGAACTATCGTATCTTACTTTCTAAATTTAAATTTTTCGAATTTATTCAAGTTAACAAAAATGATACCTGTTAACTATAATAATAATAATGAAAGCGCTTTTCCAATCGAACGCATGAAACACTCTCAGAGCTTTAAAGGAAGAATGTTAAATTGTAAAAATGAAACCGGTTTGCATTATTTTCCGCTGTAGAAGATTGTATGTATTAATAAAACTTTAAAACCAAAATGATATTATTTTCTATTTTAGATCCGTTGAAAATTTTAGAAAACGTGAATTTATAGATAACTTTAATATTTGCTTCCGTTTTCGTCATACTATTATGTTGCCATTAAGCGATTAATTAAACTAAAAATGACGAGTAAATGCGTTTAAATATTAGATTAGGTAAAAGTATTAATATTTAAAGTTTGGAGAACTTCTAGTTTAGAAGGGTTCGAGGGTAGCAGTAGTCCAAATTATGAGGTTAGTTCGGCGGTAGACTGGACTGTTTTCTATACCTTTCGATTTAAATGTCGAAAGCTTTTTCTAACATTGAGCCAATTAGAATCGACGTCTAAATGAAAATCTATTATATCTTAATGCCGAGAGGAACGTTAACAGAGAAAGAAACCATACGTGTTCGAATATTTTTACCAGCACTGTGCCACTCGAATGATCATAGGTGGATCATTGTGTAATAACACAAATCACTTAAAGCTCTCTACTTTTCATACCAAGTTTTGTAAGCGCGAGAGGTTCGAAAATCATCGTGGGATCGTCATTATCAAGAGTAGTTACTTAGTATGAGGAAAAATGATGTTCAAGAGGTACCAAAACCTGCAAAATAGGAAGTCGTTTTAATTTCCATAATACAGATGGGAAAAAAAGATGATTCGACATATTCTTAATTCTTTGCCAAAACAACACACATGATCAAGCATAAAAAATACTTTATTTGAAGAGTAAAACTTTTCCTAGCAATTTACAATCACTCCAAGTTGAAAATTATTCACCAAAACGACTTCGATTATTATGAATTTACTCAACGATTGAATTTTCGTTGTGAAAATAAATTATGTTATAAAAATAATCTTGCCAAAAGTATCGCCAAAACCTATATTCATTGCACCTCTATTGAAAATAATTCACTAATCTGCAAATGACCAAAATGATATTTGGACTCGTTAAAATATCTAACATCTCGGATTTCTCAATAATTGTCAAACCTCCAAATAAACAAATTCAATCTTTTTCAATCAAATTCAACAAAGAAAAATTTTGAAAAAATGAGAAGGGACATTTTGAAATTCACTTCAAGAACTTACCAGGAGGGAAGTCGTAATTCACATCTACTTGTTTAATAAACTGCAACTCTGAATATTTCTGTGGTAACCCTTCTCTAATAATTCAACTCCCTCATAAATTAGAAAAGAAGGAAGATTTATTTATTATTTGTGTATTCGAAATTATACTGAAACAAAAAAGAAATTTAATTAATATTAAATTTTTATTTCATAAATAAATTAAAACTTATTAGATTAAACTATATTCACAATCTTTGAATCGTGAGTGTTACAAAGCTGAAAGGTTCAGATGTGGTAGTCATGAAATCCGAAGAGGTTTCAATATTTTCTTGGGTTAGGTGGTGCTATTTATTATTATATTAGGAAAGATGAGTTATTCAAGTGAGATTAACTAAGTAAAAGAGTGGACAAATATTTTAATTTATTTATTCCTATTCCGTTTGGAAACAAATAATACTCTCTAACTAATATCAAAAGATAATTCTTCATTATTTTACGGCCATTCTTTCTCGAAAAACTTAATCGTTTTTCTAACGAAAAATGTATCAAAATTTAATTACTCTTATTTTTTAAATAATTTTTATTAAAGGTTTTAATAATTCACTCAAATCTATAGGTTCATATTTCGCTCTAAAAATAATTTTCCCGTTGCAGAATTATTTCTCTTAACTATTTCGTGTTAGTCTAATTTAGTGGCCATGTGAAGGTAAAACAATAGTTTTTCATATTTCATATGATAAAGTAAAAATGTGTTTATAAAAGTTTAAATATTTATATTTTTCATTCTACATATCAAAAAATGGATTTTAAGAGATGTGCACTACATCATTTATCTTGATTTAGGAACATGTTTTTTAGTAAGAGTGCCTTTCTACTATGTGGAAATTACTGCCTCTGTCATAATAGCTTCGTGTTAAGTGTTGTATATGCGTTGTAAAAGAAACATCTAACGGAATATTATTGGGGGTACAAAAATTTTGTCTGGTTGTGGTTGAATCTGGATAAGGAAATATTCATAGATTTTGGATATCAAATCGGTTTAATATCTATTCCATTTTATCGGCTACGGTAATTATTGCATTGGCGTCAGAATTCTGTCACCTTTACAACGCGAAGGATACAACATCAATTTTATGATACATATGTCAATAAAAATGAGTTTATTGTACACATTAATTGTTTATTCCGCCGTTTAATTTGCTTGATTTGAATATATTTCTTATTTTCTTTAGAATTTAATTGTTGGAATTTTGTATTTCACAACATATCGTGCACGGCGTATATATATTTAATCAGTTCTTTGGATGGCCATTATTTTGTAAATTATAAATCTTGAACACTCGATGTTTAATAATCATTTTTCATCCAGGCACGAAACTGAGTTTTTATATAATTTTATTTGGTGAGACGCACAAAATTTGTTTGTTTTTGGCTACAATTAATGTGTTTGAAATTGTCGGATTTTCTGGCTTCTATGAGACAATGTGGTATGTTAATTGAAACAGACCTAGCTGATAAATTGACTTTTGTGCCTCCAACGCTTGACCCGAACAAAGATTTATCCAGTGGAGATTTGGTACATAATTGGATGTCTGTAAATATTTGTCGTCTTATCATTTTGTCATAATTTTTTTGCTCGTAAATACACGACTTTAAGATTTGTGAATGTTTCATTTATTTGTATCGCAGTCTGATTTTTTTAAATGTTAGGTTAGATTTAGATCTACAGGTTGGTTGTAAAGTATTACAAGCAAAAATGAAAGAATGTGAACTTTTAAATGAAATTAGTTTTTTTATTCAATATAATCTCCCTCAACTTCAATACACTTATTCCAATGATCCTGCAATAATTTTATTCCATCTCTGTAATGATTTTCTGGAAGCTCTGCAAAATACTGTTCCACGACTGAAATAACTTCTTCATTCGATGAAAAACGCTTTCTACGAACGAATTGTTTCAAGTTTCTGAAGAGGTAGTAGTCGCTAGGAGCCAAATCTGGGAATACGGTGGATGTTCAAGCAATTCGTACTTTAGTTCATTGAATTTTGCCATTGTTAAAACACTTTTGTGGACAGGTGCGTTGTCTTGGTGAAAGATGATTTTTATGTTGCAAACCGGGTCTCTTTTCACGAATTTGTTCGTTCAATTGATCCAAAAGGTTACAATAATATTCAGAGTTAATTGTTTTACCTTTTCAAGATAATCAATCAATAAAATCCTTTTGCATCCCAAAAACTGATGCCATAACCTTTTTGCTGATCGTCCTGACTTCACCTGTTTTGGAGCTGAACAACCAGCCTCAGTCCACTGTAATCGTTCTTGTTTCAATTTAGGATCATGGTGGTAGATCCAAGTCTCATCCATAGTTACAAAACGACGCACAAAATCGATTTTATTCTTATTAAAAGATTCAAATGATGCTGAGAAATTTGCTTTCGTGTGAGTTTTGTTGAATTGTTAACGAATGCGGCACTAACTTTCCAAACAGCTTTTTCATACGTAATTCTTTATGTAAAATATAGAGTACTCGTTCGTCTGAGATGCCTATGGTATTAACAATTTTACGCTTAGTCAAACTTGGATCTTCACTAACAATATTATGTACTTGTTCAATGAATTCTGATGTTGCAGTTTTTGGTCGTCAACTACGTGGTTCATCTTCAACGCTTGTACGACCACGTTTAAACTCTAAAACCCATGGATGTACAGTTGGAAATGAAGGAGCAGATTCTTTTAACACGCTCACCATTTTTGTATGAATTTCTGTTGCTGATAAACCTTCCAAAACAAAGAATTTTATCACTGCACGATACTCAGTTTTTTCCATTGTTGACGTATGAATTTTGATTCCTCTACTGCTTAATAGGTGTCGCTTTCAGTACTGTTCAACCAACCTGTAAGATTGGTACTTAGATCAAGCACGGGATCAGCATCCATTGTCGGTCAGAAATTTTGTTAAAGTAAAGTACATATTTTACAAGTTTTGTAAAGTACATATAGCGCTACCAGAAAATTGTGGATTCTGATCATCTCCTCTGCAGTTGGTTTAGATTCAGCCTGTCTTTGCCTTTCATTCATTTTTGTGTGGTAATTATTGATTTATGGTTAGAGACGTAGATAGCGCAATGCAAGACCGACAGACTAGGAAGCGAAAAACCGCGAGTCAAATCTTGGTTGCGTCGGATACACTACTGTGATTTAAGGTCTAAGCCTATAAGCTATACATTGTGCAACATTGTTCCACAAAAATGTTGATTTATTTGTGCAAAAAGGCCATCGGATAACATATATTATTCAATTAAACTACAAAAGTATTATGTCACATTAGACATTGATTTGGATTTGAGGCTGCTTTACTTATTTATCAAAGCACCTCCTTTCGAACTCGTAACGTAAATTACTATTACGTACTGATGTTTAATCAGAGGCGGATTTAGGATCAACTTAAGGGGGGATAAAATTATAATTGTTAAAATTTGAAAAATCTAAATTTCAACATTATATTATGAAAATCGACAGTGTTTTGATAACGGTAGGTACTTAAATTATAAATTCAATTAAAATCGCTCAAGTGAATTTAATTTACTTCATTGCTTAACTATGTCCTCCACTCTACGTATACATATCCCACTATGATTACTTGCAGTTTTATAGATCACTTTTCAGTTTTTCACCACTATACCTTCGCTTATCTTGATTGACCAAGTTGACCTATTTATGGGAAGAAATACACATAGTACATATTTAAAATATTTCACAATCTTAGTCATTAATTACGAAATAGTAATTAACAATAACATAACAACATTTAATTGCCAAAAAGTTCATCAATTGTAATGCCTGTTTCTGGAAAATAGTACAATTTTTGAGTATAATGAAGTGTGCCATGCGCACACACTCGATGCTCGTTTCTACGCAGATACAGTGGAATTATTTTTAGTGTAAAATGGGATTAAATAAAGAAAGTAATGTCCGAAATCATGGACTATTTTATTATATACATAGGTATGGATCCAATCTACTAACCATGTAAAAATAGCTTAGCTCATATTCGTCCTAAATAAGGATTCAAACTCCATATCAATATCCAATTGCTTTCAAGCAATTTGTTTAAAAATAAACAGATTATAATATTGTGCTCATATTCTTGGCTTGGGCATATTTAGCTAAATACAATCACAAAGGCAACATTTCAACCTCAATTAATTTTATTTTGCAAAAATAAAATCAAAAAAAAAATTAAAATCATATTTTTGAGGGGATTATTGTTACTATTTTTAAGATTCATTTTATTAAAAATGTTTAAACGGCTTTCTTGCAATCGGTCTTTATTTTCATTCTTATTTATTGTGAATTTAGTGATACGGATATAGTATGTAAAAATATTTTCATCATATTATAAATATGTATGTATGTGGAATAAAAGGGTGTAGGATATAAAGATCTCATAAAAAATTAGTTTATTACTGTTTCGTATTTTTAGTTTTATATTAGTCCGTTTAAAATGTAGGTGGAAATTACAGTGTAGAAAATAAAATTGTAAATATTACGTAATGTTTCAAGTTTTAAAAATATTGCCGTATTTACAAAATGTTATGAATGAGGTATAAAAACCTGGGTAGGTATACGCAAAAGATTATGTATTTATTTGTATACTTTTCAAAATATTTTTATTTTTAGCGTTTTAATTAATTCAACATAAAATAGATCACGGTATCGTATTGAAATCCTACAAAAGTATCAAGTATTTATAAATGAATTATAATTTTATCAAGTCGATAACTACTACATCAAACGAACAAACAAATTGTTTTTGATGAAACTTGCATAATATTCTTTTGTTGTTATCAGTCTGTGTATAAAAATGTTTTAAACGAGAGAAGCAGTAGCATGATTTTGAATGATCATTTTATTTCACCATTAATGCTAAGGCGGGTTTATACAGAACGCCCTAACTCGTAAGCTGGACTTTTGCGCCGTTCAGTTAAGATGAAACATTTTCAAATCAAATATCAAATAATATTTATTAATTAAGTGGCTCTGGAAAATCTAGAAAATATCACTTATTACATGGATTTTAGATATTTTCTTCTACTTTCTTTTGAATTTAATTAAGCGGGTTGGAAGTTTAGCGAATGCTAAACCCACCCGAATAACTAAACTTATTAATTTTTCTTGAAAAATAGCCAATAAAAAAAATGTATTTTTAATTTGTTGTATTTTGTAGTTTTATTTAAATATTATGTTTTCTCAATAATAAAAGAACACAATGAGATACCGTAGTGACTATGTTGGCATGGAGTAATAACTTCAAATTAAATATAATAATTTAATAACATAAAACTCTGTAACTTTGGTTTGATTTTAAAATTTTGTCATAGTTTCTGCATCAAAGCACTACCTAAGACTACTGCTTCAGTACATAGTACATAATTATGTCAAAAATTGAAAAATTCTTTCAATGGCCGTAGAGTTCGTATTTATCAACCAATTTTTAATTTTAAATTTTTAAACAGCTACGAAAGCATAATATCCAAAAGTTTAATAAAATAATTAAATTATCAGAAGAGAGGCAAAATCCAGAACAAAATTTAAAAAAAATTTTTATGCATATTCATTCGTTTTGATAAATTTTAATGCAAATTTCTTTTTTAACTAGAAAATATTTTGACTCTGTTTTATGTCGACAGCAATTTAGAAAATTATCGACCAAAATTTTATACACCGGAAATATTCCAGTAACACTTTGTCGCCAACTGCTTTCGGTTCTAATTTGTTCAAGATTTTTAAAGTTTCCATGGACTTTATCGAATAAATTTTGTTAATTTAACGCTATACAATAAATTATATTGCTTAATTAATTGCAAGAGAAGATAGAAATCAATTAGCAATCTTTTTGCTAAAAGGCAAACTTATAAAAAGATCAAGAAATGTAATTCGCTTTGCCAAATAAGTGCGCCAGGTCGGAACAAGGAAAGAAAAGCAAATTTTAAAAATCTTAATTTTTATTTGAATTTTAAAAAGCTTTCAATATGTACACAACTTTTAACAAAATTTAATATTTTATTATGAATTAAGTCATGGTTGATGAATTATCGATATTTATAATTTCACATCAATTAGAAAAAAATAATAAGAAAATAATCACGTAATGGTATAGGCTATTGAAATGGAATGCGAAATTTGTTCATTCGAGCTTGAAAAACTGTTTTATGCTTTTCGAACAAATAACATTTCTTGGACATAAAATGGTACAACATACAGCACACAATATTTTGCTGAGAATACAATTTTTCTTTCAGCGATGTTGAAAAAGCCATAACAATGATCTTTTATTTTTGTCTTCGTCATTGTCACTGTATTACAAACCGCACGTTTTTTTGTCATGTAAAACTTTTTGCATCACTTTAGTTTGTTGGATGTGAAATCGAAACAGAAGCGCAAACAAAAGCTGCACAAGTAAAAAGACCGTGGTATCATTTTTAAGGTCCATAAACGAATCAAGTTTGAACGATATGTAAATATTTTGAGGCACGAAAAACGTCACATTATGCTTTTCAAGATGTTAAATCAATGTTGATTTATATATCCACTTCAGATTCCTGAATACATTGATAAAATATAAATTAAGTTGTAAGCAACAGACTCGAGATTATAATTTATCATTATGAAATGATTGATTTCTACTTATGAAGATCGTTTGTAGGTACATCCTATTATAAAATTAAAATACATGGAAACTACAGAAGAACTTTTTAATCCTTTTTGTTGTATGCGTGTTTCTACGCCAGAAACAAAGTTTCAATTAAGTTCTTCTTAATAGATAAACTTGTCTTGAAGAGTAGTTGATGCAACAATGTAAAAAACCTGGAGTGAATTGCCAAAAAAACAGAAAAATATACGAAGCGTTTTACGTTGTAAAAGCTTATTTATCTAGATAAGACTTTCGAGATAAGTTTAATGTCGTTTATGTTTGGCTTTTGTATTTCCATTAACGTTTAACTGATTCTGACATTTTATTCAATTTAAAGAAAATGAGTAGATATATTTATCAAGATTAGATATTATTATCGTTGAATTATTTTTTGGGTTCGAAAATTTTAAAATAAATTAATAAGGAGGAATTGCACGAAAAAGAATGTTCATTACGCTTCACTTTTGAATTTATTTTAAGCATCCCGAAAACGTCCTGTGAACTCTCGTGTTCTATTCTCATAATAATTTTAGATTTTCAAAAAATTACTCTGAGATTTTTTCTTATCGAATACAACACATAACTTTGATATTCTGTAGTATACATTAATTAATCACGGATTTATTACGAAACTGTTGCTTTTCTTTTTTTTTATTTGGCATTCTAATAATTAAAGTTGTGATTATTATGCTATTCTAGATTTTTTCGATTTATTTATTATTAATTTATTAGTGTTACTTTAATAATATAAATTGAAAACAATTTTTCATATACAGGAGCCTGTTGCATCAGGACAGGAAAATTTATAGTACAAATAATAAATAGTAAAAATTATAAGTAACAAGTAGTAGATTTTTTTGTTTTTATCGCTATTTTGCGGTTAATCAGCGAAAGTAACGAAATGTAATTTTTTGTTTCGCCTAAAATAAGTAGATTTTTATTTAAGGCTAGGCTCAACGAGTTCTCCCCATCTTTCTTTAAAAATGATATTATACTTAAAAATTAAAAAAAACAACTTTTGAAAAATAGCTGTTGCTTTTCTAAATAACTTCAAAAATATTACCTCTAAATTCCATGATGATATCTTAAGGGGTTTCTTAAATGACTATGAAAAATAAAGACACGCCTATTATTTTTATCATTCGTAGTTATTTAAGAAACCCCTTAAGATAATATCACCATGGAATTTAGAGATAATATTTTTGAAGTTATTTAGATAAGCAACAGCCATTTTTAAAAAAATGTTGTTGTTTTACATTCTGGGACTTCGTGCTAAAAGGACCAATGTTACATTTTTTCTGCTTTAGTCTTTTTTTACCACAATATATTGTTGCCTTGTTCGTTTTGAAATGGTCAATGTATAGTTTAACTAATAGTAAGTTATCCCTATGAATTACTAGCCAATGTCTTTACAAATACATTAAAATTTAAAAATTTAAAAGTCGATTTTGCGATTATATGACATTGGTCTTTTAGCACCAAGCCACACAATTTATACTTAGGTATAATATCAATTTTAAAGAAAGATGCAGGAGATTCACGACGCCTACCCTTAAAACGACAAAATTAGTTAGCTACTAATTCACCACATTTCTTTAAGTTTATCTAGTTTAGTTTTCTATTAGATGAGTTTATTGGATTATAAGCAAAAAATGAAAAAGTGGTTGATATTAATTTGTGTAAATTTTACAATTTATTTAACAAGTGCAGCGCAAGTTGCTCTTTTTAGACAATATTTCAACAAGAAATTGTTTTTGCATAAAATTTTACTCACGTAATGTGCAAAATTTGGATCCCTATTAATTTCTTAAATTTCTTTATGTACGGATATATAATAAATTGACAACTAAACACAAATTTATATGTCACGAATGTTTTTTTATAGCTTACGGATCTCTTTATGCCCGCGGGCTATAATGAAACATCGTAGGTGCCCAATAGAAACAGTTTAAATACTTGCAAAATGACAAGTTTCATTAGAAATCAAAAATTGTACTTTTTATTTAAAATTTCTTGTGGGTAATTTATGTTAATAAAACAATTAGACCAATTAACTAAATTAATTAGAAAACAAAAATTGTACTTTTTATTAAAAATTCATTATGGGTAATTTATGTTAACAATATAATTAGAAAATTAACTCCATATTAATATTCGGAGGTACAACCACTCGACTGGAATTTCTACAAAACTTGGTGATCTAAGGTTGTCAACTACACTAAACATTCGATTTCTTCTGGTTTTAGTATCTCGCAATATGATTTATAATGAGGATTGCAGATTCTCAATATCATCAACTTCTTACTGAACAAGCTCTTGTTTACGACATGCTCCAGCTGTTCCAAATATTTAAAAAAAATCTTGGTTAAATACTTCTAAATTACGATAAATTCGTTTACCTCATTCATTAAATATATATTTCATCTAGAGCTTGGTATATAAATACTTCTATCTCTTCCATGATTAAAAATTTTGATTTTTTGGGTTTGAATCCGTCTGATTTTTTCTTTAAAAGCCCGAATAAGCTTGAGTAACTGTTTATATCTCTGTTGTGGTTGGCTTTGATGATGGTTTTAAACATGGAATAATAAAATCGTAGCAAGGAGAGTTTTCTTTTTTTATACATAAATACCAAAAGTAAGCCAGAAGACTCTTTTTTAGAATAACAGCTTTCGATGGAATCCTTTCGTATGTCGCACCATTTAAGATATCCATTATATGTTTTTCTATACATTCCTTTAAATTTTTCAAGAACTAAACTACTGTTTCTTACCTTTTCTGCAGCTTCATTAACATCGTTCATTTTCCATTTTTTAAAGACCTCACAATTACCGAACATAAAATGAAACTAAGATTTTTGACAATATGACAATTTTATATTTTATGTAGAAAATTTTAAATACAATCGAATACTCTCTTTCGCCAACTTCGCCACTTGGTGTCGGCGTTTTTAACAACAATTTTTATTAAATCTTTTCCACACCTAAATTTTACAGTTTTCAACATATTGTAGATAATTTTTTACCATTTTTTAAGTGTGAATAATCTTTAATTTTATTTTAAAATTTGTATTGAAGAATCTGTTCAGAATTCGTGCTGAAGTTTTCCTACAATGAATGAAAATTGTCGTTGCATCGCTTCAAAATGTATGAATAGTTAATAAGTTATGCCGATTATTTTTACATTTATGTACTTCTCAGGAGGTATCGTATTTCATTTTGCATAAGGAATTCAAAACATTTTTATGTATTATATTTAGTGTTGCATTGTATTTAATTAATTTTCCATTTTGGTAAATTTGTGGCGCTTTTAATATTTTATTTTAAACAAAAATAATCAGTCAGTTTGAATAAAGTGACATTCAATATATTTACACAAAATACAAGGACAGTCCTGATTTGGATTGTTCGTTGTTTAGTATTTAACTGTTCTTTGAACGTTTTATGTTTAGTTTAATATGGGTATCTCGTTAATCCAGTTCGACGACGTGCGTAGTTGGAGGATTAACTTTCCCGGCTTCCAAAGACCGTGATACTTTAATGCATATACACACAAAATTGGGATTTTATAATATAAGATATGGGTGTAGATATATAACGAAACTGTGAATATCCTTATTATACACATCCTAATGTTGTAGAAATGTCGTGTTTTAGTCAATAAAATGAACACGATAAAGAAATAGATAAAATTGGCCTAATTCGCAAAGTCAAATTACATTTTAGTGCTACTCGTATTGGTTAGACAAAAACATATCTTTGAAATTGAATTTGTTTGCACTCAAGAAATTGTCTTAAGTGCAAACAAACCATGCAAAATTAATTTAGAAAACATGGGAAGTTAACATCGTATCAATCATAATTTTATTATAGGGAAGTATCTTATAAGATATTATACGGTTTTCCAATACCCAAGTAAGGTATTTAGTTAACTTGTTGTTTTATGAGTGACGGATAACTAACCTAACGCTTATTGTGGCCCCCCTCCGAAGTTGAGTGAGGACAATAATTGCACGGTATTCCCAAAGTGGTCACCCACTTTATGTACGATTTGTATTGCTTAACTTCCATGATCTGAGAGCATTGAGGTAGTTTAAAAATGTAGAGATTAAAATAATAATTATTAAAGATAACGAAATATTTTTGTTCGTCTTACAAATTAATTTGGAGTTATTTCGGAATGTTAAAAAAAGATTATAATAAAACGCTGCTTAACTGGTCGACGTTTTTATCTATTTTATTGCGAAGTATTGATCTGTGATCTACACAGGATTTACCGTGCAATTGGTTCTGAAGAAACTCACAATAAAGTTGAGCGAAACGTCGATCAGCTAAATAGCGTTTTATTATAATTCTTTGTCCAACATCTTGAAGTAATTCCAAATTAATTACATATTAAAGATGTTTACAAAGTTGAACTGTTTAGCTCGGATTAACTGCTCGACAAAGTGAATAAATATGCTAACCTATTAATTTTTATTTCTTCTTCAAAATGTAATACCAGATCTTCCGATGTATGTGACCTATAATGTGCGTGGTAAGAGTTATGCATTTTATTTGAAAATGTTTCCTACGCATATTACATCTCGATGGTTTGTTATTGACTTCCGAGGAGAGGCAGTTAAAAATAAAGTACTTGCTTCACTCTATCAACTCTTAATTTAATCTAATTAATCTAAATGTAATGATAATCTAATTAAAATTATAGTTTCCAAAACTTTTGATTTGTTTTGACTCTTGATTCTGTAATAATCTTTGACCTTTCTAATAAGATGCGAATTCTGATTTTCCATCTTAAGCCTATAAGATCGTGCGTATTCATCGAATAGAATTAGAAAGGTTTTACGTACTACCTGTGTGTCTAGTGTATTTTTGGGAACAGTCACACAATTCTGAGATCAAAAAAACCTACTCCCAATTTTGTCAAAATATCCGATTTTGATTTCAACATTTAAATTTATTAAGTTTGTTATCTATTTTTAACGTCGCAAATTTCTTTTTAAAATTAACTTTACTTAAGAAAAACCATTTTAAACAATGAAAAATGGGCGAAAAGTAGTCATTTGTAATTTAAGAATAATTGATTTAGCTTCAGTTAGTTTATGGTAAATGTCAAAGTAGTGATCATTATTATTAATGGAAAAGATAATATACACAGTTGAGATGATAAGCCATTGTAATCTAACAAGTATAGGTATATTTCATCTCATTTATCACCTCAACTATATTTTCTTTTTCAATTTATAATTTCTGAAGCCAGTCTAGCAAACTACTTCAGATGTAAAACAAATAATATGCTCACAGTATCAGCAGTAGCTTCGGATCTTTGTCGAGGTTACTGTTGGATAATACAGGACCTAGTCCTAATTTTAGAAGAAGAAGAAGAAGAAGAAGAAGAATTTATAATTAAGGTCGATGCTATGTTTGTCATTTTTTTTCATTTTTTAAAATGTCTAAAAATTTTATTTATAATTATTCTAAATTTCTCCAAATTCAAATTTGGCGCTGCCATTGATTATTACTAGTCTTTGAAAATGGCAAAATCGTGATAATTGATACTGCTGCATCTCGACGATAACCAGTAATGTGGGTATTTGATGGGTATTTAGAGTAAATTTTATCAATTAATACAGTCGAACCTTAATAACTTGCAGTTCGATAAGTCGAATACCTCGATTACTCGAATTTTTACATTGACTATTAATTCATATTCAAAACATATTCACCCAACAAATTATTTTGCGCCTGCGAGTTTATCACTCTTGAAATGTACACTTGAGATTATTTTACTTGAAATTTGAATTAATTCATTGTGTCGATAGAGTATTACGCTCGTAAATGTAACGGCGTTTGCTGAGTAAATATGAAAAAATCAAGTTCGCAATACATAGTTTTTGATAGCACTAGACAAGTAGCGCAAACTGTTTAATACAAAAGTTTCCACATGTATACGGTACCGATGACGACTAATGAGTCAAAAACACGTGTCTACCATTCGTCTATCCTCGATTATGAAAATTTTAATTCATTACTTTACATGCTTTACTAAACGAAATTTTAAATTAATTTGATTTATTAATTCTAATTTTTGTAACTGAACGTTATTTCTATTTTTACTAATGGCTATTCTCATTCTACGAGTACTGCTGGAATTTCTAATTTACTGCTATTAATAAAATCCTACTTACATTAAAATCTTTCACATTAATTAATTCAGTTAATTATTAATTAATTTTAGTTTTAAAAAGTGTTTAGTGTGTTTTTTGTAATTTTAAAATACTGACATAGTTAATATCGAGTTTCACATTACTTAAAACCACAAATTTATTGATTATTATTTGTCGTAAAATATGTATGTGTCTTGCAAAATAATAATAAGTTTGAAGTATTCTTTTAAAACCAAACGAAAGTATAATAATTAAAGAGTTTTTTAAACGCTTTACAGATTTAACTATAAAAAAGATAATTTATTATTATGTACTAATTATATCTAAGAAGTATAAAATATAAAAGAAACATTTTATGTAAAAGTTAAAGCACACTTATCTTGATTAAACTTTTAATGTCATTTACGTAGAGCTTTTGTGTATCCATTAGCATTTAACTCATTCTGACGTTTTACTCAATTTGTGGAAAATCATTAGTTATTTATAAATCATAAATGAAGTCTTCTTAATGATATTTTATCAAAACCATTTAAATCAAATTTTGATATAGGCGCTTGAAAAATAATTAACGAATAAGTCTGTATGACATATATAATTGCGCCTATGTTTAAATTTTTGTAATATTCCATGAATGCTCAAATTTATTGCTTTTAGAGGATCAAATCGATTTTACATCGTAGCTAATATCTCGAAATGAAATGTAATTTTACAAAAGAATGTGATCAAAATTGTTATGCTAATTTTAATATTTTTTTATTATGTAAAATTATGCTTTTTATTCTGCAATTTTTTATCTATCAGAGATACATACTACATAGATGCCAATGCATCAAAGTGACGAAGGATGGGTGGAATACAAAATACAATACATATATTACGACGCCTACTTCTACTTTACTTAATGATGTTCGAAATGCCGAACGATGAAAGTAAATTGAGCGAAATAATAATTAAGATAATAATTATTGAAAACCTTATGAAAAAAATGGCAAATAAAGAGAATGTATTTTAAAATAAATTTTGTATTGCGAACCTGTAGTATGTAACGTTATTTACATTTACAAACAGACATATAGCTAGACAGAAACTATTATCAAGTTTTTGTGACATTTTATAGTGTCATCTCAAAGTTTAGTTCCAATCGCTTAACATTTGTCATTTTTATATAAGTTTAAAGAGGCAAAAATGAGTAATATACAAATTGAACACAGAAGCGTCATAAAATTTTTATCGAAAGAAGGCAGTAACCCGAAAAATATCCATGAGAGAATGGTGGCAGTGTATGGAGAAAATAATCCGTCTTATTTCCAAGTCAAATATTGGTGCAAGCAGTTCAAATTGGACAGGGAATCCATTCACGATGACCCAAAGTGTGGAAGACCTCTGAAAGCACGAACTGACGAAATCATCAAGGAAGTTGAAGATTTTGTGCTAATTGACCGCCGAGTAAAAGTTTCGATTATTGCTAGAGAAATAGAAATATCAGAAACGAGTGTTTTTTAAAATTCTACATGAAGATTTGGAAATGAGCACAGTGTCGGCACGATGGATTACCAAGCTGTTCAGTCTCGAACAAAAACTGTGTAGACGACAAATTTCCGTGGAGAATTTGATTGCTTTATCCCAAGATAAAGACTTCTTCTATACAATTGTAACTGGGGATGAGATTTGGATACACCACTGGAACCCTCCCACAAAACAAGAGTCCATGTAATGGGTTCATAAGGGTTTTCGACCACCAAAGAAGGCGAAGATGCACTTTTATGGGGAAAAGTGATGGCCATAGTTTTCTGGGACACTGAGAGGATTTTCTTAATTGATTATACGCCAAAAAGGGATTACAATAACGGGGGATGTTTACAAAGACACAATTAAGAACTTGAAAGCGGCTATACAACATGAAAAAAGACCCCACAATTATGCTCACAAAACTCTGCTTCTACACGACAACTGCAGGGTGCATAAAGCACGAATTGTTTAAGAAGTAATCAATGAATGCCGATTTAAGGAATTACAACATCCACCTTACAGTCCCCACCTCGCCCCCTGTGACTATTATCTCTTTTCAAAACTCAAAGAACACTTGAGAGGGCGTTGCTTTTTATCGAATGACGACTTGGAAAACGCTGTGGAGTCGTATTTTGCAGAGCTACCAAAAGAATTTTCTTTTGGAGGCATAGCGTTATTAGAAAAGCGTTGGAATAAGTGTCTTACTATTAATGATTCTTACGTTAAAAAATAAAATTTTGTTTGTCCTCTGACTCCTTGTTTTCATAGATAGGTAGATAACATAAAAAACTCCCTTCGTATAATAAGTGAATGGTTTTAGGTATGAAACAATGCAAAATATTCGTCTTCGTCTACTGCATCTGACCTGTTTGCATAAGAGTGTGAGCTTATCTTTATACTGTGCAACAATTAAACAATCAGCTGTCACAAAGAGTCCATGCATCCAGAGATACGTTTAAAATATCAAGTTATGTTCCAAATTTAAAAGATCTAATATTGAAATTAAAAAAAGCTCAAAGTATGGCATTATTTTTGTCAAAATATTCTTGACGGCGTATGTTAAAACGCATATAAACATAATATTTAATAAAGAAAAATGAAGCAATATAAACTTGTAATTATTTTACTACAAAATTTTAGTAAATTTTTATTACTGTGAAATTGTTTCATTGTAGAAATGTAGAATAATATTGAAACTATTTTGTTTAGAAGATCTCGCTAGAAAATATTATGCAGTACGATTCCTTCTTCATTATTATGATTATAAATTGTGATTATCAAGTCGACTATGTTTTTGTCTTTTTTTGCATTTCTAAAAATTTTCAAAATTATTTTAAATTTTTTTTAATTTTTTAATTAATTTTTCTAATTTCTCCAAATTCAAATTTTGGCGCTGCTATCTACATATTACGATTATAGTAAAGCGGTATCCTATTTTTGATAGGATTTTATTAGGAAATTGAAATAAAATTGTGTACTAATGTATGTAAACTTCTTTATCGCGATATCATTGTTAATTTTGATTAGTTGAAGTATTAAAATGTGGCTTATTGAAATAGATAAAATTGAAATTTTTAGGACAAAGGTCGAAAAGAAAAAGAATTATTTTCGATTATTTTAACGAGTATTAAGGTATACACATGTAAGATAAACTAGATACTGAAATATAATAATACTACTTATACTTTATAAAATTTCAAGTACGGTAGGTATTATCTCTCTAAATATAGGATGAAGTCTGAGCACTATCATTTTTCAAATGAGAATTCAATGGACTATTATAAAGTTTTTTTTTTGGAGAATTGTTTTTGTATTATGAACTCTCTTCTTTAACGACAAAAACGTTTGAGAAATGGTGAGAGTGCAGTGAAAACTAAGTAGATTAGAAGAACTTTTGGATTACTTAGTTTGCAGCCAGTTATAAATTTACCAATTGTGTTGGAAAAAGTTTTTCTCACTTTAGAAAAACTTAGTTATTTATACGCATCATTCATTCAAAATTAAATTAACTTTTTTATACGATTTTGAATTTTAAAATATAAATAAAGTTTGCTACACTTTAAACTCTTTCATGCACTAAGTTGTGGCATTTATTATTTTTTCTTTATCGAGATTCTTTTAGTTAACCTTCTGTTGGTGACTCGCTATATTTTACCCTTAATTTAGAGCAATCTTTTTATAATATTGCTCTTTTTAGTAAGATATAATAACAATTTCTCCATTTCTACGATCTCTTTATGCTTTAAGCAAGTTTATTTAATTATAACTCTCAGTCGTGAATAATTTTACAATTTAATTTGAGAAATAGTAACAATTAGATACCTACTACTGAGACTACTTTTTTTTATAGTAAAAGTACCACAGTTTGTAATAAATGTTGCAGATAAACGCGCGGTTTTGAGGTTCAAATTTAACTTTAATTGTGCTTGTAATTTTAATACAGTTAAGGTTAGCATTTAAAATTATAACTTTAATGTGAAGCTCACACGAAATTACTAATTAAGTGTTACGGTTTGCAAACAAACAACCAACAAAATTAAAAAGAATTTAACGTTTGCGTTAACGTTTAATTTAACGTGGTTATAAATAAATTATTCTTAAGACCTGCTCATTTATTTTAATGCCTTATTATTCAAAAACACGTCTCTGCTCTTTTCTCTCTGCTATGGGCATAACCGTTAGCAAAATCGATGGAAAATTTAATTTCAATATTAAGTTAAGTTAAAATTTATTCGATAAGTTAAGTGATATCTAAGAGAGAAAATTGGTTTGATAATAGAAATAGAATTTTTCTTATGTAATTAATGTAAATTTGAGTTTTGAAAGAAATTTCCATAAAATAACCGACGGGTCTTCATGTAAAAACGTTGATATTATGCAAAATTACCTTTCATTCAAGCTGAAAAAGTCAATATTAAGCAGTTATTTTAAAGAAGAGAATGGAATAAAATAACTCTGAAATATTAAAATATGGAAAATTCAATTTCATTCCATCTTAAGCTAAATTATTTTGAAGTAATAGTAGGCAGGTAGGATGGAATTGAGGGCGTACAGTTTTTTAAATTTTCCTTAAGATGAAATCGATTTCCATTATTTATTCAATCTATTTTTAATACGGTCCGTTTAATTCTACAAGAAACTTTTTAAACAAATATAATTGTTATTAGTTATCTAATTTTTTGCAAATTTTATAATAATAACTTTTTATGTAAGATGAATAATTTCCGAAGTATTTATAATTATTATTATAGTAATGTGCAATTGATCAAAGTTAAAATACAAGTCACGTTTTTGTTAATTAGTTCAGTAAAGTTTTCGGAATGATGTTTTCTCATGTTTTTATTGTTATTTTAGATACATATTGAGAACATTTATGTAAGATTTCTTGATTTTATGAGCTTTGACCTGCCAAAATACAACTCGAACTCAAGTAAAATTCAAATAATATAATTACATTACTTTAAATATACAATAGTACATAAATAATAGTTTCTGCATATTATATGTTCAATCGGTTTAGGTTTTCTACGTTGTTGGTAGATTACCTATTTTCTATTCATCTGTCGTTCTATGTCTTTTCAGTCAGTTTGCGAATTTTTTGATCTCGCATGTTAATTATTGATATAATTTAAATGAAGTAATATATTTGTTAACTTTTAAATAAGTAATTGAAGAATGGAGAAATAATGACAACTAGACAACCAATTTTTAAAGAATAAGTACACACCTACTAGCAGCAATAATTTTTGACTTCACAACCGAACAACAAAATTCATATAACACTGTTTCAGTGGAAATATAAAAAATGTTATCGCAAATTTGCTTTAAAATGTAAAGATTTTACGTTTATAGATATTGAAAAATGTTGTATAAAAAGACAACAGCCAAATGTCGACAGGCAATAGATTTACTGACATTTTAGATAATATAATACAGGGTGTATCCGAATTGCTTTCTTGAAGTTGAAATAGGATTTCGAGTTAAAATTTGAAAATCTTTTCAATTCAAATCGACTGACGTATATACTAACATTTTATTACATTTGGTGTCTTGGACAGGGATTTACAGCTAAACGAGAAATCCTAATTATACCACACTATTTGTACCAATACATATTTTTGTGAATATTTTTTCATTTAAAAAAACGTTTCTTTTCAGATTTCTTCTTTAGTAGAACAACATGGAAATGTCGGAGCTTTAAGGGCGTCGGCAGTTGCACGTGTTGGCCAAGCCGTTAATGTAGCAGTAGAACGTTTTGTAACAGTTGGAGAAACTATCGCTGATGATTATTCGGAAGTACGTCAAGGAATGTACGAAGCGTGTAAGGAAGCTCGACAAGCTGGTAAGGATTATTCTTTGTGATTTACATGATATACGATATGGTTCAAGGTTCAATGTTGTTATTTTTAACAATTTTTATTCGGACAAACGATTATATTACTTTGTAGTTAAAATCATCATCGTATTTATTTTGTCGTGATTGTGGAATTGAATGCGAAGTTTAATTGAATTTTATTGATAAAATTAATGAGTTTTCTATTTCTAGGTGGAGCTATCGAACGAATTTGCGAAGAAGCGGAAGAGCAGATCCTTTCAGATAGAACAGTATTGGTACGAGCTGCTAGATGCCTTCTTGGATCAGTTACTCGAGTTCTTTTACTAGCTGATATTGTAGTAGTCAAGCAATTACTTCTAGCAAAAGATAAGGTAAATAAATATGAATTAATTAAGGTCACTTAATAATAAATTTTTATTATAGGTCCAACGTAGTTTAGGTAAATTAGAATCTGTGAACAATTTTACTGAATTTGTAAAAGCCTTCAGTCAGTTTGGTGCTGAAATGGTAGAATTAGCTCATTTGACAGGTGATAGACAAAACGATTTGAAAGATGAAAGAAGAAGAGCACAAATGGCTGCAGCTCGACAAGTTTTAGAAAGATCGACTATGATGTTGCTTACTTCGAGTAAGGTTAGCTTATTTTTAAACAAAAATATCTGCAGCCATTAATTTATACATTTAGACGTGCAATATTGCAACCACCTTTCTAAATTTCCTGTCCTTCTAACCAGCTTAACATAACCTAATTAATCGAAATAGACGACTGATTTTTCCCAAGTATTGCGTATTATTTAACAAACAAATAAAATATTAACAAGAAGCACAATTTATTCAGTTGACTTCTTGACTTCTAATTCTCAACTTGTGCTATGAATCGAAAATTTGTTTTATTAATTAATCACAGTGTAAAAGATCTGCGGGTTCTGCTTGAAATATCAATCATTATCGACAATTAACAGTTCTTGGCTACCGTTCTAGTTCACATAAGTTTGTCTTAAAATCAGAAGCGAAGCAGGTCTTCTACGAGAATATAAAAAGATTGAATCCAACCACAGTTTATCTACACATTTCAATGTTTCTAATAGAGGAACAAATCGCCTGATTTTCAGAAATGGTCTTTGGAAAGCAATCGATAATTTCAGGAATTCTGTTGGGTGATATTGCTAAATATTCAACTGTTGAACAATGGCTCCTCAGTTCGAACGATCACCTAACAGAATTACAAATGAAAATTTCATATTGCACCTGAGGTATTTGGATATGCGGCTTTGACCATCCTCGTAATCGCTGGATAGAAATTAATCGCATTGGAAGTAATCCAAAATCGTTGCTCGCACCAATTATATGCTTCATAAGTGGAACGCAAGTTGCAATTATGACGACTCTATTCAAACATTAACTTACATATTGGTGATTGTCCGTTGAGAAGTTTTGCCGGTGGCTTAGAAGGGTTGCACTTTAACGTCCAATGCAATCACTTAACCGGATAGTTTAGATTTATCGTTTTAAATTTCGATTAGTTAATCAGCGTTGTAAAGATGATTTAATTCTCTACAAAACTTATAATATATTCTGTATACATAATATTATAATGTTGTGGTTTTTCTTATGGTTTTTGCAGTGTTTCGGTAAAAACTCTCGACAACGGGTAGCAAATTTCTTTCTTTAGTAAAACAATAATAAAATTGGGCAAACTCTAAGAGTATTTAGTTTTAACAATGCGACCGCGGCATCTGAACGAATATACCCCATTTAACCAGAAGATGACTTTACTCCGCTTTGCTCCTTTATATCTTATTAACAATTATACCCGAGATGACGACATTTCTTGTATTTTAACTTTAACAAAAGCGTAACTTCCTAACGACTATTAAACAAATATCTATTAAACCTAAATAACCAAGTAAAATCTCACAATGTAAACTATCAAACGCCTTATCTATAAAAGTTCTTCTAGCCAAGTAGGCCGTATGGTCCTTATCCACCGTCTACGTTTCTATATTTCCTTCTACTCGACCTTCCCGTTTATTATTATGCAAAGTATTTAAAATTAAAAATATTTCATTGTAGACGTGTTTGCGACATCCGGAAAGTACTACAGCAAGAGAAAATAGGGATACAGTTTTTTGTCAGATGCGTCGAGCAATGGATTTGATTCATTTCGTTGTCAAAGATGGTGTCTTAAATTCGGTCGAACCATGTTCGCAATCTATACAGGGTGAAGAATTAGAAATAGAAAGAAGTACGGTTTATGCTTGTATGAAACGTTTGCAACAAACTTTAGAACTTTGTCGGGTTAGTTTAGGTGAAGAATGCGAGACATTTTTTTAACAAATAGATTTGAATTTAATATTTTTAGATTCTTCGTATCAAGATACTCTACCTGTAGCTCTCGATGCGCTACTGGAACGTACACAAGACTTTACAGATAGTGCCTATACTAGCCACGAGCAACGGCAAGCAATTTTAGATAATATCGATAGGCTCAAGTTAGAAGTGGACCACGTATTAGGAATGTACGCAAATTTGGTAAGATCGTACATCTCTTTTTCAATCAAGTTCGTACTTTTATTGCTAATATTACAGATGGCCATTGATGGTGCTACGAACTGTCCAGAGTTAGACGAGTGTATATCATCTGCGTTAGCAGCTGTTAAAGTTTTAATGAGAGAACTTGCTCAAACAGCCTTACAACAAGCTCAAGAACTTAGTACGTCTACTAAACATAGTCAAGAATTATTAGCCGATATTAGACAACATGCGTTAATTCCCGAACCCGATCGTTTGCACCATACTTCCGAAGCATTTCATGATTCCATAGACCACATATTGGAAGTTTGTAAATTGCTTAGACACGTTGCCGTTTCGGAATCTTTGCAAGTGTCGGCAAGATTTACAGAAATAAATTTGAGAGTTTATGGTCCGCAGGTGGGCGTAATAATTCAAAATTTGTTCTTCGTAACGTATTAAAACCTCTTTGTTTTTAGGTAATAACGGCTGCCAAATCCTTGGCCGCTCATCCTAATAGCAAAATAGTTCAAGAAAATTTGGAAGTATTTGCGGATATGTATCAATGGCTCGTTTCGGACGTCACATCGGTAGTTAAAGATGTTATAGATGCGTGCCAAACAAGACCAGAAAAACAAGTTTATATGTCTTTGCCGAGACCAGGAGTATGTATCTTTTATACAATTCTTCGCACGCACACTAATTTCTAACAAAATGTAATTGTAGAAACACGGAACGACATCAAAACCGTTAAAATCCGTACGCTTGGATGTGGAAGAACAGGAAAAGATTGCAAAATCGGGTTTGGAAATGAAATTGATCAGCAATGAAATGGATGCAGAAACGGACAAATGGCAAGAAAACAGTGCCCAAATGGAGGTGAGGATTTTTCCTTTTCAGTATTTAATCGTCGTTAAAATAATGTCGTTGTAGGATAACAACGATATAGTTAAAAGAGCTAAAAATATGTCGTCGATGGCATTTTCGATGTATCAATTTACTAAAGGAGAAGGATCGTTAAAAACTACGCAAGATTTGTTTACTCAGGCCGAATATTTTGCGGAAGAAGCAAACAGGCTGTATAAAGTTATTAGGCAGTTTAGTTATCAGGTGAGCGTAAAAAATGTAAACACGACACGTTTTTAAATGGAACGATTCTAGGTTCCTGGCGGTGCAAGTAAGAAGGAGCTTTTAGAACATTTAGACAAAGTTCCGACCTTTGTTCAGAGATTGCAATTTACCGTAAAGGACCATACTGTAGGAAAGGCAGCTACTTTTACTAAAGTCGATAATGTGATACAAGAAACAAAAAATCTTATGAATGTTATATCAAAAGTTGTCACTACGTGCTTTGAGTGCGCTACAAAAGTAAGTAGCATTAGCACAAGCTTAGTCCCTTTTTTAAATTAAAAACAAAAAAAGTAGTTTTTAAAAAGTTGTATGCAATCTGTTTTCGGTTCGTACAATAATGTAAACGAGTTTTATTTACTTTAATAGTTTTTAAGTTATGGATTTTATTTATTAGTATCGAGTAGCAATGCCACAAAGGGTAAAATTTCCTTGTGTATCCTTGGACGGTAGACATTTACCTTTACAACTTAGTCCTCAAGCCTTGAATAGATTATGCGTATTTGGAGAATATGCAACGCTTCCACGATAGTGTATGATTTGTTATTGTTATTACACTAATACCTTTTTTTTAATTAACGATAACTAATAAATTTAATCTTTTTGTTGTAGTATTTTACGTCGACTTCATGTCCGGAACTTTTAATGTCTCTTGAACAGGCACGAAGTATTAAAAAAAATTTTTGTTTTGCTAGAATGCTTTCAATCATTAACTAGCACTAAATTTCAATACAATATTTATTGGCATAAATGTACAAGGTGTTCATAACATTTTGCATTTAGAGTACTGCCCGTTATTAATAATAATAAATAATGACTTGAAAAAATATTGTTTAATATAAAAGAGTCTTTCTGTTTCAGTACAAATTAGAATTTAGAGGTGCCGGTGGTGGATCCGGTAGAGGTTCTGGAGGCGAAGGAAGGTCGTCGAGCGGAGCAGGAGCAGGAGCAGATAGTAAGGGTGTTGGAGCTACAGGATCGGATCAAAGTTTATGACAATTGGGGATGTCCCGGCGCAACAAAGGAGACTCGAGGCGTACTCGAGTATCTTTTTTGTTGTTCTAGGACATCTTGGTTGTCAACAGGTTTGTTATTTGTTGTTTATTGTTATTCATATACGGTACGTTGTTCCCACTACGTTATTTGAATTTTGAAAACAATTTGTTGTTTTATCAATCATTGTCTAGTCCGACTTTTGCTTCAAATAAATAATATGACTCTTATTTACAATAATAAATTTTTATTGGTAGATTTTGTAGCCCACTTAATTATTATGTAAACGAGTGTTTAAACAATAATCTGATAAATAATTAAATAGTGTCTTTCTGGATAATTATAACAACTGTTATTGTTTAGAATTTATATTTAGCTAAGTGTAAATTAATAAAGAGAACAATATAATATTAAATACAAAAAAAGTGAGATGCTTATATTCTAAATGTCAAAAATAAGCAAAATTTAATAAAAACATCAATCTCTTATTTTAGAAAAATCGTGTAATAGAATTATTACAATTTTAATAGGAGAGATCCGACTGAATTTCAGGATATCGCTGTGTTTGAGGTAGATAAGAAATTTAATATTGTATTGTATATTTTACAGTGATGGCTGGTGCACTTTTTCCATATAAAATGTATTAACGATTATAGAAATTAATTGACCTAATGTGCATAAAATCACACACATAATCATATAAAATCACTCGGAGGTGTAATTTATCAACAATAATTATTATGCGTAAAAATTAGTCAGTATCTTGATTATTATCTTTTTGCTTTTAATTATTGGCACTTAACACAAGATACGATGTTTCGACCATAAAGGTGGCCCCACACGTGGTCGTGGTCTGTGGGTACCTCAAGAGGCTTTTATTCTTGTGCCCCGAGTTTATAATTTAGTTACCTAACGCTATAGCCGCAACTGTAAAATAATAATATTATTGTCTGTGCATAACGCTAATAAACGTTTAAGGGTTGAAAACTAAGCATGGTATTGTAAAACAATCACAATGCAAAATTTAAAGTGATAATTGCAGTGTTGTAATCGTCTTCATATTATAAACCTTAAAACTTCCAATCATTTAACATTAGATAGTAGATCATAATGCAAGTACATATTTTTCGTAATTTTGTATCCTAATGTTGTAAAATTACATAACATAATCTTCAAAAAGTGATCTTTAGCTTTAGCGATAATATTAAAAGTTTTATCGATCGCTTTATAATTTTTACTTTAGTATTTTAGTTAGTTCAACGTTTATCTCTTTTTAATAATGTTTTTATCGAAGTAAGAAATAATTTTGATAAGAAAATAAAATAATAATTTATAATATTATCTACATTACCACATTATGGTTTGAAAAACATTTCCTTAGGCTTACTTCATCATTTACTAAATATAATAATACTCTAAAAGAAATTAACAAAATTTGTTTGTAAAAGTTTCACTTAAAATCAATTTTTTCAACCAACAAGATACAGGAGTAAATCGATATGGTAGTTTACCAACAAACCAAATTTGTACTCGAAGTAATCTCATATCTTTGTGCTGTTTTTTGCAAAGATGTGATCTTAGATTTCAAATTTCTTAAAAATAATACAGTTTCTAGTTTTACAAAATTCAAAGTGAGAGTGAATTTCTATTCCGCATCCTGGAAATTGGGAAATCAAAAATTTAAAGAATTTAGCTCTCATAAATAAAGCGCAAATAATTGAGATTACTACAATCGATTTGATCCAAGAATATAGTAATATAAATTAATAAATTTTGTATTTTATTTGTGTTCTCGATTGAAAATTCCTATTGTCAGTTCACGAATCATTTTTTGTAAAATTTTGTGGTGAACTCACCTATGATTTATAAAATTTATATTACTGTATTCTTTAAACAAATGGACTATAACTTCGAGTTTGAATTTAAAATTGATTGGAAGAGCTGAGTAAATGCTCTTGATCGGGATAGCGCAATATCTTGTTAGTTAGAATATTATTGGTAATATTTCTAAGGACGGCTTTCGTTGTTGTAAATCTTTTCTATAAATGTGTCCCAAAGACAGATAACCAGTTTATTTGATTCCTCATAATAAAACCTCGATATTTTGCTTATGTATTTGTAAATTGAAGCTATTGTAACGTATAAACGTAAATTCCGAAAAGAATTACTTGTAATAAACAAAAAATATAGTTCAAAATAAAGCATCGTTATTGTGCCTGTAACGTAAGTTAAAAAATTTTGTTACGCAGTTAAATTTATAATACCTATATGTAGTTGATTTATTTTTTCCATTCTATTAAAATTACATTTACTTTTTTTGCAAACTAAATAGTCTTGATAGAAATTTTAAGTGATACCTACATACTGTAAAACCTGTTAGTGTGTTTAGATAAACTAATTTTTTTGATAAATTTAGAAAAAGAAAAGATTTGAGGCCAAACAAGTGATTTTTAGATTACATAATAATTATATGAATATTTTCATGAACCAGTAGAATGTAGCTTTTGTACTTCTATATACCAATTAACATGATCATAATGAAATTACCTAAATTGTGAAAGGAAATAATAATGTATAATAATTATGCTAATATGTGCCATTTAGGTTGTTAGTTAATAAATTTTAAAATATTAATTTGTTCAACTGTGAACATATTGTAATTGTTTTATTAATATTTTCAATTAAAAAATCCAATCCTTTTATATTATACTCTTCCATTTACTTATTGATTTATCTAGGGACATCGTAGCCCATCGAGAAAAAATTAGGTATTGGTGGTGAAATTTTATGATAGAGTCACATTTAAAAAAGCAAAATCTTGGAGACTAGAGGGTAAAAGTTGGTGGGTATAGAAAATTGATGTACTCCTGCCGGATTCTAAGTGGAAACCAAGGCTGGAAGTTCTTGATTTCGTATAGACCAGTGCGATCGTTGTGAAAAGCGCTTTTCTTATAATGAAAAAAATAATGATAATAAAATAATAAATTTATTGTTCATTACAGCAATTATTGTTACACAAGATCATATTAAATATAGAGTAATTTGAACGAATTGTTGTAAAGATTAATAATATATTATGTCGAAATAAAAATTATCATTTTTTATCATGAGTACTGTACTCTGGAAGGTAAAAATTGTTACGATTTTTATTATTTGATCATTCTTCATTGGTAGGTAACTTTTTAAATTTAATTTTGTATTTTAAAGTATCCAACTGAAAATTTATTACCCATTGTTCTTATGATTTTTTCTTAAAAATTTCAAATAAGACTTTGTTTAAAACAAAGGTAATTTTCATTATTCATTTCAAAATAAGTGGTTATCGAATTCAAGTATCCACTTTAAGGGGTATACGAAACTGATGTATTCATTTTAGTTTGTCAAAATATGTGCAAACATTAAAATGTTCTTAAAGTGGTTGCTATTAATTACGTTTCTATTCTATGTTGTTTATGGGTGTAACATTTGTGTTAATGAGAAACTTTTAACATCTGCCATTAAATGTCCCGTTTGTGATCCTTGTGGTAAAACTAACATATTATACGTTCCTTTTCATTTAAATAAATTAAGTTTTACAGCTGAAGAAAATGATCGAAAAAATTTATTTTTAATATCTCTTCGTTCTGGAGAATCAACTAATAGGTATGAAGTTAATCTAATACATATATACATACAGGTTGGTTGTAAAGTATTTAAAGCAAAAATGAAAGAATGTGAACTTTTAAATGAAATTAGTTTTTTTATTCAATATAATCTCCCTCAACTTCAATACACTTATTCCAATGATCCTGCAATAATTTTATTCCATCTCTGTAATGATTTTCTGAAAGCTCTGCAAAATACTGTTCCACGACTGAAATAGCTTCTTCATTCGATGAAAAACGCTTTCCACGAACGAATTGTTTTAAGTTTCTGAAGAGGTAGTAGTCGCTAGGAGCCAAATCTGGCGAATACGGTAGATGTTCAAGCAATTCGTACTTTAGTTCATTGAATTTTGCCATTGTTAAAACACTTTTGTGGACAGGTGCGTTGTCTTGGTGAAAGATGATTTTTTTATGTTGCAAACCGGGTCTCTTTTCACGAATTTGTTCGTTCAATTGATCCAAAAGGTTACAATAATATTCAGAGTTAATTGTTTTACCTTTTCAAGATAATCAATCAATAAAATCCTTTGCATCCCAAAAACTGATGCCATAACCTTTTTTGCTGATCGTCCTGACTTCACCTGTTTTGGAGCTGAACAACCAGCCTCAGTCCACTGTAATCGTTCTTGTTTCAATTTAGGATCATGGTGGTAGATCCAAGTCTCATCCATAGTTACAAAACGACGCACAAAATCGATTTTATTCTTATTAAAAAGATTCAAATGATGCTGAGAAATTTGCTTTCGTGTGAGTTTTTGTTGAATTGTTAACGAATGCGGCACTAACTTTCCAAACAGCTTTTTCATACGTAATTCTTTATGTAAAATATAGAGTACTCGTTCGTCTGAGATGCCTATGGTATTAGCAATTTCACGCTTAGTCAAACTTGGATTTTCACTAACAATATTATGTACTTGTTCAATGATTTCTGGTGTTGTTGCAGTTTTGGTCGTCCACTACGTGGTTCATCTTCAACGCTTGTACGACCACGTTTAAACTCTAAAACCCATCGATGTACAGTTGGAAATGAAGGAGCACATTCTTTTAACACGCTCAGCATTTTTGTATGAATTTCTGTTGCTGATAAACCTTCCAAAACAAAGAATTTTATCACTGCACGATACTCAGGTTTTTCCATTGTTAAAAAATACACCGACACGTCGACTTCAAATGGCTTGTAAACAATGAATGAATTGACAGATCGAAATAAAATTTTTAGTAGGTTCATATGAAAGATCAAATATCAAAATGACGTATGAATTTTGGTTCCTCTACTGCTTAATAGGTGTCGCTTTCAGTACTTTTCAACCAACCTGTAATGTTGTCTTAACATTAATTTGATAAATTGTACATACATAATAGGAATAGGTACATGTTGTAATGTGTGTATACGTCTTTTATGGTATATATTTGCATGTTTACATTTAGAAGAAAATTGTGGGCTAATGCCCGATTTCTTTACTCATAGTTATCTTCAAGTTAGCAAACTTTAGGTTAAATTGACGAAATAACCAATCAGATAATTGATTTATTTGTTTTGTTGTCGCCTGATTGGTTATTTCGTCAATTTAACCTGAAGTTCACTAACTTGAAGTAAAGAAATCGGCCATAAGAGATTTAAAACATCTATCGCGAGGTTAATAATACTGAATCTAACGATGTTTTCTAATTCAAACATCGCCACTTGAACGGCCAATTGGCGTAACCCTCAAAATGTCGAAAATTTTGTTGTGCTTATTTCTGGGTTCCAAATGTCATAATTCGCTCAGAAACATGTATGTACAACAAAATTTTGAGGGTTACACCAATTGACCGATCTAGTGTCGAATTTATTTCAGATTTTCATTAATACATCGATGTTTAAGTAAAATATACGCCAAACCAAAAATTTTTACAACAAACACTTAGTATTGAAATATTATTTCTGGATAACATTAATTTATGATTAATTTTAAAGAATTTATATTAATTGAGTTAAACTGTTTTTTATTTTCTTAAATTTTCTTTATTTTGAAGGAAAACTATACTAAAAACTTTTTGTAAATACTTCAATTTAACACGCAAGTAAAGTTAATAGTCTAACGTGATAACTTTTTGGCCACTGAATCTATTGGAAAGGATTTTACTTTCAGTATACATATAGTTTCAGCCTTGAATTCCTCGAGTTTCTCTGCAGATCTAACCTTATTACTCTGATAACCTTGTTATACTGATAAGAGTTCTTTCCGACGAATGATGCCTTTCTTGGCCCGACATGCTGATATTCTAATGTCCGTACTACCCCTTAAATGTACCTGAACCTTGTCGTGGTAAGGGGGCTTGTGAGTTCTGAGGAAGCGGTAGGCGTGTACCTGTTAGGATGCGGGCCGGGGACTTAAAACTCCCCTGCTTCGGTCTGCTTTGGCAGTTGGGTACGGCCGGGGCCTAAAAACCTTTGTGCTTAGCCATACAGCTGTCAATAAACCGGGATGACGGTTACCGTGGAGGATCCAGACGAATACAGGTACCTGCGTGTTTTTGCCGTGCGCGGTGACCCGTACGGTGGGATGAAGGGATCCTGGTGGCTGAGCCCGCCCGGGAGCGGATGTAGTTCTCCTGGGCCTGGCAACACTCCACTTTGGCCTGGATTTCCACTCAAACGGGAGGTCAGGACTAGTCCACCCTGTTCAATCGGCTGTGCTGTTCCGTCAGAGGTTCAGCTGGACGAGTGTTTAGGCGAGGATGGGGTGCCAAGGCACCACACCTCGTCGGATGCTATATCTCTCGAGTAGCCCTGGCGCTAATGCAGCGTCCCAATATGTGAGGCTCCGGGGAGGGTGGGGAGCTCTGAGAGATGAAAACCGTTTTCTTTCATGGACATCAAAGTTAAACCAAAAAAAGCAGCTGAAGCATCAGCTATAACACAGGAAGGTGCGTCCCTCGAGGATACCCTTCCTAATCAGATGGGTGCGTCCAACCAGGATACCCCGTCTCTTAGCGCCGCAAATACCGAACCTCCCAAGCGGAGGAATCGAGTCTGCGGCGCAGAAGCCAAAAGGCGAAGAAGGGCCCGACAAGCGTTGGAAGCTAACGCTCCCACCTTGAAGCAAGGCCCTACGACCACTGCACACGAGCGGGCTAGGTTTCCCAACCACCCGCTCGAGGGGTGCAAGAAAACTAGGCAGCCAGCCAAAGACGAGGCTACCAAAAAAAGGCTCCGGTCGCATGATTCCCTTCCCTCACCCTCGAGCAATCAAGGGAAGAGGGCGAAGACCACACGACCGGAAACTAAAACTACAAAAAGAGCGGACAATGTGTCCTACAGGAGGCGGCCGGAAGGCACCTCCGTGTGGCTGTAATTGATCGCTCGAACCTCCTGGGCAAGCTCGATGAGTCCCAGGCAGGTAAAGTAGAAACCAGCCTCACCGCTGCCCTTGATACTTTATCATGGCAGCGGATAATGAAGCAAGACCAGCACCCACATTCGGGGGCTATATCACTCAGGGCAGATCCTTCGGATCACCTGCAGTGATCAAGGCTCGCTAGAATGGCTGCGAACCACCATAGCAAACCTCCCACCACCATGGGAGGAGCTAAACTTGACGTGGTCCAGGTGGAGAGCTACCGAGGCTAACCAAGGTCACCCTTTGGGTTCCTGGGGAACCAGAGCCCACTGAGGCTGTCATAAGGCGCCTCGCTGCCCAAAACACATGGGCCAAAATAAAAGAATGGTGTGTCTTCCTCGACACGGACAAGGACGAGCCGAAAGGCAAACTTCTTGTCTTCGGTGCCGGCCAGGAGGACAGCGCCACCATTAGAGCCAGAGGAGAGGTTAAGCTACAAGTTTACCTCACTCAGGTTAAGTTGCAGAAGATGGAAGATCCTCCCACTTCTGCAACTACAACGACGCCAACGGCCCCTGCCACTCCCATGGAGACGGATGTAAATCCGAAGGCGGCGCCCGGAAGCGAAACAAACCAGTAAGCTCACAAGGTAGGCCCAATGGCTTCCTTGGCAAACTGGAGTTTGTTACAACAAACCTGCAACATTGTCGGGGGCAGTAGCAACTCTATGCCGCCACCTTGACAGTTGCAGGACACAATCGCTCTTATTCAAGAGCCATGGTTAGTAAAATCCACCATACGAGGTTTTACAAAATTAAATGGTACTATTTTACAGGTAAACCACAAATAGAACTAGGACATGTATATACATACCTAGCACCATCCAGGCTAACCTTTTGCCGCAGTTCAGCGACTGCGATTTAACAGCAGTTCGCATTGGCTGTGACTTCGGGAATGGCCAAGTGGACGTCATTTTGGCATCCCTCTACCTCCCGATAGATTCGCCGGAGCTACCACCTCCCGGAGGATGGTGGATCTCGTGAACTATTGCGAGCAACACCAGACCCACCTCATAATTGGCTGCGACTCCAACGCTCACCATACCGCATGGGGGAGCAAGGACTGCAACAATCGAGGTAAGTCCCTATTAGAATACTTTATTAGTACTAACTTAGTAATCCTTAATCGAGGGGACACCCCTACCTTCTATGCGTCTCCCCACCGCAACTCTGTAATTGATATTACCACTGCGTCATTAAGTATTTCAAATTATATATATGACTGGCACGTGTCCAACAAACTGACAATGTCAGATCATAGATGGATCTGCTTCAAAATGAAAGCAATGACAGTGGAACCCCGCCAGTACAGAAACCCTAGGAAGGTTAACAGGTTGCTCTTTACAGAACACCTCACCTCGTCCTTGGGAACAGACGTACTGGCGGGGCTTTCCACAAAGAAAACTAACAACCACTGAGGAGATTGAACAGTATGCAAGCGAGCTGCAGAACTCCCTCACAAACGCTTACGAGCTTTCGTGTCCGCTGCAGACGGCTGGACTACGGGGTCGAGCGACACCTTGGTGGTGCTCGGAACTCGACCAGCTGAAAAAAGCAGCACGGAAGCTCTACAACAAGGCGCAGCACTCTAAAAGAGACTCTGACTGGGCGGCCTTTAAGGCAAGACGGTCGGAGTACAAAAGTGTAATACGCCAAAAACAACGTGAATCATGGAGAGTCTTCTGCAGCGGCGTTGAGTCGACCGCTGCTGCAGCTAGACTAAACAAGATCATCTCCAAAGATCCACAACAGCAGCCAGGCAGCCTTCAGCGAGAGGATGGAACGTACACGGAAACACTCTCGCAAACTGCCGAAATACTGCTACACACACTTTCCCAATAGTAAGATAGTCCCAGATTTTGATTGGACTGGCATTAGAACTCAGCCACCAACTGAGACTAATTGGGAAATTGCAGATGGGGTCGTTAATGAATCCAAAACGGCATGGGCCATTAAAGCCTTTAGCCCTTTCAAATCACCGGGGCCTGACAGGGTGTTTCCAGCCCTACTTCAATGGGGCCTGGAACACCTGCTGGAGCACCTGGTCAAAATGTTCAAGGCGTGCATTGCGCACGGCTACATACCAAAGGAATGGCGAAGAGTCCGGGTTATCTTCATACCCAAGCCGGGCAGAAGTGACTACTCTCTACCCAAATCCTTCAGACCAATCAGTTTGACTTCGTTTTCCTAAAAACGTTAGAAAAACTGTGCGAGAGAGAGATTCGAGATACGGTTCTGGTCCACAGACCGCTACATGTGAATCAACACGCATACACCCCGGGGAGATCGACTGAAACGGCGCTTCACAAGGTTGTGGAGCACGTCGAAAGATCGCTGTGCTACAAAGAGTGCACCCTAGGGCGTTTATTGAATAGAAGGGCCTTTGATAAAACCACCTTCAACAGCATAAATGCTGCACTTCACCGATATGGAGTTCCCGACCATCGCAAAATGGATCAGTTTTATACTGAAGTGGAGAGCCGTAGAGGTGAATGTTGCAGACACAAAATTAAGGGCGTGGTTGTTAAGGGCTGTCCTCAGGAGGGTGCTCTCCACTACTTTGGAACATGGTGGTAGACAGCCTTCTGCAACGCCTCAATGACAAGGGTTTTCATACCGTAGGTTATGCAGATGATATCACCATACTGCTTAGGGAAAATTTGAGAATGTAGTTTGCGAACGAATGCAGGCAGCTCTCAAAATTTTAGAAAATTGGTGCACCGAGCACTGTCTCTGTCAACCCAGCGAAGACAGAGCTAGTGCTATTCACCAACAAAAGAAAGCTGAAGAGCATGACAATGCCCAGCCTAATGGGAATTCCCTAAAACTAGCAAACGAGGTCAAGTACCTGGGTCTAATACTTGACAGGAAGCTAAATTGGGAAAACACCTACAAAACAAACTTGGGAAAGCGAGGATGGCCTTCTGGCAGTGCCGAAGGGCAATGGGACGGTCATGGGGTCTTACCCCCTAAAATCACCCTTTGGCTCTACACTGCGATTGTCAGACCTATGCTTTGCTACGGGGCCCTAGTCTGGTGGCCCAGAACCAGGCTGGTAACAGCGGCATCCTCCTGCACCGAATTCAGAGACTTGTCTGTCTGTCTGTGACCGGAGTGATGCGAACGGCTCCCACTGCGGCGCTTGAGTCCCTTCTCTGCCTCCACTTGATCTTCATGTGCAGGAGATGGCGGTTAGGGCCGCTCTTAGACTACGCAGCTGGCGGCTATGGAATGGCGGGCGAGGAGCTGTTGGTCACATGCGGATTCTGGATGGCTACCTCGAGGAGGTGCCCTCCTGCGTCTGGAACCCGACAGAATTCCCCTATATATTCAATAGGAAGTTCGACATCCTACTGAATCCAACAGAGACCTGTGAATATGACATTCGTCTATTTTCAGATGGCTCCAAAAACGATGTGGGTTCAGGGGCAGGAATATTTTCTGCCGAACTCGACCTAAACATAAGCATACCGCTGGGTACACATATATCAGTCTTCCAGACGGAATTGGTTGGTATATTACACTGCGCACGAATAATCAAGGAAAAAAGTATCCGTGATAAAAATATCCAGATATCCACAGACAGTAGGGCGGCTCTCCTGGCACTCAGGAGTCAAAAGGTCACCTCTGGTCTGGTGCTCGAATGTATTCGGGCACTAAATGAGATATCAACTTCAAACAGTCTCTCCCTTAGTTGGGTTAAGGGACACCAAGGCAACGAGGGTAACGAAAAGGCAGACGAGCTGGCAAGAAACGGCACAAACAGCCTTCCTGCGGCCCTGAGCCGATGATAATGCCAGCTGTCAAATTCCTTAACAACCTTCTGAAACAGTATACCCTAAACCTGCACTCCAGCAGGTGGGCAAATGAAACCGAATGTAGACAGGCGAGGGCTGCGATAAGAACACCCTCAAATAAACATTCTAAATATTACTTGAAACTGTCCAGAGTCAATCTACGGACAATTGCAGGGATCTTGACTGGACACTGCAAGTTAAACAAACACCTCAACACAATGGGAATCGTAGATAGCCCTACATGTCGAGGTTGCAATGAAACGGACGAAACAGCTGAGCATGTGCTATGTCACTGCCCAGCTCTGGCGTCGAAAGAGGTGCCATGTTAGGGGACTTCTGGCCTGATATGGCTAGAATTAGTGACACCCACCCGCCAAAATCCTTGAATTTGCCTTATCGGTGGGCTGGCTCGAGGAGTGACGGGAGGGGCGCTATAACGGAGGCAGTACAATGGGCCCGGTTTGGCGGCCTAAGTGCGCGTGGGAGCTTTGCTCCTGCCCTCCTACCTAAAATCCAGAATCCAGAATGTCCGTACTAATAATTATTAGTTTTACAATCATAATTGGAGCTTGAGAGTTTTCTTGAAATTTATTTTGTTTAATTTTCATTTTAAAAACTGTGTGTGTCAGCTCCGACGCACGACTGGAGTTTACTCCAGTAAAAATAACCAACTTTAAGAAAATTGATAAAAAATGTTTTTATAAACATTTTTTAAAACTATTATAATTATTTTTATTTAAAATATAATATTATCTTAATAACTAACAAAATATGGTTATAAAAGATAATTGTCACTAAATCTTTTACGTACAATAATAAATAGTACATGAAAATTATTTAAGTATGCTAAAAATAACTTTTCGAAAGAAAATTTTATAAAACATTATTATATATAATCATCATTATAATAAAGAAATATTGTTGATTTTTCAGATAATATTATCGAATTATTGACTTGAATTATTGATATTTAAAAATTATTCATAAAATAAATCATAATAACCTGGAGGAATTTATAGACATCGAAAATAATTTTGGTTAGGTTAGAAATTGTCTAAATTGGATTAAATATCGAAATATAATGATAAAATTATAACTTCACAATAACAATATTAATTATTGATATGTATAACAAAAAGCGGGCAGGATTTGGTGCGGTTGCGCTAATGTAAAGATACGCCTCTCATTTTCGTTTTAAAACGTACCTTTACCCACGTGGTTGTTAGATGTTCCGGCAATATTATCTTGCGCACCATAGGTGCGCACTAAAAAGTAACGCGGTCATTTCTTGCGCACCATAGGTGCGCACTAAAAAGTAACGAGGTCATTCATCAGTAGATTTTACACCTCATATTTTTATCATACCGGGCGCCTTATATATGAAAATCGATTCTTAAGGAGTAAACTCAAAAATGAAAATGAAAATATTAACGAAAAATTTTTATTTTTTCGATTTTATTGTAAACTAGACCCGCCCCGGCTTCGCACGGGTGCAATGCTGATACTAAATTAAATACACTACAGAAAAACTATGAACGTTGTATATAAAAACATAGCGGCCCGCTCCGACTTTGCACGGGCATAAAATATATATGCCTATGTCACTCAATGAAAACATGATTAAAATCGATCCAGTATTTTTGATTCATTCATTACTGCCCTTGGCCTGCACGCATTAAATTTGGAGTAAAACAATTCCTCTTTCCTATACTTACTATGAAGATTTCCTGCTATCTTTGGAATATCTAAATTCATACAATTTTTATTACATTACACATTTACACACGGGTTTTTATCAAGTACTGTTATTTTCCTCGCTAGAGAGCTCCGATAATAAACGCGTCCGATTGCTGTACCGCCCGCCGCAAACGCAAATTTTAAATTTGTAATATCTCCGAAAATATTTGTTTAATTTACATGCTGTAAGGAACCATATTGATCTATATTAATTGCACACTGTATTAAAGGTACTTAATTCGATAAGGTATTAATGCCTATTGCTTAAAATAGCTTTCGTAAATAAGCCATTTTTCACGTAAAAAGTAAACAATAAAAATTGTTAATGTGGGTTATCCCTAAAAGATAAACATATACCATCGCGGACTTTTTGTAGACCTTTTTATGGTGTACAATACTGTAGTACATTAATTTGATCTAACTCGTAGGGTTTAGGCAGCGTTTTTGCTAAATTGCTAAATAAGCCCAAAAATTACGACATCACGTTAGAAACCTCTAAAATTAGCAATGTTGCCTTAATATATGATACATGTATTATACATATAAACCTTCCTCTTGAATCACTCTATCTATTGGAAAAACCGCATCAAAATCCGTTGCGTAGTTTTAAAGATTTAAGCGCACATAGGGATATAGGGACAGAAAAGGCGACTTTGTTTTATACTATGTAGTGATCATGCATTTTGTAGGTTTTCTAAAAGTTACATACAAAAATTTAAGTTTTTTTTTTGGTTTCTAGTAATATTTTCAAGTTGACATAAACGCTATTTACATAAATATGTCATAATACTCGTATACAATTATGGTTTTTATAAAATAAAAATAATTCCAAAACTAAAGAAGGCTCATTTGATTATTTTCAAATTAAGTTTGAAAAACGTACAAATAATTTTCATGTAACTTCACAAACAACCGTGATATAATTATACACTTCTTCTTCTTCACATCAGGGATTAGGCCTTAAATTGGATAACCGCATTTTTACTTATACCTAACTCGAAAACAAAAAAAAGATAGCAAATTCCGGTTTTTCTCATCAAGTTTTTCTTAAAAAAGAAGCCTCAGGATGTGTCATCCATTTTTCTATGTGTTATAATTGCTTATCGGCTTCTTCATAATATAATAATAAGATAACGTCAGTTATACCTATCACATTGAAATTTTAAATTGAAAAAATTCTTTTATTTTAAAAATATTTATATTTTGCAGAAACCAATGCTTTCCACTAGACACACCTTGCAATGTAACTTCAAAATATCGTTCTTTTGATGGATCATGTAATAATTTAGAAAATTACACGTGGGGAAAAGTAGAGACGCCTTATATTCGATTATTACCGTTCAGATATGGGGATGATAATTATACCATAGCCCCTGACTCAAATGGAGACGAAAAACCTTTAGCAAGAGTTTTAAGCACGACATTTTTTCCCGATAAAGGGTCCAACGATAATCAAGCTTCGTTAATGACAATGCAATGGGGGCAAGTAGTCGCACACGATACTTTGATCACCTTTCCTCAAGGTATGAACATAATAATATACCCCATGAAAATGATATGGTATTAGGCAATGCAAAAAAAACTTATGTCTAAATCGTTTTTAAAATTTTAAATAAAATATTTTCAAATTCTTAGTTTTAAATTTCAAACATAAATGACTATTACCTATGAGAAACGCAATTTTAGTTGGAAGTGAAGATTGCTGTAACATGAAAAGAGATGAAGACAAAACTTGTTTACCGATAAAAATTCTTCCAAACGATCATTTTTATTCTCAATTTAACGTTACTTGTATCGAAAAACGACGCAATGTTGTGACTAATTTGAACTACTGCTGCAAAAAAGGTGCAGCACAACAGGTAGACTATTGCCAAATCTTTTCAAAATTTTAATCTATGTTTAATTTAAGGTAAACAGCGTCACTCATTTCATTGACGGATCACTAATTTACGGTTCTACTTCAGAAGTAGCAAATAGTTTACGCGAGTTTAAAAATGGTGCCTTGAAACATCAACTGGTAAACGATGGAAAAGAATTTTTGCCAAACGTACAATCCTCGAGATCGAGAATAAGTGAAGAGTGCGTACCTACAGAGTCTCATACATGTTTTGTTGCGGGTACAATTGATTAATATTTATAATTCAAATTTTTAATGATCTGTTTAAGGAGATGCTAGAGTAAATCAAAATATACAGTTAACTGCTTTACAAACATTGTTACTTCGTGAACACAATCGAATTGCAAATGAACTTCATAAACTTAATCCTGCATGGAACGACGAAAAATTATACCAAGAGAGTAGAGCCATTGTTGTTGCAATTTTACAGCACATCACTTACAATGAATGGCTGCCTTTATACATTGGCGAAATAAATATGAAAAAGCATAAATTAAAACCGACGTCGGGAGGATATACAAAATATATGGATAACGTCAAACCAATCATCATAAACAGCTTTGCTTCTTCAGTTTATCGTTTCCCACACTCGGGAATACAAGGGCTTCTTAAGTTTGTTAATTCATACTTAACTTTAACTGCATAGATACTTACTGGGTTTATTTTTAGTATGGCAAATGATAATGGCGAAGTGGAAGATCGTGAGGAAATAACCGATTGGTTGAATAGGCCTTGCATTTTAACTCGATATAATCAACTCGATCGGTTTTACTTGGATTAGTCTATCAACCTATGCAAACGTTCGGAGATCATTATTCGAGAAAGGTAAGAGCTCCGACCTAGAGCTTTAAAAAGAAATTGCGTTTATATTTTAGATGACAACGAAAATGTTCAATTTTCCCGCTCCTTATGGGCAGGATTTAGCAAGTGTCGATATTATACGAGGAAGAGATCATGGTTTGGCACCATACATTCATTACCTCGAAATATGTACTGGGCATAAAGTTAACAATTTTGACGATTTAAAACGATACATTCCTGAATCTGTACGTTTTTAATTTTTAATAAATTTTATTATAATTTAAAATTTTTAGAAAATTGTTAAATTGAAAAAAGCCTATAAAGATGTAATCGATATCGATTTGTTTGTTGGAGCTGCTTTAGAACAAATGGTATCCAACACTCGATTGGGTCCCACAAATTTATGTATTACGGTGGAACAATTTTATCGTTTAAAATGGGGCGATCGATTTTGGTACGAAAATGAAAAGCAACTTCACTCTCTATCGTTTGGTTAGAAATGCTTCTTTTATCACTTTTAGTCTATAGTATACCTACTCAAAGTAGAAAATTATAAAACTTACTGAATTTTAGTCCAAATGTTGGAAATTAAAAAAGTAACATTAGCACGATTACTATGCGATAATGGCGATAATATAACCAAAATAACAAAAAAAGTGTTTCTGATAGCTTCAACAAGGTAATATAATTTATTGGGTAACTACAATTACTTTATTATGATTATTTAATTTTAGTAATAAAATTGTCAAGTGCGACAACATTCAAAAGATAAATTTGAGCAAGTGGAGCTGAATGACCACAATAAGCAAAAGATAATAATTATTTAATATTTTCAATCAGGTAACTGTAAACTTAGATTAAATATTTGGAAAATCAAAAAATAAATGGTGTAGCAATACAAAAAACTCTTTTTGTTATTATAATTATTAGATTATAATTTACATTTAGGTAAAGGTCCGATATTCACGTGAGAAAACTAAAATTTTATCTAGTACATAATAAATAATATAAGGTGCGATGTTAACACCTTCCTGCTTATTTGCAATTAAAATTAAATAAACACAAATATGTACTATAGTATACTACATTATATGAATTATAAAAAGTATTTTTTGAAATAGAGGAGTGCAATAACTAGATTTTAGCATCGCATCTTAAAAAAACCTAACATTTTGTTGCATTGAACTAATACTTTTTAAAATTGCACTAATGTATAAATAAAAAGTTACCCAGAACTTCTGCAAATAAAATTTTAATAATAAACATTTACAATTAAAATGTTAAAAGTTTACAACTTAAATTTGGATTAAAAAAAGGTTAATTTTGTAAATCCGTTCAGGTCGGATGGGTATTCCAATAATTACCTTGTTTAGTTTAATTGTACTCCCCTAAAAATAAGTTTTATATTTTGTATCGAATTTCTAAACTTTCGGATAACATAATCAATGTAGTGGAGCGGCATAGTATGAAAATTTATAACAATGGTGCATTTGGTGATAAAAGCATAAAATTTTTATATTATAATATTATTATCTTGATTTTGAGAATTTCGGGCATAAGGGTTCATATCACTGTTTCAATTTCAAAGTTTAGTTTCTAAAGGAAAGGAGGTGCTATAGGAATCCCAGATAATGCTAATGCCCTTTGTCGATGGATGGTAACACGACCCCAGATCGCTAGAATAATTAAAGAGTTTAAGGAAATTCTTTGTTAAAAAACAAACCAACAATTCTTTTGGAAATGTATTTTAAAGTAAAATTTACTGATAAACTTTTACCCATTTAACATTTGCTTATAGAACGAACTGTTTTCAAGATATTTGCAATTTTTCAGATTTTCGACGATTTTTACAGCTTTCTTAATTTTTAATTTAATGTAACTTTTGTTTAAATTATTTTGATATCAATTTTTGAACATTATTCCTGACCTGCTTTTTTCCTTTTCGAAAAAATTATCAAAAATAAGATAAACTTTGACAACGACGACAAAAATGTATTTTTCTAAAAAATTTGTGCTTTTCGTAACCATTTTCAAAACTTTTTTTAAAAACAAAATTTTTTTTCATATGTTCAAGTTATTGCGAAGATTTTGCCTATTGAACATTTTTTTGTAAAACCAATTCTTTTTACATTTTTTTACGTTTGAAAATTTTTGATTTTGACGCAACCCTCGAATTCAAAAAATCATATCTCCCCCAAAAGCGACTAATGTCCGTTTTCACCAACCAATTCCTAACGTTGGGAGTTCCCTAATTTTGAGATAAGTAACTTTTATATCAAATTTGGTTTTCACCGAGCGCTAAGCATTCCTTAAGGCGTTATGAAATCCCTAACCTTAGGTATTTCATAGGTAAGCTGCTTTAAGTGAAAATAAATCAAGAATAAATATAATATTACATATTTAATCAAGAAAGAAAATCAATCCACTACGAGGAAAACTACGTTGGAATGAAGAGATTCACAACGCTCTTCGTATTCATAGCGTAAGATTTTGCTCAAGTTAATAATTTTCCATGTCCGAATTTGAACTATCCAATTTATTTAACCAATTATCCTTAAACAACGAAATAATCCAAGAGAAAACTCTAATTTAAGTTTAAACAATTCTATAAATTTAAATCAAGAAATCGAATTAAACGACATGGCTCGATTAGAAAAATTACATGTCGATGTAATACCAAAGTATGATGTAAATCCAGGAACGTTTCAATATTTACAAATCCATGTGAACATTTGTTAACATCCTTTGGGAAAACTACACCATCCGAAATAAACAAACAGCTGATTCATATTATTTTCAGCAAGTTAGAAGGTCGCGTCTCACTTTAATTGCAAGTCGCGAAAACGCCACTTTTGGGAAACATTAAAGAGTTATTAATTCGACACTTTGAGACTAACGTGACGAGAACTGTTTATTGCGAGATTTAATGAGTCTAAGACCGTTCAAAAATGAAACGTCATACCAATTCGGGATGAAATGTCAAGACGTGACCATTTACAAGAAATGCAAATTTTAATTCAGCTAATAACTTTACGAAGTTCCTCCAACAATATTTTACATCATTTCGACAACCTCCAAATCAAACAGCGAACTTATCAGGTCAACGAGTAAACAATTATCAGCAAAGCTCTAATTTCCAAAAACGACAATTTCAACGAGCTGGACCAATGGACACTTCATCAGGGAATACGAGAAAATCAAATCAACTTACACCATCAAAATGGACATCGCAAGAACTATTTAACCAAAATATTGAATCGGATTACAATAACCCCGATAGGCACAATGAAGAAATCTTTTGAAAATTACGATTCACACAACGACGATCAAGAATTTGATAATTACAAAATTTATATCCACGAAATCAACCAAATGTCACTAGGACAATTCGAAAACCAGTCGAAAATCGACGATTTGACATTACAAACTTTCTTACAAGGTTTACAGGGTCAGATAGGTTTAGTTGTAAGACTTAAAAATCCACAAACTTTGGAAGAAGCTTTGGGGCACTTTACCGAAGAGGAAAATTTTATGTACGCCCAATCAAAAACAAATTTATTTAGCCTTCAACGTCAATACACTCCGATAGAAAGCAAACAATCAGCAAATTCATCCAATTTTTATAATAAGCCGCCAGAAAATCCAATGATGTTTCCAAATTCATATTTCTCAAATAAAAATTATAATTCAAATCAAAACCACTTTGCAAATCAAAATTCTTTCAATCAATATCAACAAAATTTCCAAAAACCACCATTTACAAGAAATGCAAATTTTAATTCAGCTAATAATTTTACGAGGTTCCCGCAACAAAACTTGACATCATTTCGACAACCTCCAAATCAAACAGCGAACTTACCAGGTCAACGGTATTTTCCACCTGCAATCCAATTAGTAAACAATTATCAGCAAAGCTCTAATTTCCAAGGACGACAATTTCAACGACCTGAACCATTGGCCACTTCATCAGGGAATACGAGAAAATTAAATCGACCTACACCATCAAAATGGACATCGCAAGAACTATTTCACCAAAATATTGAATCGGATTACAATAACCCCGATAGATACAATGAAGAAATATTTGAAAATTATGAAAATTACGATTCACACAACGAACAGCAAGAATTTGAAAATTACGAAATTTTTAACCACCAAACCAACCAAACGCCACTAGGACAATTCGAAAAAATCAGTCAAAAATCATCAAAATTTTCACGAGGTATCGAGTATCAACAAGCTGACCTAGTCACAACAATTAACATCAATACCACGACACAATCAAAATTAGACTATATTATAGTTTCTCAATTTAATTTTAAATTAATGATTGACACCGGGTCAACAAGGTCATTGTTGAATAAAGTTAACGCAATTAAATATTTTCTTCAGAAACATTTTACGAACCTTTTCGAATTCAAACAGTTCATCAAACTACAAAACTTGATTTAGTAACCTTTGTAAATGTATGGTCACTTTTTGGAGTAAATTTTCAATAGTAATGTATTAAGTGCATAGCAAGTTGCCGATAATTCTGGCTAAAATGCACGACAATTACGACGAAAATTTGCACGACGCGAAGCGGAAGGCAAATTTTCTCAAGAAATAAGCTGGAGTGCATATTTACAGAATTATCGATGGCAACTGCTATGCAAACATTTTGTCGAACTATTGCATAAGTAATAAGAAAAATTTATAAACTTATCGATAAGTGCACTTGTGCAAACTTATCGTTTAATTGCCATGGGATTGGTTCTAATTTTGACATTTGAGTTATTCCGAATTTTTCTATTGGTTCATAGGTAACTGTGTACATACGCGTGCAATAGTCAACGTAAGTTTTACATTTTTGATTTTAACAAACAATACGATGGTTTATTGGAGTTGGACTGGCTTAAAATGGTCGATGCAGATATTGACTTAAAAAAAAAATTTTAAAAACAAAATTTGGTAAAATTCCTCTTTATTTCGAAAACAAACAAAACGAGGTCTATCAGATTACGGTGGAGCCACGTACCGAAAAGGTAGTCAAAATTCCAGTCAATTTAAAGAATCAAAATAGAATAATTCAATATCGAAAATTATAAAATAGAATTGTTATAGAATTGCTATACTATTGTTATAGATGCTTTGCAGGAAGATGTTCCGCGGCCATCCACATCAACAAACTAGATGACAACCCCGGAATCCTTCCAAATTTATTAGGAACCATTACCAATAAAGATTTATTAAAGAAATTGGACTTTAATTAAAATAGTAAACTTAGAACAACTTAGAATAGAATATTTTAACCTAGTAGATAATTTCAAATCAATAACTTTAGCATATTCGAGAAACGAGAACGGTAAAGGTCACTTGAGAGAAATGGAAAATTTTCATAAACTATTAGAGTATACAATAAAACAAATTGAAGAAAAATTCCATGCTTTAGATCCAAAACTATCAAAGAGATAAAAAAGAGGATTGATCAATGAACTCGGATCGATAGTGAAAACAATAACTGGAAATTTGCACAGCCAAGATGTACAAAGATATGACGAGGCTATCAAAAACTTAGCAGACAAAGCAAAAGAACTAAAATTATTAATGAAGGAACAAATAAAATTAACAACCACTGCGATCGAAAAATTTAACGACAGTATGAGAAAATTGACTAGTAATCAACTGAGTTTACAAGAAAAAATAGTTCAGATCGAATACATAATCAATGCTACCAATGCTTATAGAACAAAACCGATCACAAATTAATAATAATTTCAACTTATTTACAATTAATAACAACACTTGGAACAATCAAGGATATCTTAGAAGAATTAGAAAATGCCATAACGTTTGGAGGAATGAAAATTATGCATCCATCAATTTTAACACGGAAGGATTACTTGAAGAATTATTAGAAATAGAAGCAGCACTAAAATCGACCTCCAAAAGAAAATTATCCTGAATTCAGAAAACTAATCCATATTAAAATTTTATCCAAAATACATTTTATATTAGAAATTCGATCGTTGAACTTTCCGAATACAACTATTATCGTTTATATTTATGCCCAATCTTGAAAAATTCCATCTATTTATACCACAAGCAAAGTTCCTTATAGTAAATTAGCAAAATTACGCCCTTAGCAACCAAAAGTTTGAAACCAAGCAATTTTGAAACTAAGCAAATCGAACAAAATTCTCCGTGTGAAGTTCAACTAACGCAGTTTCCGCAAACTACAAATTGTCACCACGAATATTTGGACATTCAAGACACCAAGGTGCACCCGATATCTAAATCGATGGCTAGTTATTACGAAACATGAAGAAATTGTAAGACAAGAATGCGACTTCAAATCCGAATCAATGTCGCTCAATGGGACATACCTTATTTCGATGTATGGAAATTGTAACATTAAAATCAATTCTAAATCAATTAAAAGTCAGAAACCAAACAAATTACAAATATAATCCACGTTTCAAAATTGTCGATGGAATTCGATCCTTCTAAAATGGAAATCAAATTTTGACCAATGCAACTCGAATCTATCAATTTAGATGAACTAAAAGGAACCGACGTCACGCTACATCAAATGGAGAACAAAATCGACGAAGATATTCCAAGTTCAATTTATTTCCACCGAACAAGCGGATGGACAATCACCTTATATGTATTTTGTTGTAATCGTTTTTATAGTATGCTATGTTCTAGCCAAATTTATCACATTTAAGAAGAAAGTACCCATCAACCAAAACATCCCAATTGAACAAATCGGCCTACAAAATATACGCTACCCGTAATTTTGGTCCTCGGCAGGGAGGTGTTATATCATAAGCTCAAATACCAGTTCCCACAGTCCAACCATGGGAAGATGCACGGAAAGGCAAATCTCACACAAGGATTCTGTTGATTCTGTTATCAATATCATATTATTCGTTACTTTGTCAATTTTGCATTTTGTAATTATGTTAACTATATAAACTTGAATTATAAGTAAAACATTATTCAGATGTTACATGCTCAAATCGCTATACGTTTGTTTCAATAAAGTTCTGTTCTCGAATTGATCTTTTTTTTAGTACTAACTACATCCGGATTAAAACCGAGTGCTCGTGCATATTGACCAAAGCTATTCTATAATTTCTTATTCTAAAAATTTGTATTTTGTGTCGAATTATCCAGTTTTCTAACAAAAGTTTCATTGAAATTGTGATTGTCTATAATTATGTACAAAGTATTATTTTTCGGATCAATAAAAACCATTTTAAATTTTTATATCTAATAGTTGACTGGTCAGTGTTAAATTTAGGTGGTTGTGATGATCTTGATCTTCTTTGTGATTTCAACTATACAATAAATATAGTAAAATAACCTACTTGTGATGAGACTTTATATCATTTTAAAACTTCCAGCAATTAATATCTCAAAAACCAAAAGTCAGATGAGAAAATGTTTCGAACGAAAGTTGTATGATAGCGAAGGGGACAGAATATGGCATAATTGTTTTCTTAATTTATTGACCTTTTCAAGGTCATTTGAAGGTCAACTTTGGTTGTTTAAATAGCACCTTAATTTTTTTTAGCAGATTCATATTTTGCATAAAAAAATAAACAACTTTTGTAAGAAATTTTTTTTATCCCACATTAGGATTTTCGAGTAAGATGCATTGAAACAAAAAAACTGTGTGTGTCAGCTCCGACGCACGACTGGAGTTCACTCCAGTAAAAAATAACCAACTTTAAGAAAATTGATAAAAAAATGTTTTTATAAACATTTTTTTAAAACTATTATAATTATTTTTTATTTAAAATATAATATTATCTTAATAACTAACAAAATATGGTTATAAAAAGATAATTGTCACTAAATCTTTTACGTACAATAATAAATAGTACATGAAAATTATTTAAGTATGCTAAAAATATCTTTTCGAAAGAAAATTTTATAAAAACATTATTATATATAATCATCATTATAATAAAGAAATATTGTTGATTTTTCAGATAATATTATCGAATTATTGACTTGAATTATTGATATTTAAAATTATTCATAAAATAAATCATAATAACCTGGAGGAATTTATAGACATCGAAAATAATTTTTGGTTAGGTTAGAAATTGTCTAAATTGGATTAAATATCGAAATATAATGATAAAATTATAACTTCACAATAACAATATTAATTATTGATATGTATAACAAAAGCGGGCAGAATTTGGTGCGGTTGCGCTAATGTAAAGATACGCCTCTCATTTTTGTTTTTAAAAACGTACCTTTTACCCACGTGGTTGTTAGATATTCCGGCAATATTATCTTGCGCACCATAGGTGCGCACTAAAAAAGTAACGAGGTCATTTCTTGCGCACCATAGGTGCGCACTAAAAAAGTAACGAGGTCATTCATCAGTAGATTTTACACCTCATATTTTTATCATACCGGGCGCCTTATATATGAAAATCGATTCTTAAGGAGTAAACTCCAATAAAAACATTATTATCAACTAACCATTGTTAATCAAAATTTAATATTTACATGTTTTAGAAGGCTATTTATTAGTATTAAACAGTAGAAAAATGTTTGTAAGCGAGTGTTTTCATAACAAGTTTTCAAAATGTTCCCCATTTACAGCTAAACAATGATACAGCCTTTGTTGAAACTCGTTTCTAACATTTTCAAAAGTTTCTTTCGTAATATTTTTGCAAGCCACTGTGATTCGAAATTTTAACTCTTCAATATTAGCTGGTATTGTATCATAAATTACAGATTTTAAATGTCCCCATAAAAGAAATCAAGAGGAGTTAAGTCAGGGGACCTAGTGGCCATTCTATCGGTCCTCGTCTGCCGATCCACTGCCCTGGGAAAATTATCATCTAACCAGTTTCGAACAGGAATAGTATAGTGAGGAGGTGCGCCATCTTGTTGAAAATGCAAAACAGTTTCATCGAGCTCCAGGTGTCCTTCTTCGTCACTTTGACTTTCTAACGCATCAACTATTAAAGGATAGATTGTATCTTCAAGCATTTCTAGATATTTTTGACCTGTTAAATTTCCATCAATAAATAATGGTCCAATAATTGTATCACCAAGTATACCAGCCACACGTTTACCTTCTGCGGCCACTGTGTATGTCCATCAGTAAACACATGAGGATTTTCATCACACCAATATCGACAGTTGTGTTTATTGACAAATCCATTTAAAAAAGGTTGACTCATCAGAAAAACAAGTCGATTTCAATAAATGTGGATGTGTAGTTAATAATTGAAGCATTTCTTCACTAAACTCCACTCGTCTGTCTGGATCATCCTCGGTCAAAGTTTGATGAATCTGCATTTTATATGGGTGAAATTTATGCAATTTTAGCGCCTTATGAACAGTGCCCACTGATAGACCACTAATAGCAGAAACTTCACGCACCGAACTATTAGGATTTGAAGCATAATGGCCTATAACTTCAATTTGAGCTAAGTCATCCAATATTCTAGTAGAATTCTTGCGTGTTTTATTTTGACGGATCCTGTTTCCCGAAATTTTGAAACAAGGTCTATAACATACCTATGAGAGACATTTCTACCAGGTTGTCTCGCGTTATAAGATTCTGCAGTTCTTGCAGCATTTTCATTTTGAGCTCCGTACAAGAAAATTAATTCGATTCTTTCTTCTACAGTATAAACCATTTTAATGATCTAATTGCGAACTTTTATCAGATCTAAAGCGAACGGGAAAAATAAAAACTCACTGAAAATCACAAAACTAACAATAGTTGAAGAAACTAATGTCAATTTATTTGTTTTGACAGTGTTTTGTTTTCATTGTCCTAAAATTATTCAAGTTGAATAATAACAAAAGCAATAACAGCCTTCTAACTTTTAAAAAAATAAATTTCGATATAATCAGCTGCAGTTTATTAAAATGTTTTTATTTTGTTTCAACGCATCTTACTCGAAAATCCTAATGTGGGATAAAAAAAATTTTCCAACAAAAGTTGTTTATTTTTTCATGCAAAATATGAATCTGCTAAAAAAAATTAAGGTGCCATTTAAAAAACCAAAGTTGACCTTCAAATGACCTTGAAAAAGTCAATAAATTAAGAAAACAATTATGCCATATTCTGTCCCCCTCGCTATCATACAACTTTCGTTCAAAACATTTTTTCATCTGACTTTTGGTTTTTGAGATATTAATTGCTGGAAGTTCTAAAATGAACACCCTATATAAAATAATATATTAATATATCGGTAGAAGGAAAATGTTTAAAAATGTATTATACAAAGATTTTGACTGTCACATGTATTTAATTGTTCATAGTTGTTAATAATAAAAATTGTATAACTTTAAAATGTTTATTTTTTATAACATATTATCTAATTAAATTAAGTGAAATTTTTTTGTTGGATTTCAATTAATTTTATTTCAAAATATTTATTTGAAGCTACTACACAACATGTGAACACTTGTTTATTTCTTTTAATAATTCCATATACTCATAATACAAAACTATTGTACAAAACTAGTAAACTACGTACAAAATTAGACTGTAGTGAGCATAACAATCTTTTATATTATTATACTACCAAAATACATCAATCATTCAAATTTTTGTGTTTAAAATGTTTAAAATTTTTTTGGTTTTGAGTAAATTTCAGGATGGTTAATTAAATAAAAAAATTTTAAACACCTCGTACACAAATTATTTTTTAATTAAATGCAAGTATAATTTTACAATATAAGATTTACTATTAATTTTAGGTAACTGCTACTGTTAATACAATTAAAGCGAAATTTTTAAAAAACAGTCGACAATTTTGGCCATTATATGAAATTTTAATATACCTGTATTTTTTTATAATTAAATGCATTAATTAGGTAATAAAAAAATAAAATGGTGTTATCATAAAACTCAACGTTATACCTCAAAATGCATTTAATCTATAAAAAAAGAGATCGTTATTAATTGCGTTAATCGATGGTAAATATTATATATTTTGTAAAATTTTTATAAAATACATAAATGACTTGCCATCTTTCGCACATTTTTAGTCAACATTAAAAAATTTCTATAATGTTAAATACGTTTACGATAAATATTTAATATATTTTTACTCGTTCAAATTACGCTTGAAAGACAAAACTGTTACAACACTCGGTATATACTACTAACAATAAAATTTGAAAAGACTTTAGATTCGTTTTTCTGCAAATTTCAAATCAACTGACTTGATTTGAATGCATAATGGTATCATTTTCTGTCGTTCGTAATGCAAGGAAGTTTTTAGTAAAGTTAACATTTTGTGTTTCAAGTTTAATTCAAACAAAAATAGGTAGTCTTCGTAGATTAGATTTTTACCAAATGCGACACCAACAGTTGATGTTAATAAATGTTATGCAATTATTGACAAATATAGCTTCTGTACAAAGCAAGCGACTTGTGCATCTTAATACGCGATGCACGCCATCTTGTTGAAAATAGGCCATTTGGAAACATCGCCGCCTGCACCATAGATTCAGCAGGATATTTTACCCAACTGGATACACAATAATGAATTGCATATGCGAACGGCTATTATTTACCTATACAATACTAAACCTAAACGTTGATAAGCAATGCACGTTTTTTAAACAGACACTTATACATGATTAAAAAAGATAAACCGATATAATATAAGAACATTCATTGTTAAAAATGGAAACTGGACATCAAACATAACGAATTCAAACTTATGCATTTTTTGAAAATTTAGAATCTGCTAATAAGTAATAGTAAACGTGTACTTTCCCATCATTGCAACACCGTCCAATCTGAAGCTGCAAGATTATAATGTATCAATACAAAATAAAAATTATTGTTTGTTGTATAAAATTATCTGGTTTTCAAGTAGGCACCACCACCGAGCTAGCTGCGCACATAAATGTTTAGAAGGCAGGCAGTATGGTTGCGGTCGCTTTTTGGAAATCATACCTTTAGCAGGAACATGGAGTAAAATTAAAGTTTAATCATATTTAAAAACATATATCGGTTTAACTTTTTCAACGTTTATTAGAGATATATCGATATCGAGAGAGGTATTTAGCAAATATTTTAAGTACGAAAAGCGATTAATTGCTTTTTTTAAATAAGCGAGATAGATTTTTGCTTTATTAATAAGTGAAACTTATACTATACAACGATATTATAAAAATACTATTGTATACTTAATGTAAATCTAAAATGCGCAAAATATTTGATTGTTTTACGCCTTTTTTACTACAAATTGGATTATACAATAATTACGTTACTATTTTTTTAAATTTTAATGCTGAATTGACGACACTGAAAAACTAATAAATCTACAAATTCTATCGCCATTTTTAATGCAATAATTTTAACATATCTTCGTTATTTGACACATTTAAACTTCCTGATTTTATTCTAAAATTTATCTAAAAGTCTTATTAATGTTTGCTTCTTTAAACAAACGAGATAGTCATGGGTTATTTGTCAATCCGGCTCGATAAACCATTTTGCTATAAATTACAAGCCATGCATATTCTTTTAAAATTTTATTCATTGCGCTTCGTTAAATTAATTGTAAAAAAATTTTTTATAATGTTTTCGTTGCATTGCATAATTTTTCTACAGTAATAATGGTATATTATAAAAACACTCAACTAATAAATTAGCACACTACAAATTTTGTTGGTGTTATAAAGCTCTATTATAGGAGGCTATACATATTCAATTTTTTCACTTAAATATACAGACATCTATTGCAATAATTTTAATGTAAGTAACTACTACATAATTATGTATGTATGTTTTTCATAAATCACAATTAGCCTCCACTATTCGTTTAATATTGTAGTTTTACGATCTACTTAATTGACTGCATTTTTAATTGTTTAACTTAAAAACGTCTTTTGAATCGAATAAATGCAAAATTTTACAAATTTATTATAACAAATACCAACACCTGATTCGTAGGTAATTTCAACTACTATAGTTAAATCAGGTTTACAGATAATTCACTATTAGTAATCCCATTTGTGTCTTTGCTAATAACAGCATCAAAAATAGTAAGTTGTCTGTAAATTATTTACTAGGAATTTAAAGCATTAATGAGTTATTAATATTTTAAATTTATTACTATGATACATAATAATAATTATTATTAGTGACAAAAAAACTACAAGAATAACAATTTTTTTATGCCTTCTTCTAAAGTTTTAAAATATCTTACGTTGTTATATTGGATTTTTTTACTTTTATCTGATCTTATTGGAATTATCAGATCCTAAACAAAAATATTGAATTTCTAAAAGGATACCTGATAAACCAGATTTTGTTACGGCTAGATAAAGGATAGTAAATAATAAATGACTTTCCACGTTTGAAGGAATTTAAAATTTAATAACTTTTTTAATTTAACAATCTAAACACTAGCAATCGCAATTCAACGTTTCATTGTTAAAAATTGAGATTGAAATGGAATGTCATCAACATAGCTTATACATGAATAGCGGTAAAAGAAAGAAAAAATTTATTTAATTTAAGGAATCGGTAAATTTACATGGGGACCTCACAACCGATTTCGGTCAGCTTTTGACCTATTGCGCTTTTGATCGAACGAAGCTTACTTTTACATTATAAGCTTAAAAAATAAGCACACGACGTAAAACTCGCTGGTGTTGCGGTCAAGTTGAATTAATTGTTTTTTTTTTCACTTCACATCTCGGCTCTCTTCCATATATCTTTTCAATGATATAATATTATGTTGAGTACAAATTGGTTTTCAATCGGGTTTAGTTCATAAATTCATTTCAATAAAGTTTGCGTTGTTTTCTTTATTTTTTTCTGTACTATTTGGAACAAGTCTGTAGTTGCTGTATTTTAATAAAAAATTTTACCACAATTTCTATGAAATTAGACATAATATTATGCCCGCGAACATAATATTAATTGAATATATATTTATTTTTATAACAATTTATTATTATTGAACAATTAATTCTACAGGTTCTTTATTATTAAAACTAGTCAATTTTTTACATTCAAATCATAAACGACCCATGGATCTATTAAAAATTAGCATTTCATGTACGAAATAATTGTACAGAAAGAAATAAATAAATATAGGCACTATCTTGATCGAATCGAATGTATGAACAAAATCCGATTTTAAGCCAAGTATTATTACTACAAATATATGAATAAAAATTAAAAACAAAAAGCAATTAATGAATAAATTTGCAATTAATTCAACTCTATTCCGAAATCACGGAGGTGATGTTATAGTCGTCTGTCTAGTCAATTTAGTGGGCGTGGGATCCCCTTGTTAGTATTAAACTATAATAGATACATTATTTATTATTATTACTAGCGTTATTTATACCTATGTACTTCTATCGAGCAACTTCTATTTAGAGAACAACACATTTTAAGCTTCATTTTTTTACACTGTGCACTGATTAGTAAAATTTAAAAAATAAACTTCACTTGGAACTGTGCGATAAACGTTTCTTAACTTTTTCGAAAATGTACTCATAGTCAGTTAAAGCAACTCCCGTAATAGGAATTCGTGGTAAAAATCTACTAAGAGAAAGGAGTAGTCAGTCATCGGCGTCCATTCCAATCAATTCAGCTTGCATTCGTCCACCCTTATATCGACAACATATGGACATACAAAATATTCTCAGAGCAAGTCGAAATTGTGGACTCATCGTTACTAATATTATCGATTTCCAAAAGGAATTTAAAAAACCTAGCCATACGATTCCAAAATGTAAAAATGGCACCTGGAATTTTATTCCTGTAAAGTATTCGTACAGACGAACACCTAAATAAGGAGTCCAAGAAAACCAAAATGTTACCACTAGTACAAATGACATAATATGGCTAGGATTTGACAAATTTTCCGAGAGAGCTGTAGCATATTCTTTGTCGTGTATAGGAGCGCCGCTACGCAATTTTCTCATAGTATTGAATATGTATCCGTACGTATAAAAAATGGTTATAAGACTTGGCCCTAGGACCAAAATGGCTAACGTAGCAGTGTAAGCAGCCATGCTGCCCCAATCGAGCATACAAATATGGCCATCGTGGTCGACCACTGGTTTCTCTAATCCTAGCAGAGGTGGACAACATAACATAGCAGCTGATATCCAAGTAAATGCCATCCAACATTGACATCGGGTTTTTGTTTGAATTGTTTCATAACGCAATGGTTTACGTACAGCTAAATAACGATCCACGCTTATCCACATAAATGTATAAACGGTTACAGCCCATAAAGTTACTTCTAAATAACCTATGAGACTGCATATTATATCTCCGTATACCCAACGTTGTACCAGCGCTGGATATACAGAGAGAGGCACAACCAATAATCCACATAATAAATCAGCTACGGCTAAAGAAAGTAGGTAACAATTAATAACTTCCGATGGACCTGTAACAAAACAAAGTTTAAATAATTATTCAAATTTTTTAGAAATATATTTTATTCTATTTCGTGAACTACTCCTGACATTTTTAGACTTTTCCTGAATTTATATTATATTCAATCATAACTAAATATGTACAAAATAAATTTAAATTTTTGCCTTCGATGCTGATGTTTTTTATATTTATTAATATAACTTAAATTTTTGTACATTTTGTTATAATGCTTTTAATATTATGTAGGTATATTTATTATAATTTCATAAGTTTATACCTATTTATATTTGCGCCAAAGATTAATTAATTTATTATTGTAAAATCAACATTTTCGTTATTTATGGCATACAGTGAAACACTACTCTGTTTTAAAAAGCAAGATTTACAAGCATTTTATTATAATTTATACTGAAATTACAGGTTTGCGTTCTTGTAAAATAATCAATAAATACAAAAAAACTATTATATTTTTAATGGAATAGGTCAACGTTTCAAAGATTTTTACTATGACACGCAATAAGTTTATTGTTACTTTTCTATTTTTTAAATCTTGTTTTTAAAGTAATAATTTTATTGTTTAAATAGTAAACGGTGATATTTGTTGCCTTCCAAACATTTCCTAGATTGCTGATCTAGATGCATTGAAACAGATGCAATGTGAACGCGTTAGTTTTTTGACTGACTCCTGTTTAATTGCTAATAATTTTGTACACACTATAATTTTACAGAGATCGTGTATTATGCACAGTCTATTATTTTGCCCTCCCTTCCCACGTTAATATTTTGATTCAAAACGATATGTAGCTCCTTGAATCTATGCACCTAAAACCAACTAATTAGTATTATATCACCTAAATAAAAATCTAGTGCCATCTTAGTTTTTTCACAAATTAATATTTAATAAATATTTAAACGTTTAATTTTAGATTCCATATTCCAAGTGTCCTATATTTGGAATCTGTTTTGCTTTTTCACTATTAGTTAACCGATAATAATAGAATTTTTGACTTAATAAAAATGCAATTGATTAATATTAATAGTTTCAAAACTATATTAGGCAAATTAAAAAAATGGAATGGTAATTTTTCTAAAATGTAAGCATTTAATTTCCACAATCTTAGAAACTTGTGATTGTAAACATAATAATATTATAATTTGCTGACAAAAACATTGAAGAATTTCTTTTCAAGTTTTTTGCTAACAATAATTGCAACCTTGGTCTAATGTACTCCTAGTTCAATAACAATATTTAATACTCGTACTGTGAAAGATTTTATTAAGGCAGATCGTTATGTGAGTTTGGTTTATGCAACATCTGTAGGGGCAGGCATTTAATGCACAAAAAATAATTTTATTTGAAGAAAATTAAAAAATTAAAAAATGGACATACGTGTGCTTTAAGCTAAAATTAAAGTACCTCTATGTACCTATGTACATACATATATGTATAATGTAGTATGTAGGTAATGATATCACCAAGGAAGCATTTTTAAAGCACCATTAAGTGAAACATAAAAATAGCGTTTATTTCAATAAAATCGTGAAGGGTTTTCGAGGATTCCTTTTTAATTATTATTGATTATTTAAACATTATAATTTATTTGAAAACTGCAAAATTGATTTTCACTTCTAGTAATAAAAATGATTAGTGAATAATTGATGCATCGTCGAGTCATAAAGGAATTGATTGTATGGACGAATTATTAACTTGTTATTGTTATAGTATGTGCCTGCACTTTTTTAGGGATAAGTAAACAATAGTACGGGCGATTGACTTATGTTTGTATACAGTCAGCTCATTAAGTTTGAAACAAATTTTAGAAAAGTCTCTATTTTGTTTGTGGACATGTGTGTTAGAACACGACAATCTTCATATGCATCTGATACCGGGATTTCAAGGCAAAAGGCTGATCCTGAATCTTGGACTCGATACAGGTATTTTAAAATTTGTAGTTATCCCATAATAGAGGAGGGATTTATTTTACAACGGTGCAGTAGATTCCCATACTAAACTTATAACATTGGCGAACGTTAGAAGATCTTGTTTTTTATAATATAATTTTTTCCGTCATTGATGTTTTTAATCGTGTTATCGGCGTCAATTTTTCAAAATTTCAACCCTTATATATCTTTACGGTTTTGGATCGAGTATACTTTTTCTGAAGAGGGGAATTTCAAAAACGTATGACCACGCGTGGAGTGAAAAGTTTTGTTAAAGTTACTAGAATAGATCAATAAAGACAGTTTTGAAATTTGAAAAAACGCGACAAATGCTCTTCGATAAATGACTGATCTATTCTAATAACATACATTTTTGAAACTTTTGGACTATTTCAAACACTTTTTCCTTCAAGGTAATTTTTTCATTTTGATATTTTACCAGGATTGCAATTTAAAAATTTAGATCGTCGGTTGAGAGCTTTTCTAAATTTTACTATCGACTTTGTTCCAAACTATTCGAGTTCGCCGTATTATATTGCAGTTAAAAAAGGTTTACCTCTAAAGTTGAGAAAGGTAGCAATAATAAGAACATTGGTGATGATGATAGCTATCCCCATGATGAAAATGATTCCTGCTTGAGTTAGGGACTCCAGCGTAAACACGAAATCCGTGTCGTCGTCTGTGTCACTGAGAATTATCATAGTAGAAGTATCACTTGCACGAAACATGACCACTAGCGGGTCGGAGTACGTGCTGCATTAGCGCGCGGGCTCGACGACGAGCACCGCGACGCCATAGCTCACTAAGATCACCTGGAGCGTTGGCTCGACTCACAGTTTCTCGTATACATCGAACCTTCTGCAACAACATGGAAACAATTAGTCACGTTTTAATCTTAAAAACTAAACATAAACATACAAGATGGCTCTTTAGGTGCGAATCGAACACTGCAGTTTTTATTCGACTTTGGTATTTTATTATGAAGATGAAGTTGGCGTTTATCCAAACGGATATTTTTAAAAAAACTTTTAATAATTTATATTTTATTATGTGTACAAATTTTTGTGGGATTATTTTTAAATGTTAAATGAAGTATTCAAAAGAGCAAAAAAGTTAACGGACTCGATTTTTTACTTCAACGACGATTTTATAATAATAAAAAAGTTATTTTACCTACAACCTGATTTACATTTAGATTTAGTTTTCGCAATACGAAATGAAGCGTGTCTCTTAAATTATTCTGTTTATGATAATGTTGTGTGCGTGCCTATGTGTTCATCGAATAAAACATTTATGACAAAATCATAATGCAGATAATGTAGACGCGATACGCCAATTTCCACAAAATACAATTTTGCTTTTTCTGGGTGTAAAATTTTCAGATTTCCTGCAAGCGAACGATTGTGAATAAAAGTAGGTCAGGCGTAAATGTTCAAAATGTAGGCAGGAAAAACAGAGAAAACTTTTATGGAAAAATCAGCATTATAACGAACGCATTTGAATATAGAGCGACAAAGATTCAAGGGCTTCTTCGGTAAAGTTTAGAATAGAAGAGATACCCTTGCTCAAAGGTTGTTACATCACAATGGTAATTTGTATACCTAACATTTTAATGTTTCAAGGTTATTATTTTGTACTTTAAGTAGCGCATATTTCAAAATTTAAAATCAATGCTAATTACCTTTTAATTTTATTGTAATAATAATTATTATTATAATATCAGATAGGCAAACTTTACGACAGTTTTGAGAACTTCTGCAGAATTATCAACAGATGGCGCTACCAAATTGGTAACTGGTTTCGGGAACAAACTTAGGAAGATCTTTCCTATCGCCTATCATTAAACGCCTCCGGAAGGGACTTCACTTGGTAAATTATGATGGCGAAGCCCGAGAGCCTGTTTGAGGCGTAAAAATGTCTCGACGCACAAGACCGAGGGTCTCGGAAAAAGTTTTCACCGAGACAAGCCCTACCTCAGAGTTCCAGCTCCTATACGTAACTGACCAAGTGGAGTTCCTTCCGGAAGGCGTTTAATGTTAGGCGCTGGAGGGATCTTTTAAGTTTGTTCCTGAAATAAACGCGGGCAGTTACGCCTAGAAACAGTACAGTCTGTGGTACAGTGATTGTAAAGGCATTGATCGTTAACAGGTCATTTTACGTTATTATACATTTTAATTACAAAAATTGGCTCAAGAAACATTTCAAGTTTAGAATAAATATAACCCTACGTTAAGTTACCTTTTGCTATTTTATCAACGAGTTCAATTTCTCGATGCAGAAAAGAAGTACTTTTTCTACGAGTACGAAATTAGGTCTGAGAAAACTGAATTGAACCACAGCAATTTGCCAATATTGGTTTCTGCCATTGGTTTCTTCTATAAGTACTATGTTAAAAATTTCAATAATTTTTAATTTTTCAAATTTTAAAATTTAAATAATGTATTAAAATTAAAAAACTTTCTACCCTTATATTTTATCATACCCAGAATAAACGCAATATTATATTGTACATAATATTATCATTATAAGCTAGAATTTAAACATTTCTTAAATCCAACACTCCCGTCACTTTGTAAGTAAATGATTTATTTCTTCTGATCGATCTTTTCGGTATTTTTAAATTATAAGGAAATGCTAGATTGTTAACAAAAAATTAAATCTTCAGATTTTGAAATCATTTTAAAAAATTGTTTTATTACTCGTAACTTATAAAATCTTTTTTAAGGACGAATTTAATCTTAGATTTTCAAATATACTACATAAAATTTTATTTTGGTTTTATTTAAAATTAAATTTAATTGTCGAAATCCAAAGGTTTCCCCTATCCTCCATAGATGTAATATATATTATGATAAAACTACAGTTTTTGGCGTCCAATGAATCACTGAATTGGATAGTTTAAATTTATTGCTCTATAAATAATTAACTGCCCGATTTGTTGTACAGCTTTTCTAATTCTGTTACTAAATAATCATAATAATGAGATAATACATAATAGTGAAAATATAATATTTCTAGCTAATTTCAAGCTCAAGTAGTTGAGCACAAGGTTTCCTGATGGAACCATCTGTGTCTAATGAGAATTAAATTTAAGGGTAATGGTTGGTCATTCATATTTAATTAGAAAATCTGAGAACGTATTAAATTAACTTTAGGGTTTAGATCGATTATTATTAATGCAAGTTAAAGAAAAATTAAGGGGTTTGAAAGCTTTTAATTGTTTTGAATATTTTAGATGCATAGTAATAATCAAGATGTTAAAATTTTAATTACACTTACTCTTTTTACAATTTTTATCGACCTTCGACATGGGATTACAAGAGAAAATTTATAGTAATAATCGATTTAATGTAGTAACTTGGTCGATTGTACAAATACAATAAATTAATTTATACCTACCATCGTCGCATTTCCTTTGTATTCGCTTATTATTATCATCAAGTGGTACATCGTAAACTTAAATAACTTTGTAACAACTGTATTTTGGCCACTCATTTCTTATTGCTATTTTCGTTCGCAAGATGTACTATGTATTTTATGGTATAAACTTAAGAACGCCGAAATATTTTATTTCGGCAACTTTAGGTATCCCATAAAATATTTAGTAATAAGAAAATGTATTAGTAAATATTGAAACACTTTTCCTAATTTAGTATTATATATGCTAAATCCTACAATAATATATTTTATGATTTGCCGAATTTTACATTCATCTTGTGGAATTTAAATGAAATTGTCTATTGCGATGGTAAAAGCATTTAATTAATATTCAATAAGTTTGACATTTAAATCTACTATATATAATTAATTACCTACGGTTAAGTTTGCAATGGTAATGCTAAGCAATTTAAGGTCTTTAGAGGCAACGTGAAATTAAGCTTACTACGTCGTCTTAATTGCTTTATCATTCAAGTTTACTAATTTTAAAAATGTTTTTCTTCAAGTAAATCCTGAAAAGTATAAGTACTAGGTATTATGCTCACAATCAGCAAAATAAATTAGCTACATATTTCAGTGAATAGCGGATTAATGAAAGAAATGTAGTACCTAGTAATAGTTACAAAAATACATATAGTGCAGTTAATAAAGGTTTTTACTTCGGAAAAATTCCGGGAAACGGTAACTTTTGGGAATATATCTCTGCAACAACATACCAAAAGTTACCAACCGCAGCCCTTGAGGGTTTTCTGTTATTAACCAAATTAGTTGCAAAATACCAGTTTTTGTCAAATATCTCTTAAAATATTTTTTTTGTTAAAAAAACTAATTAAACCATTCGAAAGTGCAGAAAATTTTACATAAAAAATGTATATAAAGTTATTTTCTAAAATTAAAAATATAGGCTCCAGATTTTTTTGTTTAACGCAAGAAAATGGAACGCGGCGACTCGTAAGTACGGTGCGCAAAGCATCGATCGCTCTGCACTAAATTCGTTGTAACTTTTAAACTAATTAATGAAATTAAGCATTCAAAAACTCAAATGAAAGAAAAAACATGTAGCTATTGGACTATTATATTTTCAAATATAAAAATGAATGTATATAAGAGTAGTATATGTATATAGTTGGAACATACAGAGATTTCCAATAAAATCGCTAAGAGCTCTACCATTTCTACAATTTTTAAGATAAAGACATGAAATTTTCATAGATTACTATAGAAGTAATGTATAAAAATATCCGATAAGTGAAATAAATCTCAAAAATTTAGTATTGAAGATGTGCACTTCCAAAATTTCAAAATTTTGAGTAAGTAATAAAATTTGAAATTAACTTGAAACCTAACTTTATTTTTATTATATTATAATTAATTTATTTTATTATATTATTAATTTATTTTAATTATTTAATTAATAAATTAATTAATTTTATTAAAAAAATTTTCCAATACAGTTTTTGATTTTAATTTTAATAGATTTCAATCCATTTCATTCCTTTAGGGATAGCTTAGCTGATAATATCTTGAAAAGACAAAACCACTTTACGCAAAGGAGATCCTAGACTAAAATGTAAGTTGGAAAATTTTCAAATTTTATTAAAATTGTCTAAAAAAAATTTTCAAATTTCATTAAACTTGAAACCTTTTAAAATATTTTATTCAACATATAATTTCAACAAATTAATAATAAACATTTACTATTAAATTATTTTTAGCATTTCAATATTAAAAAATGTATAGGTAGGTAGTTATAAATTTTCACTTCTGTAGTATATCGTGAGAATGGAACATTATGAGAAACTATAATATTTATTATTTTATAATAGTTATGGACTTGAAAATTATCTCAAGGATATTGTAAATAATAAATTTTCTTTGCCATATTTTGTATTTTTTGAATGTATTTGTTTAAAAGTCTATTGAAGATGCGGTCCTAAGTGTAGGTGTCTTACCTAAAATGTATCTAATAAATATAATTATTGTACAGTTCGTACCTAACTACGTATATTGAACAACAATTAAAATATTTAAAATAATATTTCTTATTTTGAGTAAAATCGTAGAAAAAAAATGGAGTTTGATTTCGAAATTGAGTTAATAAAATGCAAATTTTATTTTTAATAATATACCACTATCCAACAATATGTTTCTTCAAGAACGCCTATTTCCAATAGTTTTTTTCCGTAGATTACAAATTTCTTTTCAAAAATGCACTAGCAGTTTACGAAAATAAACCTTTAACTGTCAACTGTGATTCGACGGTTCAACTAAGAGAGCTTGTACCTTGCACCTACTTTGACAAAAAAAAATTAGTTATGTATTGGAAAGAAGGCTTTTTAAGGTAACGAAATCGATTGCTGGTATAGGAGTATTAAAATAATCTTTCAAACTATAATGTCACTTGACACAGTCTATTGTGGGACATTTCGACGCCGCCGTTTCGACTCGGGGATTACCAAAATTTATACATTAGGTAATTTTGTTGTAATAGAGTAAATGTTATCTTACCTAACCTAACGCATAAAAATTCAACTCAAGAGCTTACATTGTACTCGAATTTATAAATAAAATCAAAAATACTTTTGAAAATGAAAAGTACAACCAACCACAACTAATTTTTCAATTTTAGTCGTTGTGTCGAAATATCTTTACATTGAAATTACCCTGCTTCAAAATGATCCCCGCGTTCTAAAGTTTTTGCGTTCCAGCGTCCCTATTTGAATTTGACATTCTTCTTCTTCTTCTTCTTCCTTTCAAGGTATAGGCAGTGTTTGCCTGTTCCGACTTCACAGATCGCGCCATCTTTTAATAAGATGGTAATTTTTTAAGGGTAATTTGACATTACACTTACATTTTAAAAATTAAATTAGAAAGCACACCTAGTAGTTGCACCTGTCCGACTAAAGATAAATATATTACGTAAGAGTTTATTACTTTATAAAATTAAGAGTTTACTTCGGGCGTCATAACCACTGAATTGTGTATGCCAACGAAAAACTAAATTTTACGATTATTAAAACAGTTCAAGTTTTCACTGTAATTTAAATCAAGAATAAACTCTTTTTATTTATAATTTAATTCAATTGTTTTAAATGAAAGGCGTTTTTGCTTATATTTTTTTATATTTGTCGGGTAACTACTATAGCTTCGCTAATTTAGCATCTTTTTAATTTTTTGTTATAAGGTATAAATGTTTACAAATAAAACCTAATGATTAACGTGGATTTAAAATCAAGGCATAATAGCCCAAAAAAATAAGATAAAAAAAAGACCAATTTGCGAAAAACATCCTGGTGAAGATTTCTTATCAAGATTATTTTTATTTTGACATTTGAAATAGTATCTCAAAAGTCACGAAAATCATTTTTTAACGAATATCTCCTAAACTATTAGTTTTATGTCAATTTGGATCAATTATTAAATTTTGTTAATAAAATTTTGTTAATAAAATTTATAATAACCTAAATTGACGTAAAACTAATAATTTACGAGATATTCGTGAAAACTGATTTTCGCGACCTTTGACTTTCAATAATGTTTTTAACGTACACGATTTTGCAATGGACTTTTGAGATACTTCTTCTGATGTCAAAATAATGATATACTTGATGAGAAATCTTCGCCAGGATTTTTTTCGCAGAAAAAAATCTTATTCTCCTAGGCTACAAGTAATTTGTGAGTAGTCGGGATTTAAATTTATAACTTTTAGATCAGGAGTCTAACTGCTTGTCGCTATAGATATCAAATTGCTTGTATATTCTGCTATTGATTAATTTTTAGGTTACATATTCAAGCATTTTTCTAAATATTTGAATATTTTAAATAATATTTAAAATATGATTCAGTCATACAATATTGACTTGCGACTTGTATCCCATATATAAGTTGTCAAATGGTATCACTGCTTATAAATTTGACGATAGTAATGAATTGCTAATATAAAAAATTCTATTTTATACTTATTATATTTAAAAAATAATTTGTATGAATTAATAAAACTATTATAAATAATATGCTGCAGATTGACATTAATGTAGTCTAATATTTGAAAAAAGTTATGTAATGATGTCACAGATTTCTCCAGTAACCTAGCCAGCCTATATAGAACTAAATTTTCAGGGTTGCTTTGTAGAAAATCGATACTTGGTAAAAGCCGGAAGACTTTTCATCCTTGTTTCCGAAATTGTTTAATTCTATGTTACTTTTTATGTAAAGTAGATTACTGTTTCTATATTAAAAATATATTTTATTATTCTATGTATATTATAATACCTACAATAAATTTTTTAAATTATTAATCAAAGATTTAATTTGTTTGAAATAATTTATGTATAACTGTTTATTTTAAGACCCGATTTTTTATATTCTGTTAAAATGTTTGATAAAATAACAGAGAGTTAAATATTCCTATAAATTTTAGCAGTTAAATTTTGAAAAAAGATGAAAATACACGTTTTTCAGTTCACAGAGATTTATCAGAGGTTTAACGTTACAGAACACTTCATTTGAAGATGAAAAACCCGGGCCTAAGAGTAAGAGATTATGCACTATGTTACGGTTAAAACCCGATCTAACTAGGAAATTTTAGTTCTAAGAAAGCACTCTCATTAATTTAAATTTTAACCAATATATTTTAGTTGAAACTAGAATTTACCAATATACTTTAGTTAAAACTAAACTAATTGTAATTAAATTAAAATTGTTTCATTGAGTTCATATTTTATACATTACTGTTAGAAGATTTATGTTAATATAATATGAAGAATAAATGGATTAGTAAAACAAAATTGCTTCCCAAGCAATGCCGCGTAAATTCGCTACTAATTCAATAAAATTGAATATATAATAATATGTAGATATTATATAGTATTCATTTTCATTTCAAGACTAGCCAATCTCAATAGCTATCGATTTTAAAGAAATTTGATGACAAAGGCGTAGATATAATAAAAAACGAGGAAAATGTTCCTAATTGCTTTATAATTCAAAATTCGCAGATTACTCTTAAACTTGCAACACGATTTGAAAAAATTATTAAATTTCTAATATTACGATATTTTAATTAATCACACTGTTATGGTTGAATTGTTATTATAATTAAAATTGATTAAACTGCGAAAAGTGATTAAAGTTTGTCCAATAGGAAATTACTTGTCGATCAAAGCTATAATAAACTAAACTTGTTTCAAAGAACATTTAATTTACCGGTGGAGCTATTGGTAGCAATTTATGTTACATTGGCATGTTATCCTTACTTACCTCGTAGCCTATAATTCATTCTTTAACCCAATTTTTTTTAAATATTTTGGTTATTGTAGAAAAGCTTTTATACCGATTGGTTAATATTATCGATTATTTTGAATAGGTGTGCAGACTTTGCCACACTCCCGCTCCATTCAAGGTTTAAAAAAAATCATCACTTTAAAAAAGCATCGTGCTTGTCGAAAAGTGATGTTCGCCTAAATTTGACATTATTTAATAACACCTAGGGACATGACGTGATTAAGTATCCTTTATAATTGAATCTCGTTTTTTATCAAAATATCACGTTATGTACTATTATTGTTACACACATTATATAATAAAAAGCATAAATTAGATATTTATGTAACGAGTGCAAAAGTGGTGCTTTGTTAAACGAGTACCTGATGGTGATAATTGCGAGCAGAAGGTGAATAAGTAATTATTTCAATACGGCAACCTATTGACACTGGGTATCATTATTCAATAAGACTCTCGATAACTTGAAATATCATTGATCGTTCCCCAATAGCCCACTTGGAAAGGCAATTGCAAGCAAACTTTTAATTCAGAAAAACATTTAAAGTTATTTATATGATTTGCCATTTTGCAACGCATTCTAGTTAATTTATTGCTATCTAATGTATTAATAATTTAAATTGATTTATATTAGTATTTGTTAAATTTTAAACAAAATAGGTACTCTTAATTCAAATCATTTACAGAATTGCTGGATTAGTTTAAAAAATGAATAGCTTTCAATATTAAGAACAGCAAAGTTCCATTTGAAATCAGTTCTTGTAAGTTCAAAAGAAGGCTACTACACGTTTAATTTCCTTTATAGTTAATAATGTCGATAAGGAAAAATTTTAAGCACAACATATTTGCCAACAATACAGCTATCGATTTTCAATACATCTTTAGTGTTGTTTTTCTTCTCTGGAGATTTACAAAATATCTAGTATCTTTTTGGTAATGGCAACATAAATTTGAATAGATTAGTCAACAAAAAGTTTGAAACTTATAAAACTTTAATTTAAAAGAGCTCTTTAGTTTTTTGTTGTTTGAAATAATATTAAAATAAATGACGCTTTTGCTATCACATAGACAATATTACAAAGTTTGAAGGAATATTTTAATTGATTTTAATCTTAATCAATATTGTTATCATAATTAATCAATTAATTTTATATTATTTTAATATAGGCTGAATCAATACAAAAATTATTGCGCATCAAATGATGTTACAGATAAGAGACCTTTATTTGAAAATACTAATTTGATATTTTCTTTTTTTTTTCAATTTAAGTAGACGAAAAACAAATACTAAGTAAACAGTAGTTTCGACATTCAAAATAGTCAAAATAACAACTTTCTACTTATTTCAAGTGTTTTAGTTTTTGTCATCTTAATTTGAAAGTTATGAAAAATTACCAAATTTGAAGTTGAATTCAAGATGGTTTTGAAAAATTGCAGCCATTGTTTATATGTACTTTGTTATTTTACTAAAAAAATTAAAACGTTTGCTTGCTTGGAAGTGAAAACAGTCTTTTTTCTAATAAAAATTTATATTTTATAGTTGAATTGTTCAAGTTTTGCTAAATCCAAGTTCAACTATCTAATACTGAAGATGCAATTAGCAAAATTTAATACATCTGAATTTTAAAATTTTTTCTAAGCATCTTATATGGTACAGCAAAGTTCACTTCACTAAGTATTAACTTTAAAGTTGTTTACATTGCTTTTATTGTGTGAATACATACGAGTGAAGGTAGTTTCGAAGTGGTGTAAATTTAATTTAATTAATAAAAATATTTAGTGTAATTTATTTAGCTAAATAAATATTAAGTTTAGTAAAATAAGTGCCTTTTTTGGAATACATTAAATAAAAAAAAAACCAAAAAACGACCTAATTTCTTATGGCTCGGAAGTTTCCCTGATCTTAAGAAGATCGAAAACGTGTGACTTTTGATAAAAACTGAAGTATATCAAAAGAATAATACAAATAAAAACGTATTTGTGGAGTATACAAAAAATGTATTAAAAAATTTTCCCTGCAATAAAAGGCGCATGACAAAATATTAAATAAAAAATATTATATTTTCATATTTCTTATGTAAATATATCAGTTAAAAATAATTATTGGTTGAAAAAATAAGTGTAATTTTAATTTTATTGTAATAAATTTACAATTTGATTCGAATAGTGATCATAATTTTATGGCGGGGTACTGTATAATGTTAGTAAGTAGTATTTGCTGAAAAGATATAATTTAAATAATAGAGGCACAGCGTGAAAGCTGTTTCGAGCAAATTGAATCAAAATCATTTTTATTTCAGCATATTACAATGGCGTCTCCTACTTTTAATTTATTGAAATTATAGGTATATATTATGAAACCTCTGAAATTAATATTAGATTAAAAACGTTTAAAATTAAAAGGTTAAATAAACAATAAAGCAAAATATTATTCGTAAGCTTTCAGCAATCAGCAATGGTTACTGCTGTCATCAGACCTTTAATAGTAATAGAATAATATTTCGTTTTATTGTTTATTTAATCTCTTAATTTAAAAATTTTTTAATCTAATACTTCTAATTTAGTAAATTATGGTATAATACACTCATTCCATTTACTAACTGAATTTTAAAATAACTATCGAATGATTTACTATTTACGTAAAACGCTCAAAACTATACGATGTCCTGGTTAGGTGGTTGGCAATTTTTTATTAATTATTAAGCTTAAGGTAGGTATAATTTATGTAAACTGTGATAATGATGTGAACCGTCACTACTACTACTAGGGAATAGTAGTTCAAAGTAATGTTCTGCACAAGACAGTATTGCGTGTGTAAGTGATTTCCACGCACCTTGGGACAGATCAGTTGTTGAAACATCTCGTTTTAAACCGTCCCTGCACATCTTTAAACGAAATTAGATTGGTAAATGCTATTAGATGACTTGATAACATTTGGCCCTGTTTTTGTGATACTAACAGACAATATAGTACATGAGCTGTATTATAAACGGTGCTTTTAAATCTGTCAGTAATTTTTATTCTAAAATGTCCTAGAATGTGTTTCATGATTTGCATGGTATCAGTATTCTTATTATATTGTTATAATATTTTTATCTCCCCCTAATTTGAAAAAGGATATTAGTGAGAACGAACACGACTGTTGGACACGTAAAAGGGATCGGTTGTAGTCCATATCCAAGCTACATATGCACTGTACTTAACTGATGCTTAATAATCCAATCAAAACTCCCGAAACGTTAAGTAACTTTGTGGTAAGTTAACTTGTGGCGACCAAAGTTGTGACATTTTCTAGATGAAATGCAAAGATCAATATCAAAGCGATAATCACGGTTTAAGTTTATGAACGAGTGACTGGCAATAATTTAGTTACCGGGCAACTCTTCTAAGTGGCCCCAGTCTTCAAAACATATTTTATAACAAACGTATAAAATATAAAAAAATTATATAGCGAAAAGAATTGTATTTTAGTTTCAGACGTATTTTCCCAGCTCTAGACATTCCAAAACGGCATAATATAATATGTAATAAAACGGACAGCGAATTTCTGAACATTTTTTAAGAAGAAAACAAAAGAGATTTTTTGTATTATTACTTCCAGAAGAGATCAATATTGCATAATTTCACACATTAACTAGTTTACAACCATACTGCATTTTGTTGTTGATTTATTTTGTATATTTTGTTTTGTAATTTTTAATAATTTTTGTAAAAAAATATACTTAGTAATCAAAATAACAGTGCTTCGTGCGAGCAAAAGTAAAAGTCAAAAATCAGTTAGTATATTAGTAATAGGAAAACAAGGTCCTTCTTTTAAGTTGTCGAATTTTTTTTCAACTGTTGTATGGCCATTCTAGAAATTTCATTGATATCAAATTGATGTTAACAATTATTGTTTAGAAGTAACTGTAATTTATAATTTTGCGGATTTAATTAATTTTTATACATTATTGTTTATTTATTGTTATTATTATTAGTTAACGGTGAATCGGTTATAATTCAAAGATTGTAATTGTAACTTGTCGTTTTTTATAGGTACATATTATAATATTTTGTAATAAGTATAATGATGGAATACGTAAGTCAAAACCCGATAAACCATAACCCGATTAAATTTTGAGGAAAATACAGTACATACCTATATAATTAATTTATGGGCAGGAGTTAACTAACCCTGGCTTGAAAGTACACTTTTTCCTATAAAAATAGCTTCACCAAAGGAAAGAGGACATTTTTATAAGACTTTAAAAGTGAGATTGAATTTAGAAGGTCCTTTGTTCCTTTAATTATTTTTAATTTTAATAATAGAGACCCCAATTCAAAATTGAAGTTTACGAAATGCGTCCCGAGTGGGTTCTGCCACTCAAGGGACACCCTGGCAAGGTATCAGTCACTTCCAAGCATTCGTCGCGTTAAGGACCCATAATTATTTCGAGTAAGACTAGTGAGCGCCTAAAAGTTAGTTTTTAATTTTTGATGAGTTGGTGTGAAGAGGCTACAAAAAAGGAAAATGAAGGCACCAATAAATATGATTGCATTTCTTTAATGTGGTTTTTTTCATAAATTTGTGGACCGACAGCAAATTTAAATTTTTGTATGCATGTGCATACACAAAAAGGTGAAAATCGCAATCGGGGTTGATTAGCTTTCGCCAATTTATATATTTACATAATATGCATAATGTAATCAATTTTTCATATGATTTTGTATGAATAAAGAAGAAAGACATCATTCACTTAATCGTTAATAAATTGCTTTACATTATTATAATCGATTGATTTGTGATTTATGTAGTGAAAATTAATAGTAACTATATCTTTTTTTGGGAATCGCCAAAAAATTTACAAAACACTTTTGAGAGTTAAAATGCACAAAACTTCACGCATAAGTTGCATTATAAGTATTATATTATATTCGATAACTTTTTCGTCACATTAGAACATCACCGCTTATATTATTACTGTAAATATTAAGTATCTACCTACTAAATTACATTGTATGTTATTATGACAAATATTTTATAGAATTTAATGTACTTACATATTTGTTGGTGATTCGAAAATATAGCATGTTAAAGTATTATTTAAAAATATTATCAACATGGGTATTCAAAATCAATTGCGCTTTTTCCTTTTTACAAAGTTACTACAATGTACTATATTATTTTCAATTTGTGTGAGTTTGACGGATCAAGTGCAGTCTTTGCTAATTCGGCAACCACACAGTAACAAAAATGCAGCCAAATTAGCTTTACTTGTGGTAAAACATTGTAATTTTTACCAAAAATAATTGTTTATAACCCAACAAATTTTTCTCAAAATTTTCTTCTGTTTGCAATACAAACTAATTAAAAAAAGAAAATAATTATGGAAACAAGTCAAGTGGGGCATAATTTAGAAGAACAAAACTAAAATATTCTTTCATTATGTAACATTAACGGGCTTTGATGTTGTTGTATTCATACCAATCCCAATGTCTACTTGAACTAATTTCAACAAAATAATATAAAATAAGTAAAAATTTGTTAATTTAAATGAAAATTAATTTTAAATTTTTAAAAATTCGAAATTTTTATAATCATGTCGTATTCGATACCTTTTGTATTAAAAAGTATAACAAAGAAACAATTTCCTCGCGTCGTAGGAAAAATTTTTTTATTTTTAGTTGATTTATAATTGACTTTAATAAGAATAAAATTTGCAAATAATAATATGTGGTGAGGTGCTAGTGAAATAATCGTAGACAAAATTTGGGAATTTTTTGGTTTTGAGAAAGATAGTACATACTACCTATTATATTTCGTTAGTTTATTCTAATATAATCGAAATTTAGTTTAATAAGAGTATACTTTCGCTTTATTATCAAAATGTACTTTGATTATCTATTTTACGTTCAATAAAGGTTCGTTAAACATCTGTAGAAATAAATAATTTTCCTGATCGTTACCAGAATTTATGCTTTTTCAAAGCTGACCTGGATTTAAAACTTTGCTTTGAATTAGATTCCATATAAATTATAAAATTGAATGTACTAACCTAAAGTGCGTGTTTTTAAAAAGCCAATTCCCTTTATGAACATAAACATGTATACATACACAAATGAAAATCGTTGGGAACGCACGGGGCACTCAAATCGCGTTACAGACCGTAGACTGAACTTACATGCGCCGGGGTTTTACAGCTAGGCGTCGAGTCGATCGTGTCGACCGTGAACATTTTCCTAACGACGCAGGCGTTCTTTTACCACTATGACGTCATCATAATATAAAACGTCACCATAAACTACCTAGAAATGCGCCAAAGAGACAATGATAGAAGGAAAACGATGTCCACAACTAAAATTGCGATATTTCATTTTTTGAATAGAATAGCAAACGGTCACCAAAATGAGAAAAAAAGTGTAAAATTCTAACTTGCCCAATTTCATTACCTTATCACTCATCTACACATCCTTGGTAAAATTTTTAAAATGTGTTTGATAAAGAGAAAAATAATTTTTGCCAACTAATTGTCCAAGTTACTCTCTTAAGTTTTATACCAATAATTTATTATTATTAATCTTGTTAAATTAAAAAAAGGTTAATTTAGCAATATTTAAAACAGCAGGGATGCATTAGTGTTATGGCAAATTACTTAAATTTGGTGTGTTTTATCGCTCCAAGACTTTGATATTTTCGTTCTAAGTAGCTTTATCTTGTTCATGGGTTAGCGAGCTTTCGGTAAGCTGCAATTTCGACTCTAATTTAAAATTGAGATTCAACTTTTGCTAAAGCGATAGCCTCTCTAATTTTAAATTTTAATTATATTTGAGAGACAAACGTGATCCTACATCTTAATGAAAAGTTTATGTAAAATTATAAAAGATATAAAATCAGAAATGCGAACTGACTATAGCATCTATCTAAAAGTATCTCATCTGAAGATTTATATTTTAATTGTGTGTTTACTTCAAAACTAGCCAGCCTCAATACTTAAAAATTACATAACAAACATGTTGATTTAAATATCAAAATAAAAATTGAAAATCAACATTAATTATACCTATTTTAGGTTTTATCCTTTCACTACCAGCTACTCCTACAAACTATATACGAAATTTACAAAGCCAACTTCTATACCTTGTGATACATACGGTTCATTTTAAAACTTCCAGCAATTAATATCTCAAAACCAAAAGTCAGATGAAAAAGTGTTTTGAACGAAAATTGTATGATAGCGAAGGAACAGAATATGGCATAATTGTTTTCTTAATTTATTGACCTTTTCAAGGTCATTTGAAGGTCAACTTTGGTTTTTAAGTGGCACCTTAATTTTTTTAGCAGATTCATATTTTGCATAAAAATAAACAACTTTTGTAGGAAAATTTTTTATCCCACATTAGGATTTTCGAGTAAGATGCGTTGAAACAAAATAAAACATTATTATCAACTAACCATTGTTAATCAAAATTTAATATTTACATGTTTTAGAAGGCTATTTATTAGTATTAAACACTAGAAAAATGATGTAAGCAGTGTTTTCACTCAGTGAAAACACATTCTTTCAGTAAACACATGAGGATTTTCATCACACCAATATCGACAGTTGTGTTTATTGACAAATCCATTTAAAAAAGGTTGACTCATCAGAAAAACAAGTCGATTTCAATAAATGTGGATGTGTAGTTAATAATTGAAGCATTTCTTCACTAAACTCCACTCGTCTGTCTGGATCATCCTCGGTCAAAGTTTGATGAATCTGCATTTTATATGGGTGAAATTTATGCAATTTTAGCGTCCTTATGAACAGTGCCCACTGATAGACACTAATAGCAGAAACTTCACGCACCGAACTATTAGGATTTGAAGCATAATGGCCTATAACTTCAATTTGAGCTAAGTCATCCAATATTCTAGTAGAATTCTTAGTGTTTTATTTTTGACGGATCCTGTTTCCGAAATTTTGAAACAAGGTCTATAACATACCTATGAGAGCATTTCTACCAGGTTGTCTCGCGTTATAAGATTCTGCAGTTCTTGCAGCATTTTCATTTTGACTCCGTACAAGAAAATTAATTCGATTCTTTCTTCTACAGTATAAACCATTTTAATGATCTAATTGCGAACTTTTATCAGATCTAAAGCGAACGGGAAAAATAAAACTCACTGAAAATCACAAAACTAACAATAGTTGAAGAAACTAATGTCAATTTATTTGTTTTGACAGTGTTTTGTTTTCATTGTCCTAAAATTATTCAAGTTGAATAATCAAAAGCAATAACAGCCTTCTAACTTTTAAAAAATAAATTTCGATATAATCAGCTGCAGTTTATTAAAATGTTTTTATTTTGTTTCAACGCATCTTACTCGAAAATCCTAATGTGGGATTAAAAAATTTTCCAACAAAAGTTGTTTATTTTTATGCAAAATATGAATCTGCTAAAAAATTAAGGTGCCATTTAAAAACCAAAGTTGACCTTCAAATGACCTTGAAAAGGGCAAAAAATTAAGAAAACAATTATACCATATTCTGTCCCCTCGCTATCATACAACTTTTGTTCGAAACATTTTTTTATCTGACTTTTGGTTTTTGAGATATTAATTGCTGGAAGTTTTAAAATAAACACCCGGTATGTACCCGCCTGTCTTTCAACTAAAATTTTCAACAAATTCTAATTTCATGAAATTTTAAATTGTGAAACTCGTACATTTTAAAGTAATATTTTTGTCACAAATTAATTTGTGAGGTATGTATTCATCGAGTTTGTATGTGTCAAGTTGTTTGGATAATTATGTGAGTGCAAAAAATTGTTTTATAATAACTGGCAATTTCTACATCAAATGTAGTAATTTTTTTAAATATAGAATACGGCAGAGGTTTGTAAAATCTAAATTTCATTAAGCAAATCAAATATTACCGCTTATACATGCGGTCGTTAGTTCGAACTAACCTTAGTTCGATCTAAGCTAGTTTGCTTTTAATTTTATTGCACAGGTGTATACATGTTTTTTTTTTTAGTTCAAACTGAAAGCAATGATATAGTTTCGATCTAACTAAGGTCGATCCAGCGGATTAGGTCGCTTTATCTAAGTGTACACATGTAAGGACTAGCCAGGTCGAGCTGACTTAGTTCAAACTAACGACCGCGTGTATCCGCGGTAAATGTGGCCGAAATACGTCGAAACGAGTGACCAGTCGTTTCCAGCAATTTTTGTCGGAAAAGTTCCAATAGGGATGTTGCATGATTTTTAAAGTAATTTTTTTTATAAACTTTAGGTGCTGGTAAACAGCACTGCATAGATAAAAAGTTCAGGAGACCTTCAGTTTTCTCAAAAAAAATTTATATAAAATGATTTTTGAAACCGTGTTTTTAGCGCGAATGACGTCACAAACTATTTTTTTTTAACAATTGATAACACAGCAAATGCAGTTTGTGTTGATAATGTAACCTATAAATAGTTTGTGTAAAATTGAAAATGAATTTTAATAAAACACAGAAAACTCGAAATAAACCATTTTCCTATAATTGTTTGCGACTACAGTTTGTATTAAAATAAATATTATATTAATAAAAATACAATTTAAATGGTAAACGTTATATTGTTTGCAACTGTCAAATACAAATCAAATATTTAACTGTCAGGTCTTTGCGACGTTGTAAAATTTCTATAAAACGTTCGGGATCACGCGTATGACGTCAGAGGCGTAATCGGCTGACCGATTCATTTTGAATTTCAAATTTGATTTTCTCAGCGCAGACCGCATTTCAAAATTTTTATTTCGGTTATAAATTTCATTTGATATTATTTTCAAGAATTAATAGGAGTTATCACTAAATTCGATACCATGCAACATCCTTATTGTACCTTAAGGATTGATATTACACCTAGAGCCGGAAAAAGGTCAATTTTGTGAATTTTTTCATTAGAAAACTATTTGAAATTTTGGATTGTGAGTTTGACTATCTAATAAGTATACACGATTCAGGAATATTTATAATTTTTATTTAAAAATATCAAAAATATAACATAGGATATTGTAACGATCCTTGGAGCATCGTAAAAATTTGCGTTAACGGTAACCACTGGCGTTTCTTCAAAAATTCATCTGCAGAAAAATGCCAAAACAAAAATTATTAAATTAGATACTATAATCTAGTAACTTGTCATAGCCAAGATTTTGAAAAGTTATTGATTTATGACAAAATAGGGACGTTTGAAAAAAGTCATTTTAGACCAAGAATTAGTAATTATTTTGCCTTAAAGCAAACTAATACGAAAGAAAATCCTATGACAAGTACTAGATAATGTGTGTAGAATAACCACAAAATTCAACAATCGGTTCATTGGTTTTCTTGCAATTTTGGGTACGATTTGAAAAGTAGTTTTGAGTAAAAGCGTTCGAAATTTGAGAATGAATAAATCATGAAATTTGTTAATTTACATGGAATCATTGATACCAGGCCCATAGTGTAAATCTTCTACGGTCGACGGAAATTTTCTCTTCTAAATTTTGTTGTCGATGACCTATTCGACCTTCTTTCGTCATTTGCTTAGCTGCTTTTCTAGCGAGTTTCGTTTCTTGGGCAGCGTATAAATGCGCTCCCGATCCGACCGATATTCCTAACACGTTTATGACTTCCAACAATGAGGTGACACCATTGATGAATGTGCATGTTGCAAGAAATACTGCAATGTTAACAATTTTCGCCTCCTTGTTCATCGTTTTTGAGCTATCTTCCAAATAAGTTGGTCTTCGAGACAAAATGATTTTAAGAGTGCTGTCTGTTGAGCCGTAATGGTAGAATGTTCCCATATAGTTTTTCATGTCATCCTTGAATTACAGTTTCTGCGAATAGCTAAACTATAGTAAACGCTCAGTTTATCTATAAACTTTGCCGTCAGTTTGTTTTGCCGCCGGATTTCAGGCTTATTTATCGAAATGTTGACTTGGCGTTTTACCAGATATTCTTGAGACCTTTAAACTTCAAGAAAATGTAAAAACAAAAATTGATTTTTTTACCATGCTAGGTGTATATCTCCCTTAACCAACTACCCGATTATTGCATTTCCCATTCCGATAATTTAGGAACAAATGCAACGACTTTGTATTGTTTGGCCGCAGTTTAATGTATTTTCGAACAATTTCCAAATAATGAATTTTTTCGTCTTTTTTATTTTTAACTGTAAATGTTATAATGAATGCTTATAATAATAACCGATTCACGATCTTCTATATCCTTAATAGTCATGTGGTATAACTCTTCTCTGCGACATGCTCATACTACTCCTAAGAAAATACATATTCGTAAACATATCCTCGTATTTTACAAGTACTCTAAATTTACCTTATGGATTAAAAATAATTCGTCTGGTGCTTCAATTAAAAATTTATACATTTCATCCTTGGTAAAAACATTGGCCTTTTTAGGTTTATATCCAACATTTTTTCTCTATAGAAAGGTAATTAATATAAAAAACTTGGAAACATCAATAGATTCGTGTAGAAAAATTGTGGCTTTTAACATTGAGGTTAATTTCATCTGTAAAGATTCTAAAGTTTAGCATAAATAAATTCGATTAAATAAATTCGAATTGAGCTAGCCTGTAGCTAAGAATTATTGACAAACTGATGAGACTGATATACAGTCTTGGGCAAAAGTCTCGGGCACCTTTTAAATATCACTATTATGAAAACTTGAAGATTTTCTGAAAACGACTATATAGCACAACCTTCCTGGTAAGAAACTATATTAGGCGAAATAAAGGTCGAAAAAGCTAGAATTTAACCAAGACCGCAATGCCTTGAATATTTAGTATTTTTGCTTTACCAAAATAGTAAAACGAGTCAGTTTCTTACCAGGAAGGTTGTGCTATAAATATGGTCGTTTTCAAACAATATTGAACAGTTTTCACAGTAACGATATTTAAAGGGTGGCCGAGACTTTTGCACAAGGTTGTATGTAGTACTCTGAACGTAATGCCATGTTCTTCAATACAATTTGCAAGTCCAAACCCGAACCACTTTAATAGATTCAAATTCATTTTAAAATTTACATTTATTGGAACATTGTACTTGTTATGTTAGTTATAATTGTATTATCTATTTTATCAAAATACTCGAGTTGATAAACCTATGTTGGTATAAGTAATTTAATTTATAAATAAATAACATTATAGGTACATATTTTAGCAGTACCTATTGAATGCAATCGTTTGTTACATTTTGAACTTGATTTTTAAGATGAAGTTTCAAATATCGCTGCTCATAGTTACTTTGTGGTTTTGCATAATTAATAAAACATTTTCATTGGACTTAAAATGTGGTTACGAGGTAAAACATTAATAACAAAATAACATTTTAATATAAATTGTTAATTTTTAGTCTTGCCATATAACCGAAAAGAATAAGTTAAATGTACATTTAGTTCCTCATTCGCATGATGACGTAGGTGGCTCAAAACTGTTGACCAATATTTTTATGGATGTATGTAATTTTAAACAACTAATACTAATTTGCTTCTAAGTTTTTACATTTTTACTAATTTTTTCAGTAAGAAATGGAATTCACAATTCGGGTGTTCAATATATTCTTGATTCTGTAATTGCTGGTCTTTTGGAAAATACGAACAGAAGGTAATAAAATAAATATAATATGATTTTTTAAAAAAAGTAAAACTTTAAAATACAATTTTAAAATCAACAAGCTTAGTAAACATTAAAATTCAATTTCATTGCATTTTGACTTAATGTCTATTAATATTCACATTATGTATTTTAAAATCACAAAAAAGTGTACAACATTAAAAAAACATTATATTTTTACGCCTTAATGAACAAAATTTTATCGATAAAATACACTGCTGTATTATCAACTCTGTAGTAAGACAAAAACCGTAGCCAACATAACATATCAATGTATTTAATTGTTAATTAATTTTATTTGTGAAATTTTTGGCATTTCAGTTAACGAAATTATTTATTGAAGGCAGTCAATAAATAAAACCATTACTCTGTCCGACGCAATGTTTTGAATGTTTTCAACCCAATCAGGTCTGCTATGTACCACAAAAAGTTATTTTAAAGGTAAACGAAAACCTTAAAATAAAAGTTTTCTTAACATTTAAAGTGTCACCAGTTTGACGTAAACCTTTATGTTATTTCATAACCGTTACCTTTAAAATAACTTTTTGTGATACATAATAGACCCGATTACCTACCAAAATAATTAACAAAAATTAACTTTAAAAAATTAATATATTTAGAAACAAAAAATAGGAAAACTTTATATTATAATACGTACATACATTTTATTTCCTTTATAATTATATACAGTGGCTCACCAAATTATTCATCCACTACATAAAACTTACAAATTATTGCAATAACTTCTACAAATAATGACGAATTATATTTATTTAATTTTAATACATTAAAGCATGCTTTGCAATAAATATAAACAAAAAAATAATGAAAACAAATTTAATTCAAAGGCACTAATCTAATAAACAAAACAAAATTAAGTAAAACAATGCCAATCAATTATTCATCCACTACCAGAAGGCTTACAATTTTTGCTTTTATTTAATAAATTAAAACTTAGTAGGGTATCCCTTTGCAGCTATAACAGTTTCTAAGCTTTGTGGCATGGATTCTATTAATTTCCTAGTTGTGGATTCGGAAATTGTTTGCCATTCTTCCAAAATAACGTTTTTCAGGGTTTCTTTTGGGAAAATGTGCCTCTGCCGTATTATTCTTTCTAATTTCTGCCACAAATTCTCAATAGGATTGAGATCTGGTGACTGGGGAGGGGTTTTAAGCTGTCTTCTCACATGATAGAGCAACCATTCCCTTACAATATAAGCGGAATGCTTGAGGTCATTGTCATGCTGGAACCAATAGACGTTTTGTAAGCCCAATTTATCGATACTAGGTTTTTAATTTTTTATTTAAAATGATCAAATATTGAAACTTGTCCATGGTAGCGTCGATAAATTGAAGTTTTTCAACTCCATTTGCAGCCTTGCACCCCCAAACCATCACGTTTCTAACCCCATGCTTTACAGTTGAGCATAAATTTTCTTTGTTCAGCTGTGTATTCCGTTTTATCCACACTATCTGTTTACCATCACATCCGAATATGTTAAATTTACTTTTAGTACCTACTAAAAATAACTGTTTTCCAGAACTCGACACTTTCATTAACATATTTTTTCGCAAAATCAAATCTTTTAATTCTGTTAACTTTCGATACAAATGGTTTCTTGCGTGCAATTGTACCATTATACCCTACTTTCCAAAGGACTTTACGGGCAGTTTTGGTAGCAATGCGTTTACCAATAATATTTGAAACCTCTGTAGTAAATTTTGACACATTTGTTTTAGGATTACACTTAATTTGCTTCATAATATAATTCTTAGTCTTTGGTGTCAGTATACACTTCCTCCCTCGACTGGCTTTATTTGCAAGATTTCCTTCATTTTTAAATTTATTTATTATGTACTGCAATGTACAATGGTTTCTGTTAACAATTTTTACGGTTTTTCGCATAGATTTTCCCTGACAAACCAATTTATGAATGAATTTCCTTTCTTCAATACTAGTTTCGCTTTTTTTGGGATCCAGCTTAGCAAAATACGCAGTAGAATTATTTCATGCAAGCAATTCTTGTTTATTATGCTTCTAAGCAGTTGTTTAAATCATTATAAAAAAAAATAATCAAGTATTACATTGTAGAAACTTGATAACTAAGGTCTAATATGCTTGTGGATGAATAATTGTTGAGCATGCATTTACGTCATAACGTTCTATTTCTTAGAATTGTGTCTTCCCAAGAAATTCTTCTGAAATATTTTCTTTATATTATTGATTACAAAGTATTAATTAATATATTAAAAATTAAATAAAAGCAATTGGAGTTTTTTTAAACAAAATATTTCAATAAATATTAATTTTTCAGTAGTGGATGAATAATTTATTGAGCCACTGTACGTACATACTACTTGTTTTTTTTTTGTAATAATAACATAAAATTATAAGTATTTTAATATTTATTGCTGGTTACTACTATATACCTAAACAAAATTAAAACTATTTGCTCACAATTTATTATTATTATAAACAATCAAGTACTAATTTAGTTAATCTGTTAAAAGTGCTCCTAAAATAAATATGATGTTATCGATACAAATACGATAAAAGGATATTTAGGGTATTCCCAAAACTCAGCTTGCATAACTGCATTACAGATAATTATTTCGTAATCCTTATACATAAGTGGTTTTTATAACACATACTATGTATATGTTAAAGATTATAATATTGTAATAATCACAAAATAATCAAAAACTTTTTAATTTTCAATACCTCTTATCACACATGCTTATCAAAAATATACTTGCCGCAGTTAGAGTCGATTTCATAATAAATTTTTTAAATATGGTAGGAGTTTCATAATACTACTAGAAATTAAAAACTATATAAAATGGCATATTAACTAAACCCTTAACGACCAGCGTGCGATCACCGAAGTTACTTTTTACTTTCTACATAGCAATTTGGTTGTGGTGATCATGGTCAAGGGTTAAAGCTCCGATTTTCGTCCTTTTAAGGTTAAAGTGCGACTTAAAGTGAAACATAATAAAGTTTAAATTCTTCTAAAGCTAAAGAAGCATTTTAAAAACACCTAAAATATCTAAATTAAGAAAATTTTTAGAGATCTATGACTATGACAGATTATTTGATTTTTTAAATAAATTTTTTTCGTGAAGCACCTTATTCTCTAACGTCAACAAACTAATAATTATCATGATTGATAACATTTTAAATATCTATAGGATAATTTAAACTTTTAATCACTGATGATTAATTAAGAAATATTTCAGTAATTTCTTTTCTCAATTTATTAAAAATAATATCAGATATACAAAATATATTTATTACATTTATTCGTTTTATTAATAATTAATTATTTTATTTTGATTATGATTTTGCAATCTAGGATAATCAACTTTACATTTCGGCTATTTTATAACACAAAGATTATTGTACTTACTATGTACAGTGGCTCAGTGAATTATTCGTACACCTAAGAAAACGTTCATAATCTTACAAAATTTCTTACTAATGACTTTTCAAACTTTTTTATAAATTTTATTATATGCGGTGATACATTACAATTGATATCAGCAAAATTGCAGAAGAATGCAATTTTATCATTGGCTCTGGTGAACTATAACCCCGCCCATCGTAATTACAATGGGCTGTGACAACATTTAAAATACCAGAATTTCGTTTTTACAACGAATTATGAAAGATAATGGTGTAATTAGCTAATAAAAAATTAAAGTTGTGATCGGACAACAAATTTTCGAAAAAATCACTTTTGTGTGAATTCATTTCTGAGGTGGTTGCACTGTCAAAACCTATTCTCACCGCCTCGCCCTCCGGGGCTCGTACGGGCTCGAACGGTTTTGACACGTGCTAAACTCATTAAAACATCCCTTAAGCGGCTCCAACTCGAAAAGTTTGAAAGTTGACGCGACGGATCTCAGGGAGCGACTGGTATCACCCACCACTAGTCACTGTCGACCCAGGCACAGCACACGTACCGCCAACAGAATGACCGCCATATTGAAATTTTACTACACAAAATACACTTACATGTATTTCTTATGGGAAAATTGCAATTTTCAAAATTAAATTGCGGCCTTATTACAAGTCCGATTAAGTTCATCCTGCCTTTAAAGTTCTTGTATTTTTCTGTTCTTTCGTTTGGTTGAACCATTTCTATAGGAAAACTGTACTTTGAGTCACGTTTAATTAACTCTTGCCTATAGTTTTCAGTACTTTTCTTAGTGGAAATTGGCCTTTGTGTTATTTTTCTTTCTAGTTTTGCAAAAATTCTCTATAGAATTGAGATCGAGCGATTGGAGTTGTGTATGAAGTTGTTTTGGAATATGATAGAGTAGCCATTCTTTCAAAATATAAGCACTGGGCGTGGAGACCTCGTCTTACTGGAACTGATATTCATCTTGCAAACCCGATTTATCGACACTAGCTTGAAAATTATTTTGTAATATTTTAAATATTGAAATTTTTCTATTGTAGTGTCAATAAATTGATATTTTTCAACCCCACTTCTTCAGCCATACCACCCCAAACCACCACTTTACCATCCGCATATTTTACAGTTCTTTAGTTCTACATAAATTTTCTTTGTTTGATTGCATATTTTTTCTTCAAACTATTTGTTTACCATCTGAATTAAAACTGTGTTTTATATCACCGACTATTGCACGCGTATGTACACAGTTACCTATGAACCAATAGAAAAATTCGGAATAACTCAAATGTCAAAATTAGAACCAATCCCATGGTAATTAAACGATAAGTTTGCACAAGTGCACTTATCGATAAGTTTATAAATTTTCTTATTACTTATGCAATAGTTCGACAAATATGTGCATAGCAGTTGTATCGATAATTCTGCTAACATGCACTCCAGCTTATTTCTTGAGAAAATTTGCCTCCGCTTCGCATCGTGCAAATTTTCGTCGTAATAAGCTGTCGTGCATTTTAGCCAGAATTATCGGCAACTTGCTATGCACTTAATACATTACTATTGAATATTACTTTTTTCAAAATCTGTATTTTTACCAATATATTTTCGGTAATTCAGGTCTTTTACGTCTGTTTTCTTTAAATACTATATGTAAAAGACTTTTCGAGAGAAACTTGGCCATTATGCCCTTCTTGTGGTAAAGTATTGAAAACATTTTTGGCACATATTAATCTGCTAATTATTGTAGAAACCTTAGCTGTTAATTTTGTACACTTGTTTTCAGATTAGACTTTATTTGTCTCATAATATAGTTTTTAGTTTTGGTTACAGAATACAATTTCATACTCACCCGGGCTTATTTACAAAAGTGGATGCATTTTTATATTTATTTATTTTTGCTCGTACCGTTGAATGTGTTCTCCTAATATACTTTCGGTTTCACGAAGGATTTTTTAACACACCAATTTTAGCACTAGTTTCCTTTCTTCAATGTTGATTAGCTTTGTTTACGGTCTATTGTCACATAATAGTAAATAAAACCCAACTAATGTACTTGATTTTGTTTTGATTTAATGCTGAATAAGCTACTGCATAAGTAATATCAAAATTGCAACTTTTATATTATGAAATCATACTTACTAACGTGTATTATGTTACTGTACGAATAATACTTTGTCATGAATTTGCGTTATCATTCTGTTTTCTTATTTCTACGAATGCAAATCAAGTTTATTAGTTATTTTTACTTGATGATATCAATTCTAATGTATCAGTGCATATAATAAAATTGAAATAAAAAAATTGAAAAGGTATTAGTAAGAAATTTTGTAAGATTTTGAATATTTTCTATGGTGTACGAATAATTTATTGACCCACTGTATGTAAAGTAAAATATTCTTTTCAAATGCCAATAACAACTGCACTCTTTACCCTATTGTTTCTTTATAAGATATACCTGAGAAGAATGACCTATTAATCCTACTAAATAGTGCAATACGTAACAAACAGATACACATAACGATTTATATGATGTATACTCTAAGATTTGGCTTTAAATATAAAAATTCTTATAAATTTTTCTTTACTATTATAGATTCATTCAAGTCGAAACGGCATATTTTTGGAAATGGTGGAAACAGCAAACAAAAGAAAAACAAGATGTCGTAAGGGCTCTCGTGAATTCTGGTCGATTAGAAATTGTTAGTGGAGCTTGGAGCATGAACGACGAAGCGATTACGAATTATCAAGCAATAATTGATCAATTTGCCTTGGGATTAAAGTATTCACGTTAATAATAATTAACTAAGGACAAAATAAAAAATATTGTTTCAGAACAATAAATGATACCTTAGGAACATGCGGAAGACCAAGAATTGGATGGCAAATTGACCCTTTTGGCCACACTCGTGAAATGGCATCAATATTTGCTCATTTAGGCTTTGACGGTGTAATGTTTGCAAGATTAGATTACAGAGATGTGAATAAAAGACAGAAAGAACAAAATATGGAATTTGTGTGGAGAGGTAATCCAAACTTAGGTATTGCTGTTTGAAGTTAAAAGTAAAATTTTACTACGATAATTTTAAACTTTTAGGTGAAAACTCGGACCTTTTTACTAGTGTGGTATATAGATTTTATGATGCACCTGCAACTTTTTGTTGGGACGTTGTTTGTGGCGATGAACCTATTATTGACGATGAAGATAGTCCTCACTATAATGTAAAGAAACGGGTAGGTATTTACTATCATCGTTAGTATTAAATTTTAATAATTTAATAATTATTGTAATTTTATATTTCTTATATCCTTTTATTGCAGGTTGATCAGTTTATTGATTACATTAATAATCAAACGCTTAATTTCAAGACCAATAATATCCTGATCACCATGGGTGGTGATTTTACTTACCAAGCTGCACAAATGTACTACAAAAACATAGATAAATTAATCAAGTAAAGTATATTAAATTGTGAAATATTTCGTCTAAAAATGTTATTTACATTTTAGAGGATTTCAACAATATTACAACGAAACTTATAATTTGATTTATTCAACTCCTTCTTGTTACATACATGCGGTTAATGAATACGCAAACTCAAACAGCTTAAGTTTTAGTTTAAAAACGGACGATTTCATACCTTACGCATCCGACAAACATTCGTATTGGACTGGATATTACACTTCCAGGCCAAATTCAAAAAGGTTTGAAAGAGAGGCTCATAATTTATTGCAGGTTCGATAGCCACATCTTTTGTGATTTTCAATATAATTTGATTGAAACTTTAGGTAACGAAGCAACTGGCTGTTTTTGAAAAACTTAAAGGTAACGATTTTTCTGAAGACTTAACAAATCTAAAGGAAATTGTTGGAATCATGCAGCATCATGATGCCATAACAGGAACCGAGAAACAACACGTCACTGATGATTATGTAAGATTATTAACTAAAGGAATCAGAGACGCAGAGAGGAATATCAGTGAAATCATTCAGTAAGATTTCGAAAAGTGATTGATTTTCAATTAATAGAATTTTTGTTTTAGCGAGCTTTTACGTAAAAGTAATCGCAACCAAATTGTTGATGTTCACTTAGTATCTTGCCTTTTAGCCAATGTCACTTCTTGTAATGAATCAAATTCGAAACGCTTTGTTGCAGCGGTGTACAATCCCTTAAGTCGCGTAATTTCGCATTATGTTCGTTTACCTGTTATTGGCGTTAAATTTAACGTCAGCTTATTAAATGGCAGGTTTTAATATTGATAATTGACCTTCAAAAGCAATTAACTATTTGGTCGTTTGTTTAGGTACACAAATTAAATACCAAGTAACCCCTAGCATAGATAAATTTGATAAGTATCAAGGAATCAATGGGTCAAGGTACGAACTCGTTTTTAAAGCAGAAAATTTACCACCATTAGGTTTACGGTACTATTATGTGGAAAAATTAGATAAAGTAAATAATAATCCAGGCCTAATAAAAGAAGTACCCAATAAGTATTTTTTAGGCAACGAAGTAAGTGACAAACTCTAAAATAAACTTCGCAATGTAATATTGTAACCGTTTTAGAAAATTGGTTTTGACATAAATAACACAACAGGTTTACTAACGAAAGTAACGTTTAACAATATAACCTTTCCAGTTTCGCAAAATTTTTTTTATTACAAATCAGCGAATGGTACCAACGCTGCATCCACCAGTAGAGCTTCGGGTGCGTACATATTTCGGCCTGCACAAGATAAAAGAAATGCAATCGTTATAAGTAAAAATGCAACCATTAAAGTTTATTCTGGAGAACTATTCGATGAAGTTCATCAACAATTTAACGATTTTACTAAACAAATCATTAGGGTCTACAAGGATGAAAACCATCTCGAGTTTAATTGGCTTGTTGGTCCTCTCGAGTATCGGTAAATTACTTCTTATGGTTAGTACAGTTTTTGTTCCAACTATGTTTTAGAGAAGAAAGTGGAATAGAAGTAATTTCGCGTTATTCGACCGATATAAATTCTAACGTTACCTTTTATACCGATTCAAATGGAAGAGGTTTAATCGAAAGGAAACGTGGCGAAAGAAAAACTTTTGAATATACAAACGAAGAACCCGTTAGTGGCAACTATTATCCAATTACATCTAGAATTGTCATCAAAGATTCCGATAAGGAGTTTGTAATTTTGAACGATCGTGCACAAGGGGGAACCAGCTTAAAGCCGGGAGAAGTGGAACTGATGGTAAATTAATTTCAGGTTTATCAATATTAGAAAGTTAAAAGTATATTTGATAAAAAATTTTTAATCGATTATTATGTTTAAATTTTGCGTTAGCTTCATCGTCGACTAATGAATGATGATAATTTTGGTGTCAACGAAGTTTTAAATGAAATGGAATTTAATAGAGGTGTAAAAGTTTTTGGAAAGCACTGTCTAATTTTTGGGATTATTTCTGATAGTAAGGCGTCTTCTGCATCTACCAATAACTATTTTTACCACCATACACTTTTATATTAAAGATACATCTACCGCTGCTCAACAACATGACGTAGCACAGCGAAAATTATTAGCGCCTTGGACTTTCGTTGGAGAATCAATGTCTCAAACAAGAGAAGATTTAAATAAAATACTAAATGTTGAAGTAGGTTACCTATCGTATATAAATTTTTTATTATTTTATTGCATTAATCATTCTCTGAATTCTCGTAGTTTTCAGAAATTAGCCAACCCTTACCAGATAATGTGCAAATACTAACTTTAGAACCATGGTCTGAAAGTTCATTTCTCTTAAGACTCGAACATATTTTCGAAATCAATGAAGATCCAATAAAGTCTCGACAGGTTGTAGTAAATTTACAGGTAAAATTGATATAATCGTTGTTTTAAATAAATTTTTAATATTGAACTAAACACAAATTTTAGAATTTATTCAAATCGTATCAAATATCGTCAATTCAAGAGATGACACTTGGAGGTAATCAAAAAATTGAAGATAACCAAAAATTAATATGGAAAATTAAAGATAATGAAGTTTCGAGTAATAATGTTAAAATAGATCCTGAAACAAAATTTAATATTATTTTGAAACCAATGCAAATTCGGACTTTTGTTATAAATATTATAAAGATCCAACATTCCCATAGCACCACAACTACAACTGTTAAAAGTTCTACTGCCGGCATGAAGATCACATTAAAAGTTTTATTTTTACTTCCGTTATTGTTTGCTTGTTTTAACAATAATTATTAATTTATTGTTCTCCCCTATCGTTAATTATAAATTTGAGAAAAACTTATAACCTTACTAAAACTGCCGAAATTATAAGAGAGTCTTCATAGCCTATTTGGAAGCATTTAAATACTCCTAGATGCGCTTACGTGTTCAATTTAGTACAAATTTTTGTAAATTGTTTCAGTGCCTAAACGCAATTATGTATTTCAGTATAAAAAGTACTTATTGTAATAATATCATTTATTTTTTCGAATAAATTTATGCACTTAATTTTCCACGAGGTTATAATAAATTTTTCTCAAATTTATAATATGTAGATGCTTCTATTTATGTAGGCATACTTTTTATTAATAGTTTCTTACAATTATTAACTATAATATGTATAATTAATTATTACTTAAAATTGAGTCTGATTTTTCAATCGCAAAATTTAAACTGTGGGTAGTCAGTAAGTAGGTTCTCGATAATTGTCAATTTTAAATAAATTTTATTTAAACAAAAACCACTTTTAATTTGATATAGAGCAGGGTACTCCTTACCTAATCATACATCATTTTATAGATGAAAAAATTTTCATCTATTGTCGTGGTTGAAAGAAATCATAGTTACTTCTTGTAATAACGGTTCGAAACAAGCATTTAACTATTAACACAAAATAGTAGATTTACTGAACAATTTTATTAATTAATTCTCATATTAAACCGAGGGGTCAACCGCTAGAGGAAATCGTGTACAATTAACTTTACACTTCACGTACTTCATAATAATTCTCCATACTTCTTCTTACTTCATATAATTCAGCAGTAATTCACGGGAATTCACGTACGTCACCAGTAATTCACCGTACTCCATCAATAATTCACGGTACTGCACCTGTTTCATTGTATTTCACGTACTTCATCAGTATTTCAGAGACTTACCGAGATTCCAAAATTAGTACGCTAGAGGGTGCTCCCCCCAGATCTAGTAGTATATTTTTATCATAAGTAAACTGAAGATTTCCGTTGCCGAAGCACTGAAAGGTGTTCCACATCCCCAAACCCCGGATTAAGTAGTTTATTTTTATCAGAGATAAACTGAAGACCTCCGTTGCAGAGATCCCACTACTCCCCAGGAGTGTACGGAATTTATAATTACGCAGTTTATAATTAATTGTCAGATTACGAATTAAACACATTTACTTGGCCATAGCTAATTTTAATAAACTTGAGATATGCTTAAATATTTAATTCACTTTTAATAAAAATAAATTAGTTAAACCGGGGGTCTGGGGTAAGGAACACCCTTTAGTGCCTCTGCAACGGAGATCGTCAGTTTACTTTGATAGAAAATAAACTACTGATCCGGAGGGTTCTACACGTTTTGCAATGTCTTTATTCCAAAATTTGTGCACTGGAGGGTGTTCCACACCCCAGACCCCCGGATTGAGTAGTTAATTTTTATCAGAGTAAACTGAAGATCTCCGTTGCAGAGGCCTTGGAGAATCTTACACACTCCCCAGACCCCCGGATTGAGTAGTTTATTTTAATCAGAAGTAAACTGAGGATCTCTTGTTGACGAGGAACTGGAGGATGTTTCACACCCCGGATTGAGTAGTTTATTTTTATCAAAAGTAAACTAAAGATCTCTCGTTGCAGAGATATAACTAATTTTAAAAAGCTTGAGGATATGCTTATATATTTAATTCACTTTTAATAAAAATAAATTATTTAAACCGGGGGTCTGGAACACCCTCCAGTGCCTTTGGAATGAGAGAACATTAGTTTACTTCTGATATAAAATAAACTACTTAATCCGGGAGGGGGCGAACACCCTCCAGTGCCTCTGCAACGGGAGATCTTCAGTTTACTTCTGATAAAAAATTAATTAATTAATCCGGGGGGTCTGGGGTGTGGAACACCCTCCAGTGCCTCGGCAACGAGAGATCTTCAGTTTACTTCTGATAAAAAATAAATTAATTTATTCGGGGGTCTGGGAGGTGTGAAACACCCTCCAATGCCTTTGCAACGGGAGATCTTCAGTTTACTTCTGATAAAAAATAAATTACTCAATCCGGGGGGTGTGAAACACCCTTCAGTACCCAAATATTACAATGCAGGCAAACATATTAAAAGTTTGAAAATTTAGTAGAAACTCTCAGCTACCGTTTTAATTTTTAAAAAATTATAAGATATTCTTAGCGGGAAAAAGGTCCAACCCAAAATAAAGAATGCACAATAGATTTAGACTTTTTGAATTAAAATTTGCAATGGAAGCGGATTGATGTTTATTAACTGGTGCTGTGATTGATGCTGTTTTTTTTAAATTTTCCGAAAAAATAAAGATTTAAAAAATGTTTTACTTAAAACACTTCTTGTAATTGATTGTCTTGAATTTAGTTTTTGTTGTGTAGCCATATTTTAATTTAATTTGTCTTGAATCCGATTTTACCTACTTTACACGTACTTCATGTATTTTACCATTACTTGTGTATGTAATTCACATGAGATTTCATGTACTTCATAAGATGTGTTCAAAAAACTTCACCAGCGGTTAACCCCTCGTATTAAACAGATTAAAAACTTCCACTGTATTTCCCAACATAGTGTCTGGGTCTGTCGTTCCCGGGATATCAATGTTCAGCTTTCATGCCATCGCTTTGGCGGTCTTCCCTGTGGTCTTGTGGTTCTTTCCCAGCATAGCCACTTTTCGTAGTCGGCCCTCCGTCATTCTTTTAACATGATCTCTTCACTGCCTTCTTCTACTCCTTGTCCATCTCACTACATCGTCTATCTCGAATAAATCTCATGTGCGTGAAGTTAGCCGTGCCATTTTTGAAAAATTAAAAAATAAAAGTTGTGCTCGATTTGTACTGCTTTGTGCCGTAATTTTTTTTAATTTTATTTTTTTCGGCTTTTATGGAGACCGCGGATTTTGAGAGTGAAAGTTATTTTTAAAAATACAATTTTTTTGTTTACGGCACAAAGCAGCACAAATCAGGCACAACTCGGCACAACTTTAATTTTTTTATTATTCAAAAATGGCACGGCTAACTCCCATTGATAAAATACATTTTTGGCCATAAAAATTTTATTTTTCAAAAAATAATTTTTTTATTTACGGCACAAGGCAGTGCAAATCAAGCACAACTTTTACTTTTTATTTTTTAAAATGGCACGGCTAACTTCCACACTCAAAATCAGCGGTCAGGTACGGTCAGGTGAACGGCTAATAATCAAGTTAGTTTTATATTAACTTATTTTACTTGTGGCGGTCGGTTCGACAAATATTAAAATGGACAAAGATCCGTTTCATTCAACTTGGTCATCACGTGGTTACCAAACTTGCTATAGATGCTTTTTAGTGGTTTATCGTGAATAAACACTTGCTTCTTACCCAAGATAATCCTAATATTCTTTTCTTCTGGTCTATCTTTATTATTAGTATAATCGGTTATCGAAACATTGCGTCCTGTTAATTAGACAATAATTTACATTTTCTTTGGTTTTAAATTAATGACAAAAACTTACCATTTTTGAATTCATGTTAATCAATGTAATTAATTTACTTTGAATATTGTTGTAACTTAATGTTAAAGTAACTTTTAATCTCTTTTATTGTTCAAATTTTGATGTCATTATTATCTTAAAATATTGAATTATTTAAAGTAAATATTTCTATTTGTTTACTATCTAAATTTAGGACTTTTGTTAATATTTACATAAGGTCAAAGTGTCTGTTTGATCATTAAATACTTAATTACCTTATGGTTTTTAGAATTAAGGTTAATCAAGGTGCACCTATGTATTTCGATCAGCTACCCTATTTTTAGTTTATGTACATATGTATATCAAAATTATTTTTTACCATAGAACTTTGTTTTATTGTAACCACAGAACTGTAATATTGTGTGAATTATTTGTTAAATTATATACTCGTATTTTGTTTATATTTGTTTTATGTAAAACCTTTTCAGTTTCTTCTTTCCAGCAACAACCAAAGTAAGAATGCCCGCGATATTTTTTCACTTCAGTAATTTTTTTTCTATTAATCGTTTACAAAAAGAATACATAAAAAGAAAATTTAGGCAGCTAAATTTTGTGCTTTGAAATAATAGATGATAAAAAGTATTTATAACATCAAAGATCTATAGTTCAGAGGTCACTAAATCTATGTTTGATTATTTTTAATCTCTTTAAATTATTGGAATTTACAAAATGATTTAAAATACGTATTACACAAATTTTAACTTCTTATAGAATAAGTACAAAACGTTCATACGATTTAATATAATTAATTATACCTACCGACATAAATAATAAAATTATAATGCTTAGGTCTGTACTACGTATATAAAATTTTAAGTTCAGTAAAGCATCCTATAATACATATTATTGTACTTAAAATAAATGAGAAACTGATAAGTGGTTTTGTACGCAATAACTTATTTATCATATTCGAATTTCTTTGTTAATTTTACAGTATAAATTGTTTGTATCTTATCTGTAGTTCTTCCTGACACTGGGCAAATTTGTTGACCACAAAATAAGTTAGTTGGTTATAGTGATTGGTGAATTAAACTTACGTCATTCGTTATTATAAAATTTGACACAAAAATGGTCAGTATAGATTATTTCGTAGTTAAATTATTATAGGCATATAATTTTGAATTAAATTTTCGTTATAAAAATTATTTAATTTATTTACAAATAAATTTATTTGTAAAAAACATTTAATAAGACAAAAATCTAATCCACTCGTGCCTTTTAGTTAATTATTACCAATTAATACAATATATTGACTAGAAAAGTTAATTTTCCAGTATCTGTTATAGATCACATATATAGAAACATAACATGTTTCAAGTTTTAAATACCAGTTTCAAAGAAACTCAACCTAATCATTTTTTTTCAATTTTCGATTTAGGTACCAATATAATTTTATATTTTTAATTGTATGCCATATATTTAATTTTCGTAACATTTAATTATGCAACATTTTTGCATATTATATTCGTTACCTGCTAGTATTCGAATACTAGAATTTGTATCTACATATAGGTAAATTAAAGTTTAATCAACCTGGATAAGTACAAAATTATATGTATAATATTTATCCATTAAATTTTTCACTACTAAACAATATTTCCTAGATTAAAATATAACAGCATTAAAGTTTGTACCCACGATAGTACTTTAATAATGGGATAAATACATAACATTTCTATTTGCTTTTCTAAAAAATATAGATCTCCGTGCTCTACTACTATATACCTAACTAAAAATTATATGACAAAAATTTTGAATTTGATAAAATTTTGACGTTTGCTTTTGTCTTTTTGCCATTGATCTTTTGTTCATTGCTCTAATTCAACTGTTGTCGCAGTTTTGAATACTCGATTTTCACTGGAATATTCTTTTGACTACTTTTCTACTATTTTAATACTTAATTTAAGAAATCGTCGGCAGATGTAGCATTTCATAAAATGTATCTTCTTTTTTATAACTAAATTAATGAACTCCAATGTATTGTTTGTAGAAGGAGTATGATACGCGATATCTTTATACCAATTTTGATGGAATATAAACCATTTCAGCTCCAAGTTCATGAAGTACTTGTAAAATACATGAAATACTTGTGAAGTACATGAAATACTGGTAAAATACATGAAGTACGTGTAAAGTAGGTGAAATACGTGTAAGTATATTGAAGTACAAGTAAAGTATCATGAAGTTAGTAAATTTTTGGTAAATTACATGAAGTTGAACCTAGCTTATGCGCATGAGCTATGGTCAATGTGTATCATAGCTAAGACATGTGTTCAATAATAATTATTTGATAGCAAATTAACTTACATCAGTGGATTTTCTTAACATTTTTTTATCTTAAACGTTGAATAGACCTTTGGCGGTCATTATTTTACTAATTAAAAGTTTTGGTAGTTGCTAGTTAAGCTAGTTTAGATTTCTTTAGTTAATTTTGTAATTTTTTAGTTCATTTGCTTGAATATCATGGAGGTATGATAGCTCAATAAAAACTTTGGTAATTCATTGTTTCATCGTGATTATTAATTATATTGAAGGAAAATAACGTGCTTGTCCCGCTTTTAAAAAGTTGAAAAATCGATTATCTATCTGTTCTCTGTTCTCTGTTACCTATCAGTTAAAATACATTAAAGTTAAATTGACGAAATAACCAATCAGGTGTTTGATTTGTTTTTGTTTTGTTGGTGTTTGGTTACTTTGTTGTGGTCTGATTGGATGGGATTGAATAAGGTGCATGTTTTCAGCCCTCTCCATTGTGAATTTTTAATTTAAAAAGTCTAAATCTATTGTGCTTTCTTTATTTTCGGTTGGACTTCTTTTGTTTTTGAATTATTTAGCACACCTCAAACCCCCAATTTAACTAATTTATTTTTATTAAAATGAATTAATATTTAAGCATTTCTCAAGTTCTTTAAAATTAGCTATGGCCAAGTAAATGTGTTTAATTTATAATCTGACAATTAATCATAAACTGCATAATTATAAATTCCGTACCCCTAGGGTAGATCTCTGCAACGGAAATCTGCAGTTTACTTTTAATAAAAATAAACTGCTCAATCCGGGAAGTCTGGGGTGTGGAACACCCTCCAGTGCACAAATTTTGGAATAAAAACATTGCAAAACGTGTAAACCCCGGATCGAGTAGTTTATTTTCTATCAGAAGTAAACTGACGATCTCCGTTGAGAGGCACTGAGGGTGTTCCACACCCCAGACCCCGGTTTAACTAATTTATTTTTATTAAAAGTGAATTAAATATTTAAGCATATTTCAAGTTTTTAAAATTAGCTATGGCCAAGTAAATGTGTTTAATTCATAATCTGAATATCTAATTAATTCATAAATGCATAATTATAAATTCCGTACCGCAGGGGTACGGAATATAACATAATTATCATTTGTTTGGTTGTTTTTCATTTTATGCAACTTTTTTGTATCGTAATAATGACTATAAAAATGTCACGTTACCATAGAAACGGCCAAGAGAGTATTCTGACATTTCCAAATAATTATTATTAATTATTCGTCATAATAATTATCCCATTAATCGGATTCGCTACCTGTGCCCGTTACGTTTTAAAATTGTGACGAACACAAACGACACATACAATATATAGTTAACATTACTTTTGTAAAATCGGTAATATTTTTAACACGTAAAGTCTGTGAAATACCGATGAAGTACGTGAAATACAATGAAGTATCGATAAAGTAGGAGAAGTACCGTGAATTATTGATAAAGTACGGTAAATTACTGGTGAAGTACGTAAATTCCCGTGAATTACTGCTGAAGTATATGAAATACAAAGAAGTATGGTGAATTATGATGAAGTACGTGAAGTGTGAAGTTAATTGTACACGATTTCCTCTAGCTCTAGAAATACTTTTTATTTGGAGATAATTGTAACGTATCTTTTACAGCGGATACATGCGGTCGTTAGTTCGAACTAAGTCAGCTCGACCTGGCCAGTCCTTACATGTGTACACTTAGATAAAGCGACCTAATCCGTTGGATCGACCTTAGTTAGATCGAACTATATCATTGCTTTCAGTTTAAACTAAAAAACATGTATACACCTATGCAATAAAATTAAAAGCAAACTAGCTTAGATCGAACTAAGGTTAGTTCGAACTAACGACCGCATGTATCCGCGGTATAATGTCATTTATTTGTCATCTGTCAGTTTTTCACCACCAATGCTTCATTTTTTTTTAAACTTTGCACCTCATATGTGCCCAACACCTGATTAATAGCATTTATTGATTTTTCTTTGCTACTAAATCTAGAAGTTTTTGCCCAGATACGTTGTCTTTTATTTTTTTGAATTTTGTTAGAAATTGAATCAACTGCTTCGTTTTCATCATCGCCATAATACCTCTATATTTGTTGCCATTATATTAAAGGATTGAAATGTAAAATACTCATTATAGAAAAATATTAATTTAATATAGTATCTTAAAAAAACAAACACTAACATGAAAATTGTTTTATTTCATTTTAGATTTTATTAGTATACTCGTATACTGATGATGTTTAAAATACTGATCATTTTTTTTAAAGACCGACCATATTATTTAAACTACTGATTATTTATTGAAAATACTGACCAAAAATATTTTAAAATACTACTCAAATTATTCTTCTTCTTCTTAGTCGCTAACTCGATTTTGAGTGTCGTGACCCTTCCTATAGGGGGGCTTTCTTGGCTAATTACCTCGGTGGGTAGTCACTTCCTTCCGAGGGAAGACGGTCAGAATAAATTTTTTACTCCTCCCGGGCTCGAACCGGGTATCTCGGTTTGGTAGTCGACACACTCAAGTGCCAGACCATGACCGTCTTCACTCACTACTCAAATTGTACAAACCAAAAAATAGAAAATTATAAAAAATTTATTCGAATAAGAGAAGTTCCAGAAGTCTTTCAACTCAATCAAGCTTGCAATGAAATATTTTTCGGCTTACTTTGTATTTGAATGATTTGGTCTATTATTTTACATCCCTTGTTATACAAATAATTTACTATTCATATAATTTAATATAATACATATTAGTTTATTTAACTCGATAGTTATATTATAATTTTCTAATTATTTCTGTAGAACCCATAAGCTAAATTTATCTTTAAATAGAATGTTCACAAATAAATTTAATAAAATAAAAACTATTTTCATTTTACACATTATGATCTAAATATTAGCAATAAACTTATATTATTAACTAGAAAAATACCAGTGTTTTATAAATTTTTCTCGTGTAAAAGTGTCAAAAATTATAAGTACGCAACACAATGGAGCCGCCACTTTTGGTTTTCTTAGCTTTCCTGAAGTTTTGAAGTTATCCGTTATCTACTTGCAAAAACCTGTTTATCTTTTTAAGTTTAGACGTAGGGGGCATTCCATGAGGGAAATTGTAACTTAGTTATTATCCGCGTATTTTAACAATAAAAGAGCGTAAGTCCAAGATCTTTTTTTGTATAGTTATTTAATGAAATAGCAAATTCTAAAATTTTTATTCGGACATAGTATTACAACTTTTGGATGCATATCAAAATGAAAACAATGACAATTATAAAACCACACATTTATTTATATTTTCTCAGAACTACTAGACGTTTTGGATTTACACCTTTTTCGCACTCAGCGATTTATTTATAATTTGAGTGATAAAAATACACTACATTAATGCATACACTTGTCTTCATCTCTTCCAAAGACACTTTCATCACTCAGTGAGTAAAAGTAATCTAAGTTGTGATTATTATCATTAATTTGATAGCATTAGTAGTCATGTGATTTTCCCGTATAGGTACTACATCTACTGTATAACCTATTTAATTGTCATTATTTATATTTGCACCTTTTTTATCCGTTTTTTTCATATTTCTATAGAGAAAATAGAGATTATAATGTAGAGATTATATTTTAGACCCGTTCAATAAAATTTTGCGCAAATCTCGTCAATTTTATGTGCCAATTAAAATACCCAGTTTGGCACTTTTTCACTCTCCACGTCAAATCGCCACTTTCCGCTCGTAATTTACACATCTGAAAAAGTCTATTTTTGCCACGGAAAAATATTTTAAAGAAATCGAGTTTTGGTCTTGGAAATGAAGAGATAGCTCAAGTAGTAAATCATCTTTTAGGTACCGAAAATATATACGCATACTCCTAATAGTTATCACGAATTGATTATTTGGTAAATACCAATTTTTCTGAAATTTTGTCAACAGATACAGACTGGTACGAGACTTGATGATAACGTCACTGCAAATATCCTATCTTTATTTACATTTTAAATTATATTGATAAATACTATAAAAGTCAAAGAGCAAACAATATAAATATTGCACCATTAATTGATTAATTGCCAAAATGACATTTCATCAGTTAAATTTCTGAAATTTTTCTACCACCGCCATGCCATAATTACTCGATGATGGCACTGAGAGCTCAAAGTAATTAAAATATTTTTATCTCACTTTTTGACGATTGTGTATCACATTATGCTATAGTATTTATCATAATTGTTACATTTCCGTAAAAGTTCTCTAAGTAGATACTATCTAATGCATTTAATATTTTTGTTTTAGGATACGAAATTTATATGTTATGTCGTATCGATTATGCTACTAATAATCAAATCGTCAAACGAAGTTCCATCGTGTTCGTATGGTGCAAGAGGATCTTTAACTTCGACGTGTATTGAAGCAGGAACTAACTATTTTCGTACTACAAACTACAGATTTGATAATTTAGACGAAACGGTGCAATGCATAAATTGTAATTTGGCCACAATAGAGAGCAACAGTTTTGATATATCAGGAAATCAAATAAAAAAGTTGAATTTAACCAATAGTAAAATAGTTACGTTGAAACCGAAATCATTCATCGGACTCGTTTTCATGGAAACATTATTACTGCCAGACAATAAAATTGTTAGTGTTCCCGAATATACATTTACAGGAATCAACAAACTATCGTATTTAGACTTGCAAAACAATTCGATTACGGCTCTAGTACAAAACGGTTTTCGAGAATTGGTAAATTTAAAAACATTAAATTTAAAATCAAACTTAATAAAAACTATCCAAGTTGGATCTTTTAATGGATTGAGTTCGCTAGAAACTTTGGACTTAACGAACAACAGCATTGAAACAATTCAAGACATATTTAATAATTTAACTAGCATTACGGTGATATTATTAGAAAATAACAAAATTGTACAACTTACACCTAACGATGCAATTCCTCTGTATAGTCTTGTGGAATTAAATTTAGCCGGAAATAACTTAAAAATTATAAATTCCGATACATTTCTCCATTATCCAAATTTGGAATCTCTCAATTTAACTGGAAATCTTATCACTTCTTTAAGTCCTGGCGCATTTCGTGGTTTATATTCGTTGGATTACTTAGACTTAAGTCATTGTGCAATAAACGAAATTGGAAAAGGAGTTTTTCAATATTTGCGACAATTACGTTTATTAGAGTTGTCCTACAATGGATTAACACATTTCAATCCCGGCCTATACACAAGTTTACCGGAATTGAGAATACTGAACGTATCGCATAATTCTATTTCAACTTTATACGAACCTGGAGTTTTCAAATTAAACAATTTACACACTTTAGACTTATCATATAATTCTCTTCAAGATTTGGACTATAAATTATTAGTTGATTATTTGCCGAGTTTATCGAAAATTGAACTAAACAACAATAAGTGGCCTTGTTACTTGAGTCAAGAAATGGAAAAGTATTTTAAATATGATAATTTAATATTTAATTTGGGTGCAGAATACGAAAATGTAAAATGCAACAGTACGAGACCGTCGTCAAACCTAAAACCTCGTGTACCAAAACCATCAGAAGAACACGACGATGACTCTTCTCCTAAAACTGCCCAATTAGTACAAGAGTCAAATGGTCACGAATACGTTTTATACATTTTTATATTCTTATCGACGGCAGTAACAATATTTTTATTTTATTTGCAATACAAAACTCAAAAAGAAATTAAGCAAATTTTAGGACAATCAAATATATCGGAAGTTCATCTTTTATCTGCCCAAGATGAGTAAAGTATGATCAATTTTGTGACTCAATAATTATGATGTAAAGGAATTTATATTAAATTATATTTTATTAATTATACAATTTAGTTTTTTTATTATAAAATCTACTTAACAATGTACGAGATACATAATATGTGTTAGTTATTACATTACATAATAAATTATAATTGATATGTATGTACAATGTACTATGTACACCAGTGCCCTCGATTTGTGTCGGAGGTACGATCTGTAAAAGTGCTACGCAATTCGAATTGACTCAAATCGAATCATATTTTTCCAAAAGATTCCATAGTAATTTCTTTTCTCACAATGGTAATAAAATCACATATTATGCTAACAAAAATTTATAATTTAATAAAATATCAAAAAAAATGATAAGTCAAGTTATGTCTCATATCTTGACATTTATACATACACACGCTTTCCGTTGATATTTCGGAAAGAATTTTTAGAACTTTTTGCATTTTTAAAAATTTAATTTATAATTTTTTTTTAACTTCTCCCAATTTCTCCAAATCTGCATCATCTGGCTCTACGTCAAGTTACTTGTACTGCTAGTATGTATAACCCTGGGGGTCTTAGACAAAATATAGGCGGCCACCGATATCGTCATGACAAAAAGATATCTCAACTCAGTCGTTACAATTTAACTCATCGCGGAGTTACTTTCTGTTTCAGGAATTCTGAGCTCGCCTACTCAAGTTAAGTACACGCTGTTGTTTGGATGTATTCTACAAACGATCGCTTTTTTAGTGTCCAGCAATAGTTCCAATGTTAATAGCTGTAGGAAGGAAGAAGGGGACCTTCTACCTTCTAGGAAGAAGAAAACTTTTTACCTTCCGACCTTACCTTTTTTAAAATAAGGGTAAATAGAAACACCATTGCAATAATACATCCTACAAATTTATGTGAAGAATAAAAAGCTCAAAAATCACTGAAAATCATCAATCAGGTCAACTTCCTACTATATATTTTTATGCTGCTTTCCGGCTTCCGCCTGTGGCTTGTCCTAGAGCCTACCAAGTGGCGACTTTCCTAATAAAATAACGTTCAATTTTCCGACGTGGTTACGTAAATAACTGTTCCTTTACTTAAGAGGAGAAATAAAATTATGAATATAAGTACAAGTGCTAAAGACTTTGGAAAAACGTAGGTATGCTGATATAATCCGAAAGTCAAAGCTGGTCTAATGATCTAAAAATTCAAAAAATTAAATAAACAATAATAATATTTTAACGAAATGTTAAAAATCGTATGAATGAATGTGTAAATGTAACCATTCCGGGGCAAGAAGCGATCGATGGAGGTCCCGTCACCACCTGCTGCTGGGGTTTGCTAACTGCCCTACTTAATATCTTTGCTTATCCGATATAAGTGGGCCAAGGGCAACATTTATTTCGCAACATGATTTCCTTAAAATTATCATTTAATTTAACCTATACACTATTCATTCATTCGCACTCTTATCTAATTCTCAATTAACCTTTAAATTCTCATTTAACAAGTTATTTGAATTAATTACAAACAGTGAATGAAATTTCTTTGATTATTGATAAGCAAGAGAAGCCATCGATATTGACTCATACGGTAATTAATTTTCTTTGTTGTTTGTAACTTTTTGAGATTTCAGTAGTACTTGTCTAATTTAATTAAGAAGTAAGTTTTTCCAAAGATCAGGTACATATTATTATTCTTCTAACTTACTAAGGTTTATAGGCTAATATAACAAAAGTTAGTTAATATAATAAGTTCGATTCAATTCAATGGAAAATTGAATGTAACAAAGGATTTGCCATCATCGGGTAATGACGAAAACCGGTCACATGATATGGTTTATGGGGTCCATGTTACAGACCTGCATTTGTATCCTATGGAGAAGGCGCGGCATTGGCTGATGTTTTATGCTACTGCTTTGAAGAATGTATTTGTCTAGATTTATCTATCACGAATCACGCGACTAAATTCAGTGTTTTGATTTCAAATTTTAAATTTAAAACATAAATTTATCAAATTACAGTCGATGATATTATGTTAAAATTTGTTTTATCATTAAATATTATTATAAGTGTAAAAATTAAAATTAAAGTACAAAAAATATGAACTAAATTAATTTTAAATTTATTCTACAAATTAATTTAAACTGGAACTAATTAAAAGTAATATTTATATTTTGGTATTTATATTTTAATTTATTTATATTTTAATACAAAAAATGTTAAATTTATATTTCCTATGAGAAGATGTCAATATTACAAATGTGTTCTGCTAATTTAACATTTCGCATGGTGTATAATAGTATGTTATCTGACGAAATGTTAACTTACAGTCGATGTTGATTCATGTACGACATCAAGTGGTATAACTAATTCGCATATCTTGGATAGAATTTGCTTAAATTCTTCTAGATTTTGGCATTTGTAATACTTAGGTTGCTGTAGCATATCACCAAATAGAGAAAGCCAGGAGATTTAGCCTGGATGAGCTAGGTGGTTTTCATTCTTGGCTATAAATACTCAAATTATTTATTATTATTATTATTATAAATTATTACCGATGATGCATTTTGAAAGTGTGGAACATGATTTTTGTTGTTAGGAACATCGTTCAACGAAACAGTGCAGATCCTATATCCTTCTGTGAATTGTCGCTTGTAATATAATTAATTTCTCAACTGAAAATATTATTTCGTCACCACGGTTCAATGATGAGAACATCTTACTCCTTTTAAACCTTTTCGCATTTGTAAGCAATGAACTTTTCTTCTACTATATAGGTTTTATATTTTATTTAGTATCAGAACATCCTACTAGGTTAGTACTATGATTTAAAAAATATGAAATTTTTTGCTGCAAAACACCGTTTTAGGAGTTACAATTTGCAAAAGTTTTATGAATATATAGTACTTGTTAGCAAGTTATTTTTTTTATACTATGTATGTAAGTGCCGGAAAAATAATTTGCATCTTGCATTCAAATGCATTAAAATCCTATTATTAATTCATTATAACTAATGTTTATACTCTTTAAAATGTAAATTCAAAACAAAATTGTTAAAAGATAAGCTACTATTTTGAATGATAATAGTTTAAAAATAATTCTTGAAATACCAGCGTGAAAAAGTATTGGCACGTGTACTATTTTATCAAGTTTCTAAACGCCCAAATAAGCAAATGTGACTTACCTTGTAATCTTAGAAAGGAGAATCACCGATGTGCTGTATATGCATAAAATACTTAGTTTTTGTTTAATTAATCTAAGGTAAACTTGAAAATGGGTCGCAAAGTGAAACCACATTAACCGAAAAAAATTGTTATTAAATTTATAGAAGGAAAAAAAGTCATATTTTGAAATTGGTAAAATAGTAAATAGAAGTAAATTTACAGTAAGATTCATAATTAAAACTTTTAAAGAAAAATCTAGAAAATGCATCTCGAAGTGGTCGTCCACAGAAGTTAACTTCCAGAAACATGAGAATTATTACCAAATTCGTCAAGAAGTCAAATCAGAGATAGCAGCACAGTTGAGCCCATCATCAATTAAAAGTAAATCCATCAGACTTTCGAAAAGACTTAGGACAGAGGGTTATAGGTCAAGATATACAAGAAAGAAATTTTTAATAAGTAAAGTAAATCAAAAAAAGAGAAAACAGTTTGCATACGACTATCAAAAAAAAAATTTTAACTTCTGGGACGATGTATTATGGTCGGATGAAAGTAAATACAACATTTTTTAAAGCGATGGGCGTGTTCGAATTTGGAGAAAACCAAATACTGAATTTGATTTTAAAAACATTCAAAGTACTGTGAAGTTTGGAGGTGGGGAGTGTTAGTTTGGGGCATCGTCCGGTGTGGGTAAACTTGTGTTTATAAATAAATAAATAAATAAATAACTATCTTTATTACATCACGAAAGAAACAGGTACAATTCCAAGATAATCTGATGTAAAGGTGGAGATCAGCATATTATGCCGGTTTTCATCTCAACGCTCGGTGTGCCGTCTATCATGCGAGAAAATCATCAACTCTGTATAACGGCTGTTCGATCATCATATCTTTCATCTTCCTTTTAAAATTGGTTAGTGTAAGATGTTTCAGGTCTTGTGGCAGCTTGTTATACAGTTTTATTTTCAGGTTTTTGTTTTCTGAGCATTTTAATCGATATCTTTCGATTTTGATGTCATTACGATGTCTCGTGTCGTGTTTATGTTTGGCCGTGTTTTGTAGCGTTCCTGAATCGCATCTTGTTTCCACTACACTGGCGTATACATATGCCGAAGGAAGGGTCATTACACTGAGGGAGCGGAATAGTGGCTTGCAGTGCGTTCTACTCGGTACACCCTTCAGTACCCGTATGGCCCTTTTCTGCACGGTGAACACCTTCTTGATTTGTGCATCCGTGCCCCATAGAAGACCGTATACCATTCTAGCGTGAAACATAGAATGGTATACGGTTTTCTGCTGCCTCTCCGGCCGTTTCTTTTATCCTCTGTATAGCAAAGATAGCTTTCCCCAAGGACTTGATAAGATAGGAAACGTGGTCGTTCCATGTTAACAAGGTATCTAGGATTACGCCTAGGTATTTTGTAGAGCTTCTTTCTTCTTGTTCGGTTCTTCTATCCATAGTGAAAGTTTGCTGCTGCGTTTTTTCAGGATTCATTAATAACCTGTTGGATGCAAACCATTCCATAAGTTTTCCTAGCCCTTCTTGTACTGTTTCGTCATTTTCCAACGTGTAAGCTGTATCATCTGCATATAAGATGATTTCACCTTTACAGTTGATGGGAGATCGTTCATAAAGAGAACAAAGAAAAAGGGCCCAGGATGCTTCCTTGCGGTATTCCACAGGTTACCTTCATCTCTTCGCTGTGCTCTTGATTCCAGAAAACCGTTTGCTTTCTGTTATAAAAGTATGATCTGATCATTTCGTGTGCCTTTCCTCGTAGTCCGTAGTGTTGACATTTTTCTAAAAATATTTTATGGTCCATCATATCAAATGCTTTGGACAAGTCACAAAATGTGGTATGACACCTTTGTTTCTTCTCCAGCATGTTGTATATGTGAGACATGAGGCTCATTATTGCATCGGTGGTGTTTTTCCGTGTTGGTACCCAAATTGTTTATCTGAAAAATTTTGTGTTTTGCAAAATTTTAGGAGTCTGTCATATAGAACTCTTTCGAATATTTTAGACATAACGGGTAGTATTGAAATTGGACGGTAGTTATTTCTATTCTCTTTGTCTCCGTTTTTGAAAATAGGGATTACTTTGGATCTCTTCAGTACATCTGGAAAGTTTCCTTTACCCATACACTCGTTGATAATGTGAACGAGCACATTCGATATCTCTTTTCGTATCAGTTTTATAATTCTAGCATTTAAACCATATATGTCATATGTAGACGTGTTCTTCATATTTATGATGATGCTTTCTATTTCACTTTCATCTGTGGGTGCTAGGAACACAGTGTTCTTCAAACTCCCGCTCGTTGAATTTAAATATTGTGAGGGTTTCGTATCCACCTGTGGAATTCTTCTGTGAAGGTCATGTGTCGCCGTTGCAAAATGGATACCAAAGTCTTTTGCACTGATTGCTGCACTGTTGGAGGAATCTTTTATTTTCTTTAGAATATAGATGGGATAATGGATCAACACGTTTATGTGAATATTTTACAGAAAAATTAAAAAGTGCACAAAAACTAAATCTTACAAAATCCTTTTACTTTCAAAGTGACAACGATCCGAAGCATTCGGCCCATTTAGCTCGTATGTAGGTCGCCTATAATGTTGCACATACCTTGCTTACTCCACCTCAAAGCCCTGATCTTAACCCCATTGAAAATTTATAGGCTGAATTAGAGAGAAAAATTAGAAATCACAACATTACGAGTAAACTTCAATTAAAAACGGTGTTATTAGAAGAGTGGACCAAAATTAGTCCAGAATTTACTCGTAAACTTGTTCATTCGATGCCACAACGTTTAAAAGAAGTGATTAAAAATAAAGGACTTCATACAAAATATTGAAGGTTGCAATATTTACGTTTAAATTTTGAAGTGTTAATACTTTTTCACATTTGTTTTTAGGAATTATTTTTTAATCTGTTATTATTCTAAATAACCTATTTTTAAACAGTTTTTTTGTAGTATTTACGTTTTATATACTACAAACCATTAATTATAATATAATACCTTATTGATTTTATATTTTGTTCAATCAATAATTAGATTTTATTGCTATTGAATGCAGGGTGCGAATACTTTTTCCCGGCACTGTATATGTGTTATACTATATTATAGTACTAACTACAATTAAAATACAGTGATTCGTTAAATTAATTTTAAATTTATTGTATTAACTGATGTACTATATGCACTTTGGTCACGTGAGCTAATCCGGTATTGAAGAATCCACGTGCTGCAATTTTATGCAGTGCAGTACGCACAATGCACTTGATTTTGTTGGTTGAAATTTTGTTTTACGCTGTGAACGCGCACCAACACCATCGTTCACATCGATTTGTAAATAGATTTGAAACGCAATCGGTAGAATCTAAATTTGATCGAATTTTAGTTTCCGACAATAAAACTGGCATTTCATATAATCCATATAGCAAGCAACATCCCGGGTAAGTGTAATTTTAATTTTTATAATTTTTAAATGATAAAATAAAATACAGGTGGCATAATATACATAGCCTTATTAATATACTCTGCCTTATTAATAAACTATCAATAATTATTAAACTGTTTAAATTAATAATATTTCATTCGAAGGCTTTCTATCGCTCCTGTTATTAGATAGGTAGGTATACATAATAAATAATTATGAATATAGATTTTATACAGGCACATACCACATAGTACATATTTCGTCCAAGACTGTAATATTTGAAAAATAGTACCTGTTACGGTTTCGAAAGCTAAAAAGTTATTTTCTCTTCTACAATTATTAAGCATTTAGCTAAGTGGTGGTATTTCATACATTATTATTTCTACTCTTTGCTGCGATGATGCAAAATTAATCCGTTTTACAACAAAGTAAATAATTCAAAATCTCTTCTTTCAATTTAAGCTTGATTTATTACAAATGTGATTGATTCATATTTATGCATTCAAATTATGCTATGGTATAGGCAAACTCTTTATAGCTACTAATATATAAGTACATAATATGAACCACTGTATGCAAATGGAATTCCAACATACTAAATATTTTATTCTAGCTCACGGTCAAGTCCAAAAGAGCAAAATAAGGAATTTGGAAATAAGTCGATACCTTTTTGTATGTATTTAATACAATCGAGAATTGATAATATTTAAAAATTGTAAATATTAAAACTAAACTTTTTATATATGACATGAATAATTTCCAGTACATACATTAAACAAAATCTAGTATGTATAAGTAGGTACCGTATCTAATATAATAAGATTCTTTTTACGAAGCTTATATTAACTTAATTAATTTTATTAAAAATAAAAAATTATAAAATAAATAAATCCGCATTAAGTACTAACATACGTAAATGTATAATCAAAACTGATATTAACAAAATAAAAAAGTATCTAGAACCGGTCCTAACCAAATTAATTTGTATATGTAATCGCATTCCAAGCCACCCTAACTACAAAATTTGATAAATAACGTGGTTGGAGATGAAGTATTCGTGGACAGCTTAAAAAATAAATTATAATTATAGGCATACAAAATTCAAAAGTTTGCATTGAATATTTGCAGTCAAAATTGGAATTAATATTCGCCCACAATGGGCATCAAAATCCAGAAAGACAACTCGACTGTCTACAACTTAACTGTCAAGTCAAATTTATTATGTATATAACATTGTCTTATAATAGACAGAAATAGGCAAATTAAATTTGTTTAATTAATTCCACTATTGCTATTATTTTAAACCAGTACTTACACTAACAACTAGGTATATACTTTGTACTATGTACAATGTAATATAATGTAAATATAAATAAAAAAATTCTTGTATCTCTTAATTCCCGCATTGCCTCTTTGAATAATTATTAGTTTTTGTAAGGATATAGTACTTCCCGAACCTAATTTTCTTACATTGGAGTTTCTATTTTGATAATTGTAAATATATTGCATTAGTAAGTTGAAGCGGCAGGTATTTTTTTATCAACCCTAATCTAAATTTTTGATTTTAATAGTTTTGGTTAGGAGTCAGGGAAAACAGAAAAACATGGTTATCCTCGAGAAGTCGGCAACTACCATTAATGTTCTAAGTTCGGTATGAAAATTTTATTTTTCTTGGATAACACTTTCATTTAATGCCACTCCCGAAATAGCGGTATAACTATACATACCGGATGTTCATTTTAAAACTTCCAGCAATTAATATCTCAAAAACCAAAAGTCAGATGAAAAAATGTTTCGAATGAAAGTTGTATGATAGCGAGGGGGACAGAATATGGCATAATTGTTTTCTTAATTTATTGACCTTTTCAAGGTCATTTGAAGGTTAACTTTGGATTTTTAAATGGCACCTTAATTTTTTTTAGCAGATTCATATTTTACATGAAAAAATAAACAACTTTTGTTGGAAATTTTTTTTTATCCCACATTAGGATTTTCGAGTAAGATGCGTTGAAACAAAATAAAAACATTATTATCGTTTAAAAAGACCTTGAAAAGGTCAATAAATAAAGAAAACAATTATGCCATATTCTGTCCTCTTCGCTATCATACTAACTTTCGTTAGTTATACAATTAAATTCTGTATAAAAAATCTAATGTGAAAATCGACATGACTTTCCGAACCTTGCAGCTAGCAAACCAATTTAAGAAGCATTATACATTTTTTGCAGATCTATCTCATATCTGTACAGGATGGGTACATTTTAATGTTTGTTTGGGAAACTTGTTAATTATCATCATCTGCACGTGATAGACTTGTAGTCTGTTACGCCACTCTATAATCTTGGTCTGTCCATCTTTTCTTTGGTCGATCGACGTTTCTTCTGCCTCTAGGTTTATATTTACAAAATTGTTCGTGGTATACGCGTGTCATCTGTTCTTTCTAGGTGCTGTAACCAATAGCTTCTATATTCTTCTAAACGTTCACACAAATTGAATATTGTAAGTTCGTTTCTAATGTCCGTATTGCGCTTTCTGTCGATTCTCTTATACCCAGCTATTGCTATATTAAGAAATTTACATTTGCTTCATATTTTGAAACTGATTTTACTAACCCGTAGAAGTACTCGTAGCAAGTTTCCGATCTGTAACCCAATCGGCGATCACACCAAGTCATTGCTGTGGTTATTTGTGATGACATTGATATCTTTATTAAAATTCCGTCCTTATAATCAAGTAACGATAGAATCGAGACAAAGGTTAACACTATTTTTGCAATTATCGTATTTTTTCAGATTGTTAACTTTGGGTTCACATTCGGTCGAAGCCGAATATAAATTTAATCGTGACTGTACAAAGCATAATCTAAGTTTATCGAGTGCATGAATAATAATAATTATTGCAATTGAATGTTAAAAATGCAACAAGTAAAAGAATACATTTTAATCGATATATTTTTAACCGTTTAAATCATTTTAATCAATTTAATTATTTGAGTTACTTAAGCAACTGGGGCAATTGTAAGTAATTTATTATCGAGAATACCATCGAGACGAAAACATTTTTTAAGGATATTCTTAATGTATACAAAACTTATAACGCATAAAAATCGAGTAGTATTTAGAGTAGATTGTCTACTTAAAAATTAAAAGTCACGTTTACGTATGTAGGTAGATAACATTGCTGCAAATAGCTTTCAGTTTCAAGAAAATAAGTCTTCTCCCACGCCTTCGTATGCTCATACCTACATATTCGTGTTTTATTTGCCACACAATAACCATTAGCAGGGCCAGAAGAAGACGGTAAGTAAGGTATGCTAAGAACCAGGGCGCTAGCACAAGAGGGGCGCCAAGACAACAACAAAAATTATTTAAAGATAAAGGTATCAATTTATCAGTGTTTTGCATCAGGACGCCAAAGACCTATTATCCGGTTCTGGCCGGTTTGTAAATCGATATAATTTGTTATGTTGATGCCGCTTTAAGCCCTCGTCCTGGTGCGCATATCATAGCGCACCAAATGTGGATAATATCCGACATTATTGTGGTATAGGCCAACCAAAGGTGTAAATTATTTTCCAAAATAACCACCCGGTTATTAAAAGTATTTTTGCCTGCTGAATAATTATTGTGAAACCACATCATAGTGCTTATCAGTGTTTATTCTTTATCCTCCTGCCTTTAACCTATTTGTTCCATTGCCCAAAGAAAGGGGGAGAATGTATATATGTATTATATACATACAATACGTATATGTAGTATATATACATAGTTATACAGCCGTGCTCAAATGTAGTAAGCCACCTTTAAAATCTGGTATCATGGAAACGGTTTTAAAGATTTTTTGAAAACAACCGTAGCGCAGCTTGGTCCGATCAAAAACTGATGTGTTATAATGTTTCGCTAAACCAATATACAAAATATTAAGATTATTAGGGCCTTGATTAAATTCTATCTTTTTAGACTTTCTTTATACGCAAAAATAGGTGGTAAATTTTGCCAAATTTTTTTAGTAGATGAGAAGGTGCAAATATGGAATACCATTTTGTTTGGTATATAAAAAATTTTGTTAGCAAATAGAATTAAACCAAATTTAGGTAAAAGTTACTTCAGACAATTAGACACCATAATCTAAAAGCAAATGTGTAATTAACTAAAACATTTTACAAAAAAAGTTTGAAAAAAATTACAAAATGCCTACCTAAGAAAAGGTGGTGCAAATATGGAATACATTAAATATCTAAGAAATAATTAAATAACTTATTGTTCCTAAAACTTAAACTAACTATAAGGGTTAGATTAACATATTACTTGCACCAGTCGCAAATATACTCGTATTTTTCGGCGCTTGCACACTCATTATGAGCGTATTATGAGCATGGTGGTATGGAATACTGGTATTCCATATTACCGACAACCAATGTCATCAATATTTTAGGCTAGATCTACCCTATCATAACAAAAAACTAAACAAATACAACGTTATCTTAAACTTTAGTTTATATACAATGGCATCGTAACAAATATTTAAATAAAACGTGCAAATAAAAAAATTAGGCTTGCATATTCACTTACGTGTTAAAATTATCAATGTACGAAATTCACATGTACACATGTGGTAAACTAAAATCATACTAAAACGGTACGGGGTGGATCGCCTCCAATAAAGATGGCAAGCGTTCACAAATTTAGCCGATTTTCGACCGAGGACCTTACTTGGTTTAGTCAAAACCGATGTATTCCATATTACAAGCATATTCCATATTTGCACCTTCTCCTCTACTAATCATTACAAACAAAAGAGTCTCAAAAAACATCGATCAGAAACGTGCCGTTTTCGAATTATAACAAAATCAAAAATTTTCGATTTATTAATAAAAACTGATGACTGTCCACTTTACAAGTACAAATTGTAGTATTTCCAAAATAAACAAAATCTTCATAACAGCACCCTTGTAAATTCAACTGTTTAAGACTTTTTACCAATTTTATCGAATTTTTTTTAAATGTGTGTTTTTTAAACTTTTGATGTGGTTATAATTTGAAAACGGTACGTTTCTGACCAATTTTTTTCGATACTTTTTTATTCGTAATGATTAGTAGGTACTACATAATTTTGATAAAATTTATCAGCTATTTTTGCGTATAAAAGAAGTCAAAAAGTAATTTAATCAAGACTCTAATACTCTCAATATTTTGTATATTGGTTTAGTAAAACATTAAAACATATCAGTTTTTGTCCGGACCAAGCTGCGCTATGGTTGTTTTCAAAAAATCTTTAAAACCGTTTCCATGATACCAGATTTTAAAGATGGCTTACTATATTACTGAACCCGGCTGTATATACGGGTGCCCTCGTGGCCGTGGAGAACCTTTGAGGTGATGATAAAGGACACTTTTTTAAGACAAATTTTCAAATAAAATTTTTGTTCAAGTCCAAGCCCTTGGGGGATACCTCCCTTTAAAGCAATTTTGTGAATTTCTGATTTCAAACGGTCATAGCTCCGATATTATTGATTTTTTATGCTTAATAGATTAGAACTAATAGCCCAATTCGGGTAGAAAATTTAATGGGCTATAACATTAATCTACTAAAAATTTTTAAAAACCAACTGATTTCACAGAAAATCCTAAAATAATCAACAAGGTCGGTACAAATTTAATAGTCATACAGGGTGTTTCCGTGTGTACGGTAAATCTTTAAGGTTGTGATAAAGGACACTTTTCTATGACAAATTTTCAAATAAAATTTTTGGCCAACTCTCAATGGGGGGGCAAGTTTTATTTTTCTTTTTTCCTGCAAATCCTGTATCTTTTAAACGACACTATTTACAAAAACTAATAGCTCAATTTGGATAGAAAATTTAATGGGATATAATTTTAGCCTAGTAACATTTTTTGGAAAATCAACTCATTTTACAAAAAATCTTTACAAAAATTTTTGCTTTGCTTTACTAAATAATTTACGAAAACATAAAATCAAAATTTTACAAATAATGAACAAGCTCAAAAAATTCCTTCAAAGAGGGGTACCCCCAAGGGTTTGGATTAGAACAAAAATTTTATTTAAAAATATATCTTAGAAAAGTTTCTTCTATCACAACTTCAAAGATTTACCATGTACACGGAAACATCCTGGATGACTATTATATTTTTTGTACCGACCTCATTCATTATTTTAGGATTTTCTGTAAAATGAGTTGGTTTTCAAAAAAATTTAATAAACTAAAGTTATAGCCCGTTAAATTTTCTATCCAAATTGGGCCGTTAATTTTTTTGTTAGTAGTTTAGTTTAAAAGATACAAGGTTTGCAACAAAAACGAAAAAATAAAACTTGAAATTTTTTTACATTTCTTCTTTTAATTTAATTCATAACTCAAAATCTATTTATCTTAGACAATAGGAGGTTATAAACTAATTTGTAGATAAGTAAATTGTCTTTAAAAAATCATTAATCTATTAATACCATAAAATTAATAGTTACGGTGATATGGCCGTTTGAAGGCAGATATTCAAAAAATTGCTTTCAAGAGGGGTACCTCTAAAGGGTTTTCGACTTGGACAAAAATTTTATTTGAAAATGTGTTTTAGAAAAGTGTTCTTTATCACCACCTCAAAGGTTCTCCACGGTCACGGAGACACCCTGTATCTATTACAATACTTAAATTGTCTAATAAATTTCTGTACTTATTCCATTTTTTTAATTTTAAGGTGAATTTGAAATTAATTGTAGGAATATTTTTCTGAAAAGGTCATAAGATAATTATAAAAAAAAAATTGCTTTAAAAATGCTTTATTTTGTCTTATGAGAGTTGTTTTTGTTAAAAAAATAGCGTGTACAAAACCGGGCTAATATTAATATATTTATTTGTTATTTTAAATGCACATTCTACGATCGAATCAGATTATACTTTGAATTCAAAATAAGTACTATATATGTACATAATGTGGTATCTAAGTTTTTACACAAAAACTTCTCTTTTGTGGCAGTGAGAGATGTAAGACAAATTTATTTATTTTTGTGCATGTTTCCATAGAGAGATGTTGTAATAAACTGGAATGCTTGCGAGTACTTAAATTTCTGTAAAATTCTGGAAATAAATTATATAATACACAAATTACTTAATGGCCCTTTACTCTTTGCTATTGGTATTTTTGTTAAAATTTTATGATATGTAAATATGCGCTAAAACCACTTCTATTCAAATTTAATCCTTTTGTTTTAATAATATGAAGTATTAATGAAATGTTCCTTTTTTGCTCAAGACAACAAACTTTAAGATAAAATAAAAAAATAGATAATGACTTTCTATAGTTTTATTGTATTTTCTGTAAATTACATATTATCTTACTCGTACAATACAGATAACCCTTGTAAATATACCAATAAAATATTAATGTAAATAGTTGAAAGTGTTATGAACCTCACATTGAAAGAAATCAGTGGCGTACCTACATATTTACCTTCTCTAATTATTTATTAATTAATCGTAAATGAAAACAAAAAAAGGTGCTATTCAAATCATACATTTTCAACACAGGATGGATACGACAAGGAAAACCGCCGGAAGTTGTGTTAACAGTATAAAATCGAAAAATGTTGTTATAATATATTCATTGATTCATCTTCATATTATAGACTCGGCTACCGTATCGTCCGGATACATTACGATTCATCCACTAAATCCATATTTTGCGTACTTACTACACATACTATACTACTACTCTTATTATTTTTACTGATATTAAATACATTTTGTTTTTATTGCAATTAAAATAAAAAAATGTGTAATGTCAAATAATAATTTAAATTGAAATTTGGATTTCTTATATTATAATAATATAATCCTTTTTTTAATTTATCCTTTTTTTTTCGTGCAGAAACAAGAAATTGAGATTTTAATGGATTTACACTTTTTGAGGTCCCCTGAGTAAAATAAGACCATTTCCAAAAAATGTCTGTGATGGTGTGTATGTGTGTGTGTGGTCAAATTTTGTGTGCAACCTACAGCAAAAACTAATAGAAATTTTTAAACAAAATTTTGGATTTTTTATCCTTATATTGAGACTTAGTGCTGATTAGATTTTGGCTAAAATTGATTCACGGGTACTATTTTTTTTAATTTTTTTAAATTTTATTATTTAATATTAGTTTTTAATTAATATTTCAAAAACTAATAGGAATTTAAAAACAAAATTTAGGATTTAGCATACTTATGTCGAGATTTAAAACTGATTAAATTTTAGTTAAAATTGTTTTATGAAAACTATTGTTTTTTTAATTTTTTAGGTTTTATTATTTAATATTAGTCTTTATTTAATATTTTAAAAACTATGAGGATTTTCAAAACTAAAATTGAGATTTGTTATGTTTATAACAGGAATTAGAGCTGATTAAATTTTGGATAAAATTGGTTCATGGAAGCAATTTTTTTTAAATCTTTTTATTTAATATTAGTTTTTATTAAATATTTCAAAAACGAATGAGAATTTCAAAACTAATGTTGGTATTTTGTATCTTTATATTTAGGCTTAGAGCTGATCAGATTTTGGGACAAATTGGTTAATAGAGAATATTTTTTCTTTTTATTATTAAAAATTATTTTTTTAATATATAATAAAAGTATGATAAAGTCATGGGCATGGCCACATCCGATTTTTTTATTATTTAATATTGGTTTTTAATTATTATTTTAAAAATTACTTGGAATTTCAATACCAAATTTAGAATTTAGCATACTTATGTCGAAATGTAGAACTGATTAAGTTTTAGTTAAAATTGGTGTATAACAACTATTTTTTTTTATTTTTTTAAATTTTATTATTTAATATTAGTCTCTATTTAATATTTTAAAAACTAAAAAAATTTTCATAACCAAATTTGAGATTTCCTATCTTTATAGTAGGAGTTAAGAGTTATTTAAATTTTGATTAAAATTAGTTCATGGAAACTATTTTTTTAAATCTTATTATTTAATATTAGTTTTTAATTAATATTTTGAAAAGTAATAGGAATTTCAAAACTAAATTTTGGATTTCGCATACTTATACAGAGATTTAGTACTGCTTAAATTTTGGTTAAAATTATGTTATGAAAACTATTGTTTTTCTATTTTTTTAGATTTTATTATTTAATATTAGTCTTTATTTAATATTTGAAAAACTAATAAGAGTTTCAAAAGCAAATCTGAGATTTCTTATCTTCAACGTAAGAATAAGAGCTAATTAATTTTGCTTAAAATTGGTTCATGGGAACAACTTTCTTTAAGCTGTATTTATTTAATATTAGTTTTACAAAATATTTCAGAAACTAATAAGAATTTTAAAATTAAATTTGGTATTCGTATCTTTGTATTGAGATTTAGAGCAGATTAGATTTTGGGTCGCTGACATGCTAGACAACTTCATGAAGCTGGGTGGTAATGAAATATGAGCATAAAAGTTTATTTTCTCCACTCACACCTTGACTTCTTTCTTGCAAATTTTGTCGATGTCATACCGTAAAGAGCATCAGGGCGAAAGGTTCCATCAAAACATTCTTCTTCTTCTTCAAGTGCCATACACTTTACAGTGCGTAGGCGATCAACCTTTAGCCGAAGCCAAGCTGATTTCACTAGGTAATTCACCTAATTAATGAGGTGGTTTCCCGTTGGCTTCCCCACAGTCCAAAGATTGATATGGGACCTTCGATCACGTTAATTAATTCGACGCGACCAGGGCTTCTACCGCGGTCTCCCGCTTTTTAGTCGGCCGGTGTATACTTTACGCTATACTGCCGATCAAGACGTTAAAGAAATAGAAAAATGGCATATTTTATCTATTTATTAAAATTTAGAAAAATGTATAAAAATGCGTTAAATTCAGTTTTTCACTTGGGTATTTTGGAATACACACGCTTTTTGTGAAATTTCCTGACGTGTTAGAAAAAAATGGATTTTATTTTTGAAATCAGCGCTGGAAAATACATAGAAATTAGTTATCAAAGTGCAAATAACTTTTAAAAATATTTTTTTTGCATGCCTGTGAACAATTTTATAATATAAAAAATAACTATTTTTTATTCTATTATTTTTAGAAGACATGTTTGTACATCGCATAAAAATATAACATTTCCACTGACAACCCAGGAAAGTTTTTGCAAACCAGTATTTAAGAAGTACTTACAAAGATGTCACAACGACCAATTGTGTACAGGCGTAAAGTAATTAATTGTTGATGTTGCGTCTAACTAAAATATTATGTAGCCCAAGTTATGTACATATAAATACTATTTACACTTTAATTTGTAGATTAACGTACGAAACTTCTTATAGAAATGTGGTGACCACTCAAATTAGAAGTCAAGTTATTTATATGTGTTGTCCAGGATGGACGCAGATCAGTAATGGGAGCATCGGATGTCATAAACGTAAATTTAACAATACACATAATATTACAGTCTTTACCAACATTTTAATACAATTTCAGCTACTTGCAACATAAAGTGCCAAAATGGTGGATATTGCGCAAAACCAAATTTGTGTTCATGCTCTAAAGGATTTATGGGTCGTCATTGCGAATTGGATGTTAACGAATGCAAAGAAAATAAACCTTGTGATCAAATTTGTCTCAACACCGTTGGCAGTTTTAAATGCGAATGTAGAGAAAATTTTACACTTCAAAATGACGGACAATCGTGTCAAAAACAAGGTAAATACGCGCACATTGACATATAATAATTATAAATTTAGTACATTATCGTATCTAAATACAATAATCATATACCTAGTAGCTGACTCCCTGTTCTCATTTTTCATGCCCCTCGATTGTATGCTATTTCTTCGTCCAGCGACCTTTCATCGCTTTTTTAATCCTATTACAAGATTTACGGGACCTACTTCTCTTGTTTTTTTCCAGGTGGTTTTCATGCAAATATGCGTTTAGGCCAACACGTCTCTTCCATTCGTAGGAGATGACCAAATCACCGCAAACCTCTTTTCTCTATTTTGTGAATAACAGCTCTAATTATAGCCGACATCATAGTTCTTATTTGTTTATTACCAATTCGCTAAATTCTTCACACCCCAGCACTCCTCCGCAAATAATCCATTTCTACTGCCTCAATTCCTCATTTATCTTCCCTTTTAATGGCCCATACTGCACTACCATAACACAGCACTCTTTCAACCATTGCTTGCCCGACATTATATATTATCAAGAAGAACGCAACAACAATGTTCACAAAGCACACACCTGAGTACAACTAATCTCTTATCTATGCAACTAATGCAGCAATGTTGAAACATCGCGGCGCCAAAGCCATGTTTGTGAGTTCGTACGCCAAAGCATTGTACGCAGATCGAGTCAAAATTTGTTCAAACTAAACCTCGCAACCCGAACTACCACTGTAATTAAAAAGTCAAGTTTTCAATCACTGGTTTATTTTTAGAACTAATTACATGCATAATAAATTGTTACTTTACCTGATCTATAATTTTATTACAGATGGAAGTGGTTTTGCTTTTGAAGCTAAAGATTTAGAAAACGATCTTCTTGACAAACAATTATTTAAATTGGAAATGGTTCGTATATAATTATAACCCATTAATATTTTTCTTAAGACATTATGATGAAATACTTATTTTATTTTTTAATTAAAACGGTAATTTAGTTACTGGTAAAAAGTCAAATTCACGATCAGGAATTATTAAAAATGGAACGGAAGATGGGGAATATTATGGAGGATCTTGATTTATTAAAATTAAACTTGAAAGAAACTGTAGGTTAAACTAATAAGTTGTTTTCTGAACAGCAACAATTAACTTACTTAATTTTTAGGAAACATTTAAAAATGAAGTAGTTCACTTGAAAAGTATTGTTAATCGCATAGATAAAATGATAAAGAAAAAAGATAACATGCCAAAAAAGTCATCGTATGGACAAGCAAAATATGGAGTCGCAGAATTTGAAACAAGAATTTAAACTTTTAGAAAATTTGCGTCAACCGCTTCTCTCGTAAATTGGTAGTATTAGTTAGCAAAATTACAAATATAAGTTAATTTTATAGCAATAAATATGTTGGCGATTACTGAGATAAATAAATATAGTTATAAATGTAACAAATCACCAGTTTTCGTTGCTGAATTTCTGCAATAAAAGCAGTAGCCTATTTGACTAAAATAGTTATTTTGATGTACATATTAAAAGTGACCTCTTATCCTGCCAGTAGAGAATTTTATAGAGCAAGGAAATAAATTAATGTAGCAATTAAAATGAGTGAAAAACACGTTAAATATTGTTCATACCTACACAAAAATAGTACGTATAGGCTTTAATCTCATTTAAATTAGATCAATTTGTGGAATAATAGAACCAACAATATAGATTATGCATTATAATATTTAAATTAATCTAAATAGTTGTATTTCTCTCAATCTATTAATATAAAATTAGACACAATCTGTTTTATATTATTATAATTAACTTTTTCAAATTTGAATACATAAATGTAATATCAGCACCAAATAAAAATATTACCTTAAAATTATTATTTAAAAAAATACCATACACATTATGCAAATAATAAGAACCTTTCCAATATTAGATAATCTCGAGAAACGACAAATTATAGGAAATAAAAATTTTGTTATCACATAAATAAAATTGTAAGTTTAATCAAATAATTATTATTATTATTATTATTACATAAACCCTAAACTCATAAACAATAAATTTCTTAGATAATTTTATATTAATGTAACTAACAAAAATACAATAATAATAATGTAATTCTCCTGGATTAAAATTCTAAATAATATAGAATAAACAATATTGTTAGCTAAGTATAGTTCTTATTTCTTTGTGCATATGGCATAGAAAATCAACATAACTAGAAGAATTATCCAATCCACGATCCTCTACCAAGAAATGTTTAAATATAGGTTCAAGCTTTTCTCTTTGTCTCACCAACGTTAACTAAAAAAATAACACCTTTACACCTGGATTCGAATAAAAAAATTAACACTTACTCTCATTCTACGATGTCGCTGGGATTTTACTTTTTCTATCACTGAATGCACCGCTTCGGATAAGGGATTATCCAATTTTGGTATTGTTACTTTATCAACATCAATTTGTGACGCAGATTGCACACCAAAAACTTGTTGACAGAAAGTTGAACTTACATTTAAACCTATCCATAATAGCATATATATGCTATTTTCTGTTTGAAAATGAAGAAAAAATTACAATACAATTTTATTACTTAAAAAATCAAAATAAAATAAACTTACCCAATAAATAAACACCATTATCTGACATTTTTTCAACACTGCACCGAATTTGGTCAGGAATTTCGTCGCCATCTTCTGGTTGCAGGTCATGCAGAGGTATTAAACGTGGATAAAAATATGATACTGAAGTTGGAACGTCCATTATGGTGACCACTTGCATCACAAAAGATCTATCGTCCACCGTTATATCGGAACCTGCAGAAAGGAAATTTAAAACAAATAGTTCTAACAAAGCGTTGCAAAACTCACCACCAGAAAGGGCATCGCTCTTTAACAAACAATTGACATACAACGGCATAAGCTTCATACACTCAGGCAAGATTAACTGTCCCGAACTGCTAGGACTAGCGCAATTTTTACGATAATTAGCTAAAATTTGAGCGCCTCTATTAACTATATTGTCTTTAACTGCTTTAGGGTTGTTCTCCAATAATTTATAAACCGATTGTTTAGCAAAGAAGTTTATTAAAGTGTCAAGGTCACAACTTCTGTATAAGTCCGCCATTTGGGAACAGGTTTTAAGAGATAAATTTAGCACTCTGAGTCGGCGTTGACCAGAACATGAAGTATACAAAAGAGCAACTTGAATATAAACACCTTCTTCCTCTGTGAGTTTATCATCGTGTTTAATTTCGACGGCTACACCTTTGTCACAATCTATAGACCCTAATTCTATATCTGTTGTATTAGACATGTAAAGGTGTCCATACACATCGGTGGGTCTGATACCGGTTGACGTTCTCACTCTCATTATAGCATCGAAAGCAATAGGTTTGTTAACATCGTTAATAACATCTGCTATTAGTCTTTCGCCATCCAAATCTCCTTGGAAGTAAGTGTACTTGAACACCTCGCCACCGGACAAACGCGAAACTTGTCCAATGGTGGCAACATCTATGTAAGCATTATTAAACAAAAATAAATCTACACAACATCCAACGGCTACACAATCTTGTCCCAGCTTATTGTAATCTTGATTTTGAGGTGTTAAAACTGTCTTTTCTTTTTCGGTACCCAATAATTTGCGATCATCACGATTCTTCAATTTTCCAGGTGCTTCAGCTATCGGAAGAGAAGAATGGAACACAAGAAGTTTTCCACTACAATCAGACGCCTGAAACACAACAAGAAAATATAAAATCTTTGGTTACGTTTGGTTACTCACTTTAAGAGCTTCAACGCCGGCTAGAATGGCAGGCAACAGTATAGTTTCAGTTTCACGAGTATCTGCAAACATTATAGGTATTTGCTCCATTAAAGCATCTATTACAATTTCAGACTCTTCAGGTGTACACAAAAAGCCATCGAGTAGTGGCATAAACATATCTCGCAGGTCGCCCACTACCATCATTTGCGGTGCAGCCAAACAGCCCTAAATAAATAGCAATAATTATAACTTTTTCAAGTTGATAATGCGTGTAAAAGAATCAAAAATAAAAATTTTAAGCAGTTGTTTGTAGGGAGGATAAAACACCCACAGCTTGATTAAAATATAATTTTTGTTAATTATAATAAAAAAACAAATATTAATAAACAGGAGAAAGTTTGAATAAGTTTCGAGTTTTCAATTAGTTACAATATTTCCTACAAACGAACAAAAATAGAAACAAATTGAAGCACACGAATTAATTTTAAAACTACATATCACGATGGACAAGAATTTTGTGAAATATAGAGATTACTTACAAATGGCGTGAATTATGAATTTATTCAATAAACTGTGAAAAGGTGTAAGCCTACAAGTGGCATAAAACCAAAACAAAACCAGTGAAAGTTGGTCCTGTTGAATGCAATTCTAACATACAAAAAAGTTTGTGAGCAAAAGTGAAATAGCCGCAGAGCTTAATATTTTGAAAACTTCAGTGCACAATATCATTAAAAACAATATAAAAATACGTGCTTATATGAAAAAAAGAAAAGTACATTTGCTAATAATGAAACAGGGCAGCCAGTTGTGAAAAATGAAAGAGATTGCTTGCATAGCACTTTGGTGACAACATAATTTTTTCAGACAAATAATTATTCTCATTACAAAATTATCACAATACAGAGAATGACTGAGTGTATACTAAAAGTATGAGCGATAATTCTATTCATGAAATGGTAATTGAAAAATTTCAAAATAAATACATTCAGCCTAATTTACACATTTTTTATTTAAAACAAAATGTTTACATTTGATAGCTTTAAATAAAATAAAATTTAAAAAAATAACACCCATATCTCTTTTTCAACATTCACTGTCTTTCTAACGCCAAGTTGCAGCATTTTGAAAGGTGCCCCTAAAGATTATTTTTGACCATTGATTTTAATTTAATCAAAAAACAATCTTTAGCAATTTGATAGTTAATTAGCTTACTTTTCTCTTAAATGTAAGATAATAGAACTATTTAAAAAATTTACCATAAAAATCAAAATTTTCATTAAGCTCCGTTTAGATGCAACGATCAACTTTCTAAAACAAGTTTATCATACAGTTCATCTAAGCATCTAAACATAGCTTAAGCTTTCGGCAATGGAAAAATTTAAAGATTCAAATCTTCTAGTTGAATTTTAAAAGTTAGTAAACTAGACTGTGGCAGAATTTTACTACCTTCACTGACATTTATAATTTATACAAAATTTGGGGGGACCTATTCATGCCTGCTCCAATAGTCAAGAATTGAGAACCGATCAAAGATTGATTCTTATATTACCAGTTATTTTCATTTCAATGGTCTAATTGGTATATCCTAAATTGACAAATTTCCAGATTTGATCTTTGACTACTAGTACAAACATAACAGTTGTTAATATTAAAATGTAATTTAAAAAAAAATTAATAGGTTAAAAATCTTACCTTGATATTATAAAAGTGCACAGTACTGTTGTAAGTAATAAATCCAACTCTCATGTTTGACTTATCCATACCTTGATCAATAGGTAAATTTTTAATAATGCTCTTCATTTGGGAACATAACAATTTAACCAATCCAGATTTAATGTTATTATAAGAAACATCTATGATAAATACAAATGCAGGTGGTTTTGGAAAAGTGTTATTACGGCAATAGTCTTTGGTTGCCGTTAATTCGTAGGTTCCCAAAACTAGTTCCGGCCTCTCGTACCGATCCATTCGTTGACCAGTATGATCTAAATGTTGAAAGTACTCAGGAGGAACGTCGGTAGTTGCTTTACAAAGTAAACATTGAAATCTTCTACCGGCATCTACAAATTGCATAAAGGGGCACATATAGGCCTTGCAACGACTGCATCTCACTGGACCCAATTCACCAAAGTTTGCAACCGGAGGTGGATACTCTTCTTCGATTGTGCGTGCCATAGGACTTATGACTAAACCAAATGGAATAGAGGTTTGCTTCATGAGATCCTATTTGCCAAAGTGTCAAAATTTTAATTTTACACAAAATTTTCATATTACCTGCGTTATGGGAACGTTGTACATGGTCGAGCGTACAAATCGTGGACTTGCATTGCCTTGATCTTGAACGACAAACTTTGTCGTCACTAAGGGTGGAACTAAACCTTTTTGATTTGTACAAAAAATTCCTGAACGCGTTTTTTGATCATCCTGCATTACTTGAATCTGAAACAATAATTCTTACAATTAAAACCAAAGAAAACGTTTTTGATCACAACTTACCGGACTTGGCATTTGATCAGGATCCAATCTTTTTTGTTGAGATGCCGCATTTTGTTGATAAGGTTGTGGATAACCGGGATGTCCTCCAGGGGCACCGTGTACTGGCATTGCTGGATAGTTGGGCATTCTGCCCTGTCCATTTGTATAACCTTGCAAACCAGGGGGAGGTGGCATGTGTGGCCCACCTTCTCCGTTAATGTTAGGTGGTGGCATTGGCCCACCGGGATATTGTCTTTGGGAATCCAAAGACATGTTTTGCATTTGATTGGAAAGTTGATAATTTTGAGTAGGATAAGTAGATGGAAATGGAGGTTGACCTGGTAAAGGTGGATGTCCCATTTGAGTTAGATGTCCTGGCATAGGCGGATGTCCAGTTTGAGGTATTTGTCCCGGTAAAGGTTGATGTCCCATTTGAGGAGGTTGCCTTGGTAAAGATGGGCGATTTAATAATGGTCCTTGTGAAGGTGGATGACCTGGTAAAGGTCCTTGTGAAGGTGGATATCCTGGCAAAGACCCTTGTGGGGGTAATTGCCCGGGTAAGGATCCTAGTGTAGGAGGTTGACCAGATAAAGGTCCTTGTGAAACTGGATGACTTTGTAAAGATCCGTGGGATTGAAGATGACCTGGTAAAGATCCTTGTGACTGCGGATGACTTGGTAAAGGTCCTTGAATAGATTGCCCAGAAATTGGTGGTTGATTAGGTAAGAATGATTGACCCGCAGCAGGCCTATTTAGTGATGGTGGTGGCGGTCCAGTCGATGATACTTGTTGATGAATAGTATGTGAAGGAAACGCTTGCGATTGCTGTTCACCAGAAAATGCATAGGGGGGTTGATTTAAATTACCAGGTTGATTTGTATTCGATCGCACGTTTGGTGGAACAATTTGCATGGAAGGTGTTCCATTATGTTGCATAGATGGAAAACTGTTTTGTAAAGGTGGTTGATTCGATGTAGTAGATGGTGGAATGGATGTTAATTGGTTAGTACCCAATTGAGGCAAATCCGCATGATTTTGTGCATTTGAAGCAAATCCCGAGTTCTGCATTGTTGTCGGTAAAGGTTGCATATTAGGTGGAACAGCTGCACCATATTTATTTGGATAATAATTAGGTTTTGGAAGGCCTTGTGGCAAATTTTGAACACCTTGTGGTAACTTATTTATCGTAGAAACTTCTGGTTGTCGTGGAACTCCACCAAACGGTTGCTGCGGTATAAATTGCGGATTCATTCTTAATTCTAAAAATTAAAATACACAAACTTCGGTATAATTCAACTAGTCTACTTTTAACTTACACGTTGAAGAAAGATCGCACAGGAGTCACACTAAATCCCTTTCTATTATCTTAAAATACGTACCCTAAGCAAACATTTTTATTACTTACATGTAATAAATTAAACAATTTAAATAATAAATTCAATCAAAATAAGGCATTACGAACGTAATGTTCACAATATTTGCCACGTAAGGCTACAGTACGCATGCTCACAACGTTTCCGATAACCTCCACGTCAATTGTCAAACTTCAAGTGATTTCAAGCAATTTAAACCATTGGCGTATCGTAACGGATTAATGGTTTGCAATAATTAGTTGAAATCGTTGATATAAATTTTTAATAAGATTCGCAACCCCTTACAAAATTTTGTGTATCTTATGTTCATTTTTTTTCATCTAGAGATATATTGTTAATATATTAGGTAGCCATATATTAAATAAATTAACAAAGTAACCAATCAGACAGCAACAAAACAAACAAATCAGAAACATAATTTATTTATCTAGTAGATAATTATCTCTTTGTGACAAAAACGGGCATTAGTAATAAATTAAATTGGCATTGATTTGCGTATTTTGTTAAAAATGTATTAACAATAATTCTCATAATAATTATAATCATAATAATTAGAGAAACAATTATTTACATCAAAGATAAAAGAGACGGTCTTGGCCTAATAGTTAGAGCGATCAACTACTGATGCAAAGGCACCCGGTTCGATCCCGGGAGGAGTCTAGTAAGGAAAATTTTCTTTCTGACTCTTTCTATCTATGACCGTCTCCCGTGCTTCGGAGGGCACGTAAAACCGGCGGTCCTCCTGAGTTGATGACCGCCAACATCAACAATAATAAAGGGTTACAGGCAAATTCCCCAACCCGGACTAAGCAGCCGTGGGGTCTTAATGCTAAAAACCTTTCTCTTAGAGAAAGAGGCTGATGCTCAGGAGTGGGCGGAAAGGGCTGACAAAAAAAGAAGAAAAGATAAAATTACATTTGTTTTGTACAACTAGTAGGTAAAAAGATGAAAAAATGACCGTAGATTTTTAAACGAGGTGTGGGCCAAAACATCGAAAAAACTAGAAGATTTACTAATTAGAGTACCCTCGCTTGTACATCGTCTTTTTGCGAATAGTTACTTTATATTCTATCGTGTTGGATTTAAGTTTCCATTGTTAGTAGCTTCCCAAAGATTGCTGTTCAAACACTTGGTCTACTTTTGAAAAACCAATTATCACCTGCCCCTGTATATAAGTTTTTAAAAGTTTAACCCGCCTCTGTTATCATAAGTGCACGATGCAACTTCGTGTATATGACAAATGTCATGATATGTTACTTAAACGTCAAATTTTTCAAAATGTACTTACAGCATGAACAAAAAAGTCACATTCGTTATCATATTCTTAATTTTAATCGTTCTTCTTCATCCCGGTCGGCATGCCAAATATTACGATTATATTTTAAGAGCTAACATTATAAACGAACTCGAAATCGATACGAACAATCCACTTAACCTTAAATTGTGTGAGCGAAAGTTTTATTCTCATTTAATTTTGAATGGAAAAGAATTTATACCCAACGATATTTACAATTTAAAAGATTACAAAAAACCCAAACAAGGTTTACCGAATTCAATCTCTTTGTGTAGTTAAATTTTGATCTAAATTTCTATTTTCTTTTAGGAGGCGAATATTATCCAAACGACTGTGAAGCGTTGTTCAAATCCGCTATTATTGTTCCTTACAGAAATAGAAAAAATCAGTTAAAAATTTTCTTAGACTATATGCATACTTTTTTACAGCTGCAAAAGATTCACTACAGGATTTTTATTGTTGAACAAGATGATGATTTAGCATTTAATCGTGCAAAAATGTTAAACGTTGGAGTGGCCGAGGCGATTAAAGCTAATTATTCATGTTTAATATTGCACGATGTTGATTTGTTTCCCCTAGTTTTAGGCAACATTTATTCTTGTTCCAGAATGCCACGACATATGTCCAGCAGCGTAGACACTTTCAGGTAGCGAAAACCATATTATTTTTTTCATAAAATAAGTAATCATTTTATTTTTAATCTTCAGGTATAATTTACCATATTTGAGTTTGTTTGGTGGCGCTGTTGCCATTCAATCGGAGCAGTTTAAAGTAATTAATGGTATGTCTAATGTTTTTGATGGATGGGGCGGCGAAGATGATGATTTTTTTAAGTAAAGACATCGTGTGTAATAGTAAACCTTAACGCAAATGATTATCTTTGCAGACGATTGGAAAAGCACAATCTAATTCCATACCGATTTTCACCAGATGTGAGTAAGTACAGTATGCTGTTTCATAAAAAGGAGAAAAGTAGCAAGGAAAGATGGGAAAAATTAAAGTTTGCTCTTGAAAGAGATTCTACTGATGGATTAAATTCTATACCAAAATATCGAGTTGTGATTCGTCCTTTGTACACTCATTTGTTAGTGTAAACTATTAGTAATTTATTTTCATTGCATTATCATTTTATTTTTGTAAATACATAATATTATAATAAAGATCAAATTTCTAGACCGCTTGTCATAAAATAATATTTTATGAATTAAGATTATGCTTCCATTATACTTTAATTTTGTCATTTCGGTCATTGTTAAACTGTATTTCTATAGAAGCCTACATGAAAGTACCAAGTCAAATTTTGAAATTAATAAAATGGAAACAAGTTTTACGTGCAAAGTTCTAGTTATACATTAATTTTTTATATTAAAGTGAAATACTAGTAAGAATAGCAAGAATGACATTGCCATATTATTTTCTGTGTCATATTTAATAGTAAACAATGCGCTAATTTTTTTTTAGGATGTTACTCGTACATCAATATAAATTCTATGATGAGGGGACTACATATTTGGTCTGAACTTTAAGTAGTAAGTAATAACCCAGGAGTTTTTAAATATTTATTTTTCAAAAGAAGTAGTTTTCAATGCCCCATGTTAACACATTTTTCAGAACATTAAATATATATTAATATAATATAGGTTAAAATTTTCATTCTTTTTGAAGTCGTTCAATACTTGTCTAATTTCTAAAATTCCTGGAATGTAAGATATTTATTAAAATGTTAAGAACTATGTGATGCCATTTTTGTTTTGCATATACGTACTATTGTAGGTTCCTTACTTAAAATGTCCTGTCCAAATTTTTTCAATTTTGAGTTAGCTACTCACAATCCTTGGTTATATACAACATTTCACGGCTGTTCTATAGGACACGGTAAAAATAGATTATCTTTATTACTAAATCTGGATGAACAACCAACAAAAAATTGTTTATGGGAAGAATTTCTTTTTTATTTGAAATTTTTTTTAAATATAAAGAAATAGTTTCTATAAACCAATTTAAACTGAAATCTAATCAAGATTTAGCTCTCTATATATAGTAATACAAAATATCAAATTTGATTTTGAAATTTATATTAGTTTTTGAGGTGCACACGAAATTGGACCACACACAGTGATTGTTTGGAAATTGTCTTTTTTAGCTTAGAAGATTTCAAAACATAAATTCTTCAAAATTTTAACTTTGCATTCTGCAATGTGAAAACAATATTTTTGCAATTCTGCAGCGAAATACTATCATTTCATACACATTACATGGCATTGAAAGCGGCTTGTTTTCTGCACGTAAGATTACTCATGTTATTTGATCTTTTTTCGTAATCTTATCTTTCGCGAGATGACTTTACCTTCACTTTTCCGCACTACTGGCGAGTTATTTTCATTTCAGCATTGTCCAGATTGAGCAACTTTGTTAAAATATTCTTTATTTACCGAATTGCAGATTTGCAAAAAATATTGTTTGCAACACGTACTTCAATAGGCTTGTTTCCATTCTCGGTTGATTTTGTTGATTTTGCTGACGAGCCCGGGACAACCTCGAATGGAAATGTAGCCTATTTAAGTACTAGTCACGAAAATAGCTATTTTTCATATTACATTATTATTATGATAAAGTAATGTCACTTTTAAGTTTACAAGAATTTCCAAGTTTGATTATCATAATATTTCATAACACTTCATTGTACAAGAATAATCAAAAACTTGGAACAATTTTTACTTTATCATAATATATTATTATGTAGGTAATATGAAAAAGTATTGTTTACGTTGAAAGTTGAGATTTTGATGGATTTATACTTTTTGAGGGCCATGAGCCAAATAAGATCATTTTCAAAAACTGTCTGTAAAAGTGTGTGGTCAACTTTTGTGTGCACCTTAAAGACAAATGATAATTTCCAAAACAAATTTGATATTTCATATCTTTAAATTGATATTTTGATGAAAATTGGTTCATGAAAACTTTTTTTTTTATTTTAAAAATTTGTTTTTTCTTTAGTATTTAGAGACGGTCATTGGCATGGTTGTTAGCGCGATGAACTGCTAATATAGGACTCCCCGGTTCGCATCCGGGTAGAGTTCACTTTGTAATGCCGTCTCCGTGCTTTGGAAGGCACGTAAAGACGGTGGTTCTCTCACAAGGTGCTGCAACATCTTTGAGATATTAATTGCTAGAGTGCCTTCTTGAGGGGACGGGTAAACGACTTCGCTTGTATTCTTACATAAGGAAGCCCGTTTCTTTATAGGGTATCGGACAACGTCGCAAGATGTTTAAAACCGATTGTATGTATGTATTTGGTATAAGTATAATCAAGTCATGGGTATGGTCATATCCGATTTTTTTTCAATTATTGCGCAGTTTGATTCTCCACCACCACTTCTGCAGCACACGCACTATATTGTTTCCAATTTGAATATTCGGGAAGTGCCCATTTGGAATCAGAGTTGGACACAATTTCAGGTTGTGTAACGCTCAACGTTTTCATCTTGCAAATCCATAATTCAGGGAATTTTTGACTAAACGAAATGATGTTTTAAAGAAGAAAGATGATGCTTTTTGAAGAAAAAAAGTTTTAAATCTATTTATCGACGTTCTAGTGCGATTAAAGTACCTAACTGATAGTAAATCAAATTAAGAAGTTTATTTACAAGCACATAAGTTTGCTTAATTTTTATATGTGATATTTTTGAGGAACATATATAATATTATGCTGGATGCTATTATGGAGCTACATACGTATTATGTACATCATACTTAGATAAGCTGCATTCTAGCACAATTTATATTTTATAGAATCTAGTGCGTTTATGATACAATTTGTTATTGTTTTAATGAAAGTAAAAATTATTATTTCAACACAAGTTTTACCGTCAATATTTACATTGTTATAATATTATAATGACCAAAATAATACTTACATGGCAAAAAGATGACTTTCACAGTCAAGATTATAATGAAGAAGTTATATTTGGAGAAATTGAAAAAGTACCATCCGAAGTTTTGTCATTAATTTCAACTGAAGAATTAGAAGATTTTTCTCAACATTTTGACCAATTACTAAGACAAACTATAGGCTCAGTTTTAGATGAAGCCATAGAAAAATTTGCGCTATTAAAAAGCTCCGCCAATGAGGTCGCTCAGCCCGGTTGGAACAAGTTGTTACAATATAAAAGCATCAAAGAAAGGTGATTTACTATTTAAATATCTACTTACTACTAAATAATATTATATACTTATATTTATATAATATTTTTGTATAGATTGGTGGAACTTTCTGGTGATTCGTTAAAAGAATTTCAGGAGGAACACTATGAAAATATTTCCTATACCGATTCAAAAAAATTTCTCAAAGAACTGTGCTTATTAACAACAACACTTACCGAAACTGAATTGGAAATTTTAAGAAAGGGAACTATCGACATACTTCACATTGTATTGTATGCTTTAAACCAAGAAAGTGAAGATTTACAGGAATTGGAGAACGAAGCAATGAAAAATAATTGCGAATTGTACAATTTACGTAAAGATATAATTAAGGAAAAAAAGCAGTTTCGAATTAATATTGAAAATACTTTGCAAGCAATCCATAACGCAAAAATTTTATACGAAGATACTTTGGGTGAGTTACAGCAACAATGGCCTGATAATTTTACCTAAACAAAATTAACATCAATTTTATTCATATCAGATTATTGTAAGCACAAATTTCGTTATACCAATTCTTGGGAGAATTCTAGAAAACATCAACATAACCAAGTGTTGTTAAATAACGAAAACTTATTCAACGATAGCATTAAAATACATAATACCAAGATGGAATATGAAACTAGAATTCACAGTGAAGTAGTTAATTTTTTATTGGAGAGTACAGAAGACTTAAAAAATGACATACAGTATTGGATGCAAGAATACGATCGACATACAGAATTGTTAGATAATGATATTTTACATCTTAAAATGAAATGGGAGACATTAACTGAAGATCATAAGGCATTGGCAATTCTTTATGAAGAACATCAAATCGAAATGGAAGAGTGGATAATATATAGAGACGAAAAAAATCGTCGAATAGCGGCGGCTATTAGAATTCAAGCCTGGTGGAGGGGTACCATGGTTAGAAAAAAATTAGGTCCGTTTCGAGTAAAAAAGAAGAAAGGCAAGAAAGGCAAAAAAGGAAAGAAAGGTGACAAAAAGAAAAAGGGCAAAAAGTAACATTTTCAATTAAGGAAATGTAAAAACAACCTTTAGGTGCATTTGGTAATATATATGTAGTTATTTATAGAATGTAATTATATATCTAGGCTCTTAAATATTATTATTATACAGTTTATCAATCTAAATAAATTTATATTATATTATAAAATAAATAAACGTGTACAATAATCTCTCGTAAAATTTGTTTAGTTGACGGTTAAACAGACATTGCTTAGTTTCTTGGTAGATTACCATACTACCTCCAATGAAGGATGGTGGTCCCCCTAGATTTGAAATTGGTACCTTGGCTTAGCAGTTGGCGCACTTAAAACTTAAACTTCAGGCTTCAAAAATCGTACGTACTATCAAAAGGTTTTTTTTGAGGTCCCATAATAGTTTGGGCCAGCGGTTCTTAACCCTTTCTTACCACGGACCCTCTCAAAAAATATATCGTGCCGCCGCGGAACTCTGAACTGAACTCATGCCTGTAGATGGCAATAATATGCTGTCGAAGTACAGTTACTTGGACAGTCCTAACGTATACGAGTCTAAAATAGCTGAACATAATTCAAATTATAATAAAAAAAATTTGGTAATTGCAAATTTAAAATTAATTTCTTTTAAGAAAGCATAATATAACTGCAACACAAAAACAATTTCGAACCCATAATGGTCCATTTTCTTCAATTTTTCTAACTACGCTTTTACACCTTCCATCATACGCCGGAGCATATTCACATCAATTTTGTTGCCACGGGACTTAATACGTTTTTCTAATTGATTGACTGCTTTCCAATTGATGTTGCTTTCCAATCATTCTTATAAACTAATTGTGACAAAATTGACCAGAAAATTTCAATATTGGGCGGATTTGCATATTTTGGAATAAAAGATATATTTTGACTCGCTAACCAATTTAAAGTTTTTTTGCAAAATGGCAAAGCGCAAGATCCGGCTAAAAGATGATTTTATCATTCTTATGGTATTTATTTACAAAATTAACCATTTTTGGTAAACATTTTGTAATATAAATGTCTGTGTTAACAGCAATACCAGCTTGAGTTTGAACAAAAATATTTGAAATGCCTTTCACTGATATCGCACACCAGGCTTGTTTCGAATTTTGATTCTCTTGTGAATTTTACATTATTAGGAATTGTACTTTTATGGGTGGTATAAAATCTTTTATTTGTAACATCACAACTGTTGGCAAAAGTGGAAGTACTTTTCATCGTCCATAATGTATCGCCTTTTAATAAATGTTGTAGCAAACGACGACACTTTCCGGGCATTTTCACTAATTGTTTATCTGTGTATCTTGGTTTAACATTTCTTTTGTACCTTTTTATATTTAATTTTTCCAAATTTCGGCAAATTATTGTTTGTGAAACTTTTTTCTCGATAGTATGCGAGTATCAATTTTGTTCTCAGCAGTTTTTTTCAAAGAACTTAGCTGAAATTTTTTTAGAATTGATTTTCTTCAGAATTGATCATTTTTATTGGACTTTCATATTCATATATTATTTTAAAAATTAATTACCCACTAAACTTCCCCATTGTGCAAAATTGGCGCGTTCAATCTAAAAAGTTGTAGAGCACAAAATTATGCACGCAAGTAATCAAACTTGAGGGCAAAAAAGAGGTATTTCTCGTTGCGCGACGTATCATTTTTTTTGTAAAAATGCAGATCTAAAATCGAGGAGAACAAAGGAGAACAAAACGCAAAGATTGGGCTTCAAATGAAGGCACCAGGGCGTTTTAAAATAAAATAAAAATGGGGTAAAAATTCAAAAATTTATTCCAACAATCCCTCCGTTTTGGTGTCCCACACCGCCTCTCCAAATTTCATCAAAATCGTCGAAAAACTGTGAAAGGAGTAGCGAAAAAACCAAATAGAAAGCGTTGTGGAGGGCGTCCGAGAAGAAATTTCGGCCTTCTAGTTGGAATTCCATATTTTTTCGCCCCCCGTTTCGACCCCTCGCAACTCCCCCGATTCAAAATCTGACAATTTTCCCGTTCAATCCCCGTCGATTCCCATCTACCCACCAAATTTCATCTTTCCACGACCTACCTACATATGCCCTGTAAATTATGAATGAGTGAGTCAGTCAGTGAGTGACGAACTCAACTTTATAACGTCTTAAATAAGTATAATTCGGCATTACCTATTTGTAGAAGTTATTGCAATAATTTACAAGTTTTATGTAGTGGACGAATAATTTGGTGAGCCACTGTAAGTACTGCTGGTTATCTAAAATATTGGCGCTATTATATGTCCTGTAATCATCAGATAACAAAATATAATAAAATTTTAAAGGGTAGGTGTCGACCATTTCGTACCGTTTATGACCTGAAAGTGGTACTGACCGATTATGAAAATTATAAAAACAGCTGACGGTCCACCACCTTGAAGACCTTGAATAAACGTCACACAGTTGACATTTGTATGGTTAACCAAATAATAGTTCCACTACGCGTATAAGCAAATTTACAATAATATAGCAAGCTATAGGTTTGTTAATACTTATAAAAAATATTTGCATTGCACCCCGACAACAATAATTTAACGTAACAGAACTTGAAAGTTTTACTTTCGGAATATAAATTTTTTGCATTCAAAATTTAACCTAACTTTTGGGTGTCATCGCGAAAAGATGAAATGGTTTTGATTAAAAGTGTTGAAGTTGGTGATAGAATAGAATGTGTGGGACATTTTGGAATTGTCAAGTACGTGGGCTTGGTGGAAGGCTATAGCGATATTTGGTATGGAATCGATTGGGATGACGAAACAAGGGGTAGGCATAATGGAAGTTTGAATGGAATTCAGTATTTTACAACAAGGTTCTTTGTTTGTCTATTCGTAAGTCAATATATTAATATTACTGACATGTTTTAGTTATGGAACCTCTGGTTCATTTGTAAGACCAGAGAAGGTGCAAAGTGGTCAATCCGCCGTCAGGGCAATAACTTCTAGATATGGCCAAAGAGATGACGAAGCCTCGGTTAAAATTATGGAACAGCAGTTACTTAATATACAACAAAGCATTAATGCACCATTTGTTCAATTGGTTGGTTTTGAAAAGGTTACAGATCGACAGAGGTAAAACAATTCTATAAAATTATATGCAAACTTTCGTATTTTATTAATTTTCCCTTTTGTAGTGATTTTAATAATTTGCAAATTATAAATTTACGCTTGCAAAATGTATGTTCTATTGGAGAATTGACTACGTTATGTTCGAATGTAATGGAATTAGACATATCGAAAAATTTACTTACGAGTTGGTTGCAAATTTTCGATGTTTGCAATCAATTAAAACATTTGGAATGGTTAAATGTGAGCGAAAATTTGCTACAATTTCCTGATGATTATGACGCTTTCAAATTTGAAAGACTAAGATTCTTAATTTGCGGAACCATGCATCTGAAGTGGGATGCCGTTCAAAAATTAGGTCAAATATTTTTTAATTTAGAAGAACTTCGTGTACCCCACAATAAAATAAACGTGATAGAATGTTCTAAAGATAACTTTTTATCACTTAAATTACTTGATTTAGAAGATAATAAGTTAAACGATTGGAATGAAGTCTGTAAACTGTCGTGTATAGACACTTTAGAACATCTTAATTTGGAAAATACTGGCATCAAAAAAATTAGATTTGAATGTTCAAACGTTTTTAAAAATCTTAAGAAAGTGGTTATTTCTCATAATTTAATAGAAGATGTAAGTTGATTTTTTAAATTAATTCATGCATATTTATTTATTTTTTAGTGGGAATCTTTGGGGGAACTTGACAAACTACCTAAATTTGAAGATTTACGATTTTTAAAAAATCCCATAATGGAAACTGAAACTTATGCAACTTGTATTCAACTCATAGTAGCACGAATTGGAAATTTGAAGGTATTAAAACTAAATTTAATAATAAAATTAGTCATTATTAAGTTAAGCCGATTTTATTATGAAGATTGCTTTAACTATAGGCTACTGGAATTCTTTCAAGCAAGATATAGTTTTTTAAACATAAAAAGTTGGCAATTTTGTTAAAATGAATAGTCAAAAATATCTCGAGCTTTAGCCCCCATGCTCGCCTCTCTTCCTCCCCATTTAGAGATGGGAAATTAGGTATATCTAAATAAATAATACTTAAATAACTAATTTTGTATTGATTTCACCAAAAAAATTGCTAGAAACAAAAGTTCTTGTAAATTAAATTACCTTTAATCTTTTCACTGCTGCACTGGAGATTTTTCGAGCATGGGACTACTGGTTACTAAGCAAAGTAGTAGTGAAAAGGTTTATTTGAATGAAACATCTACTAATGTGGTAAAATTATAATTATTCAACATTAAGAGAGTTGAGGCCGTACTCTATAAACTACAAATTACAAAATTAAGGGGTAATGACACTCTAGAGCCATAAAAAATAGTATAACCTTAACAATTTTTTATGACCTTATAGTAAATGCAATACTAATGCTCGTTTTCACCAACCAATTCCTAACGTTAGGTATTCCTTAACTTTGACATAAGAAACTTTTATGTCAAATTTGGTTTTCACCAAGCGCTAAGAATTCCTTAAGGCTTAAAGAAATCCCTAACCTTAGGTAATTCTTAACACCTTAAGGAATTCTTAGCGCTTGGTAAAAACCAAATTTGACATAAAAGTTTCTTATGTCAAAGTTAAGGAATTCCTAACGTTAGGAATTGGTTGGTGAAAACGAGCAAAAATCTATTTAAAGGGATTTATTGTACATGTTTTAAAGAATAGTTTATAATTTGTTATTTAAATTTTTTTTCCGAAAATCGTCAGCAAATCGATACTTCCTTGCTTATGTACACGCAGGGAAATTGAACATTACTGACTAGTCCGGTAATAATTAGTAATTGTTTGTAATTGTATTTTTGTTTGTTTGTAACTATGGAGCCAACAAATTGACAAACTTGATCTTTGCTCATTTTAAAAATGTCGTTCAATTTAGTGTTTTAAAATTTCGATTTTTTACGATTTTCGGAAAAATTTAATACAAGACACGTCAGAAAAATGTCTCACTTGACTCGGAGCTCTAAAATACTCAGCACAAAGTGCCTTGTATTTTAAAATTGCTCCTCGTCAGTAATACATCATTTTCCTGACTTTCATGTAAATAACTATTACAAAATTGCAGCGGCAAATCTCAACAAAGACAACTTCTCTTTATAAATAGCTTTCCATGGCCGACAAGATTTCTCCTTCAATTTTTGACCTTGAACAAAAAACAAAAAATTTTCAGTTCTAAGTAAGATTGTCTCAATAAGTACGTAGAGAAATTTAAAAATATTGGTTTTTGTAAGAATAGTGCACGATTGATTTCAAATTTCCATTTTTGTTGAAAAATTACATGAAAAATTGTTTATAACGCTTCCACACAGAAATTAGAGTAATATTCCAAAATTTTTTAAATACACATACTACAGTTAAATGTACATAGCAATTTTTTGTTGCTATATCGACGATAACTTTGCCACTCGAAACAGCTTTTGTGATTGGGCTCTACACTAATGGAGAATTGTAGAGGGATGCTATCCACATAATATAAAAATTAAATTTTTTTTCAGATCAGCTAATTGCTGGTCTTAAAGATCTACATCGATCACTCGTTAATTCCCCTTATTGGTAACGGAAGTGCCTTTTCGCGACTTTTGCTATTGCATGAATTTTTATTTTAAGTTCATTAAGTTCTGATTTTTCAAATTATTATTTTCACGTGTGACAATATTGAAATATTAATTAATGCAAAAGAAAACTTTGCATCTTTTAAAAATCTTTGAGCATCATTACCCTTTAAAACACATAAATGCAATAAACAAAATAAATAAATAAATGAGAACAGCACAAATTCACAAAGGCACATGATGCAGAAGATCTCAGCGATTTTTTAACAAATTCACAGTCGGAACCGACACCACATCCTCCAGAAGACCATACCAAATACTAAAAATTTGATTGGGCATGAAGTGTTCCCTGCCTGTAGTCTTCAAATTTTAACGAAGCAGATTTAGATGGTGTTCTTGTAGTCGACTATTTAAGTTGAGGGCAAAGAGACGAGACAAATCCAATGGAAAAAGATGGTTGAGTGCTTGAAAAGTTATTATTAAATCACTCCTCAAACACCAATGCCGGAGGGCCGTCAAAGATAAGATGATCTATTGGAATGGCCTTTCCTTGTTGCTTTCTACACTGATTCAAGAATATTCACATCAGACTGAACTAACAAACTCGAGATGGAGTCGAGTATAGGTTTAGAATAATTTTCTAACAACTGGAGGGCCTCTCGAAGGTTTTCGAAAGAAAATAAAGGATTGTTTTTGCTCTGCTGCAGATTTTGATAATATGACTACTCCATGTGAGATAATTCGTTATGATCACTCCAAGATTGTTGTACCACTCAACAACTTTCAAATTCAAACCGCCAATTGCATAATCCAACCACAGATTATTCCTACTGAGATGCATATAAGGAATAATAAGCCAAGCATGGATATTTGAGGGATGCCACTGAGAACAAAAGGATCGCAGAAAAATGTCTGTCAAATTCGAACTTGAAAGGTTAGATCACTAACAAGCATGGCCAACTTTTTTAGGAATCTCTTTTTAGGCAGCCTATTGAAGGCTCTTGAAAAATCCAAATAAATTATGTCTGCTGCGTTATTTTGATCGAGATAAGAACTACAGTCATTAACACATGTTAACAAATTGAAATCTGTGCTGACAGCCAGGTATTACGTGGTTTACAATAAAAAACTATGTCATATCATCGGCAATAATAGTTTCTATCAATTTCGTAGCTATTGGTTAAATGGTTGATAATTGTCTGCATCAAGTTTATTACCTTTTTAAAGATGGGAGTGACGGAAGCCAGACGCCAAATGTCTGGAAGTGTGGAGCTGACAAATGAGTTTTCCATAATCACCGACAGGGGTAAGGAGACACTATTCCAAATTTGCTTCAATAAGCGAGCCGAAAAGCGATCTAAATCGTGAGATGTCTCATTCGCTAATTTGTCACTTCATTATGCGACTCGATCTAAATTATTCAACATATTTTTAATTCACAGCTTGACAAAACGGGATACTAAGCGGTCGGATAAAATGGAATAGAACTTTTACTCAAATTCTATTAAGTGTTGTTTAAGATTAAGTGTCGGCATTGTTTCTCCTGGTCTTACGAACCTCTTGCTGGCGTGGACAGTGATGATGAAAAGTTTTCCTGTGTTTTCTGCTCATAAGAAGCCGCCTTTTTTAAATTTTGTTATAAACAGTTTTACAGTAGAACCTCGATAATCCGGGCCGACTGGGACCGTGCTCTGTACGGATTATTGAAAAACACGGATAATAATAATTGACGTTTTTCGTTAAATTATAAAATGTTTAATACACACTTATTATATTGTAGATTTAGCACTTTTATCTACCGAAAGTTATTTGTGCATAACAATTCAGCGAAATTCATTTTATATTTCATATTACTAATATGTATAATACAAAAAAAATACACTAAACAGCTTTGTATGTAATCTAAGTGCAGCTCTGAAGTAAGAATAAATTCTATACATTTAATTTTACATAGTATACTACCGAAGTTGCAAACGCTCATGGATAAACCACTGGCGCTGCATGGATAATCTGTGCATGGTAATCGATGTATACTGTATTTAATTTAAATTTTAGTGCCTTATTTTTTCTATCATTTAAAGTTTGAAGAGTAAATTTCAAATTTCCAACATTATCTTTAAATTTTTAAAAAAGTACCTATATGAGGTAGGTATTGGAAAAATATTATTATTCCGTTTTACCCGACTAGGTTGCAAGAACAGAAAATAATTATTTTTTTGCTTCTGTTTAATTATTTGAAAAATAGGTTTTTGCACTACAGAGGGGAAATACTAATAAAACTAAAGGTAAAATGTATTTGTTTGCATTGGTTTATTTACAGAATTTTGAAGCATTATAATCACTAAGTATTACGTTTTGGCCAACTCTCCCCTTAATGAATTACTAGTGGTGCGTGAAGTGGTGTAAATAGGTCTTGAATTAATAATTATTCAAGTTAAAGTCATTTATTCTAATAATATATTTTACAATAAAACAATAATATCCTTTAAACATTAATGGCTGTGTGGGAACATTACCACAAAATTGTTCCTTTTATGCCTTCTTCTTTTTCTTAAGTTAGAACTAGGTTCCGTAATATCCAACAGTAACCTCGGCGAAGTTCCGAAGCCACTGTTAGTACTGTGAGCATATTATTTGTTTTACATCTGAAGTAGCTTGCTAGGCTGGCCTCGGATGTGCCTGTTACCGTATTTTATATTGTTAATAAAGCCAATTCATTAACATAGGAGGACCATCGTCTTTGTGTCCCTTCCGAAGCACGGAGATGGCATTGCACAGTTAGCTCTACCCGGGTTTGAACCGGGGGTCTTACATTAGCAATTGATTGCGCCAACACCCAGACCAATGACCGTCTCTTTCCTCTCGTTCCTTTTACGCCAAAAATAATAAATAAAAATACAAATATTTTGTTTTAAAAATATTGAAAAAAATTAATAACGTATTTATCATCAGGCTAGCTTCTCGGCACTCTTTGTCAGAAAAAATCAAATTATTGATTAATATAGAAGCTTCAAAATAGAAAAGGTTTTTAACAATAGATGACATAGGAAACAAAAGCGGACTATGAATTTCGGAATTTGGAACTTTCAAGGAATTAGAAACAAACGGAAACAAAATCCAGATGGAATCATATGAAAGAAATAAGTGATCTAGCAGAGAAACTTTGTCTGAATAGAGGAGAGTGGAAACTGGGGACGGAGAGGCGGAGCTAACCGTAGAAATGATACGTAGATAGATGGAAAAACGTATTTAAAAAAATCTGAAACTAAAATAAGTACGAGTTTTACAAAAATCATACAATGTAATCATTATGCATGTATGTATGTGTGTGCATCTTTCAAACTCCGTGTGAAATGAATTAACCTTTCATTAAATAAAATGCACTTTTCACACGGAGTTCTCCATGTGAAAAATGCATTGTTTTTTGACGTAAATGAATAGTAAAAATAGGTTTTTCCGCATGTAATCACATCAAGATGTGATTGTTGTTTTTCTTTATTAATTTAGTTTTTCATGTCGGAATCGATAAACTTGAAAATAAAGAACAGAATTGATAAACAGAATAACTCAAACAATAGTTTTTGTACAAATATGTTTGTTATAGTAGTAGAAAAATTTAGTATTTATGCCTATGTAATTCCTATGTAATTAACTAATTTTGTGGAAATGGGTGGCTGGATAGCCAAGCTGCCATGTACACTAGTTTAACCAGATCAGCTCTTTAGCTAAACCAAGGGTACCTTTCCAAATCACGACTAAAACTCAGATCCAACTACAGTAGTATGTCGATTATCCGAACTAATTTGGGGACATGGGCGTTAAACCGATTCATTCGGATAATTGAACTGTATACTTTTATTTACCAATAAAAAGTATATTTTTAATATTTTTACCAGTTGCAAACTTTCCACAAGTGTAGGTGATAGACAGTGCTGAAATTCAATTTTTCATTAAATTGGCTGATGTATAATATTCATTATTACAATTTTAGGTATTCAATGGAGCTATAATTAAACCTGAAGAAAGAAAGGGAGCGGAATACGATTATATAAAAAAGTATGGTTTAGAATGGCTTTCTGCAAGATCAAACTTAAAGGATCGTTTAAGTTTTATTGTTCGATATAATCGTTACGACGAATTAATACAAAGTAAGTTTTAATCTTACTGTTTTACAATACTACTTATTTGATTTGTTTTAGAATATGGCACACCCGAAGAGTCTGAATTGATAGTGCAATCTAAACTTATAAAAGTTACCTTAATTGAGGTTAACTTTGTTCATCAAAACCACATAATAACTAAGAAGTTACCTCCATCAATTTTAATTCAGAAACTAATTATGCTAGCTCAAAGACTTTTTAATATAGAAACAAGGCCAACACTGACATATATAAGTGGAATAGAATCCGACATAGAAATAGAATTAGACGACGAAGGAAAAGAGTTGGGTTTTTATTCTGTTCAAGATGGTGATAAAATTATTGTGAAAAGTTGTTAATTTATTACCTATACACTTTTTTTTATTATATATTTCACACTTAGGATTTTTTCTATTGGTTTACTTTAAAATACCTGTATGTTAGGTATTTTTGAAAAATCAAGGAAGATTACAGGACTAAAATTGAAATTATTATACCGTCAGTTATGTACATGCTGACATTTGAATATGCTTTCAATAGCGATTGTATACATTTGCTGGAACTCGTCTAAGTGAAAGTAGTACTATGCTTGAGTGTACGATTTAAGAGGTTAACTGACAACCTATGTTTATCGTGCATACGAATGTGCCACGAGTGTAGTCAATGTGCGAGAGAGAGGATACCGACGGAGATAGACAACTAGCTGCTAGCAAAAGTTCATAATGCGTATATCCCAGCCCACATTTTTGCATTATTGAAGATAATAGTGTAAGAGCTCAGAGCCGCCAGACCTACGTCATTTTTGCATAGCTAAGATTTTTAGAAAAAAATGTTATACATGGGTAAAAAAATGTATGTGTACTTGCTAACTTGAAAGCTGAGCCGTTTTACAGTTATGAAGTTACTAAAGGTACCTAAGAATGGTCTTCATTTACATTAAAGTAGCGTAGCTGGTTTTTAGATATGTTTTACACAACATTGGTAAAAGCAATGTTTCATTATTGCTAGATTCATTCCGTGGGCCCTGACATCCGCCAGACGCTGTGAATCTTGAGAAAAATGAGGGCACCTACATTAAATTAGCCTGATTACATTAAAAAAGCCTGAATTTTTTATATATTATTTAGATAGCTATTTCAAGACCTTTTGTAAGCGGCCAGACCAATTCGATGGGCCGAACATGTCCCTAGACACAATGCTCTCATGCTCACACTCTTAGCGGATCTTGTACGTGAGAATTTCAAAATTAAAGTTGGTATTTTGTATATTTATATTGAGACTTAGAACTTATTAGATTTTGGGTCAAATTGGTTAATTTTTTTTTTTATTAAAAATTATTTTTTTAATATTTAATAAAAGTATGATAAAGTCATGGGCATGACCACATCCGATTTTTTTTAAACGCAATGTATGATATGGGTCCATTAGATGCAAAAATGTATAATGCAGAAAATCCAAAATCACAATAATAGTTTTGACAATACAAAAAATAGGCACATTGACTATTCTATTCTTTCTGTTCTGTTTATCTGTTCGTTTCAAGTAAAAACTTAAAGTGGAAACTAAAATATTGAAATGTGAATTGTGATTGGTTGGTTTTCACAAATAACTTTGCAAGTTTACACTGCTACAATTTTGTTTTGATTGACAGCTTATATATATTTTTTCGTAAAATTTTGTGACGAATCTTTAGTAATTACTAGTGGATACATTGCTGTTTGAACCATGAATAAGTTAAATTCGACCTTTTGTGTAATAACCCAGGCATCTAGTGGGATTTTGATGTTTGCCTCAAAGTAGCATTGCCACCACCTGAACTTTTGTTCTTCACGAAAATCGGGAAACTTGTGGGTAGATGTGACTAGAGCGGCCGCAACTCGAAAGCGCAGGATAAACACTTTCCTCTCAACTTGCCTATCTTTCTTTTATCAAAGGTATGATTAAGGAAATTAATGATTTAATCAAAATCGAATCAACTATTTTAACACGGGTTACACGACACAAAAGATTTTAATTATTATATAGGTACTTTAATATTTGACTTACCTTAAGTTATTGTTTATTTGTGGTACTGGTAGGTTCTGAACGCTTGATTGTTCGACTTGAATTTTAGGTAACGCGTACACGATAGAAATTCGATTTTTAGTTAATTTAAAAAAATTATTAAAATGCTGCAGACTTAAAAAAAACAAAACCCCCGAAATTGATTCCATCCCGAACTGACTAAACTAATGATTCCCGGCTAATGAATTTCGACTAAAATAAATGCAACCTCAACTATTGAATGAATACCGACTAAATGAATGAATATTGAATGTCGGCTAAAGTCTGAATGCCTTCTTTAGTAAAATCTCATATTTATCACCTTGGTACCCACCTCAGTTTGTCGGAGTGCGACCCCGGGTAGGTTTCCCCACAGTTTCCTAAATTTCATTTCTCCAAGCGTTCAGATGTGGCGTTGAGAGGTTCACAGCTCATTTAATTTTCGAGCAACGAGAAAGCGAGCTTTTTTCAACTTTATCTTTTCGACTACAAAAAAGCACGAAAATTTCAAATCAAACCTTTGATTTTTTTTCCAAAATCTCAAAATTTTCGATGGCCGTTTTATTAGTAAAATCGACGCAGGGGAACGTGGAGAGTTCGGAAAGTGCTGCCAGAGGTGAGGCAAACGTCAGGAAGTAGCTCAAAAGTTGCTTCAAAGTGTTTAGGGGGTGAAATCGAATGCTTTCACTTTAAATGCTCTAATAATCAAAATAGCTTTTTACCGTGAATTCTTTCTATGCGAATGCACTTATGACATCAAAATAGATTAGCAGCAATCGATAAAGCGATTTTATTTCAACTTTTTTTCGACTACAAAAAAGCACGAAAATTTCAAATCAAACCTTTGATTTTTTTTCAAAAATCTCAAAATTTTCGATGGCCGTTTTATTAGTAAAATCGACGCAGGGGAACGTGGAGAGTTCGGAAAGTGCTGCCTGAGGTGGGGCAAACGTCAGGAAGTAGCTCAAAAGTTGCTTCAAAGTGTTTAGGGGGTGAAATCGAATGCTTTCACTTTAAATGCTCCTAATAATCAAAATAGCTTTTTACCGTGAATTCTTTCTATGCGAATGCACTTATAACATCAAAATAGATTAGCAGCAATCGATAAAGCTATTTTATTTCAACTTTTTTTTTCGACTACAAAAAAGCACGAAAATTTCAAATCAAACCTTTGATTTTTTTTCAAAAATCTCAAAATTTTCGATGGCCGTTTTATTAGTAAAATCGACGCAGGGGAACGTGGAGAGTTCGGAAAGTGCTGCCTGAGGTGGGGCAAACGTCAGGAAGTAGCTCAAAAGTTGCTTCAAAGTGTTTAGGGGGTGAAATCAAATGCTTTCACTTTAAATGCTCCTAATAATAAAATAGCTTTTTACCGTAAATTCTTTTTATGCGAATGCACTTATAACATCGAAATAGATTAGCAGCAATCGATAAAGCTAGTTTATATCAACTTTTTTTTTCGACTACAAAAAAGCACGAAAATTTCAAATCAAACCTTTGATTTTTTCAAAAATGTCAAAATTTTCGATGGCCGTTTTATTAGTAAAATCGACGCAGGGAACGTGGAGAGTTCGGAAAATGCTGCCTGAGGTGGGGCAAACGTCAGGAAGTAGCTCAAAAGTTGCTTCAAAGTGTTTAGGGGGTGAAATCGAATGCTTTCACTTTAAATGCTCCTAATAATCAAAATAGCTTTTTACCGTGAATTCTTTTTATGCGAATGCACTTATAACATCGAAATAGATTAGCAGCAATCGATAAAGCTAGTTTATTTCAACTTTTTTTTTCGACTACAAAAAAGCACGAAAATTTCAAAGGGTTAACCTTTGTTTTTTCAAAAATCTCAAAATTTTCGATGGCCGTTTTATTAGTAAAATCGACGCAGGGGAACGTGGAGAGTTCGGAAAGTGCTGCCTGAGGTGGGGCAAACGTCAGGAAGTAGCTCAAAAGTTGCTTCAAAGTGTTTAGGGGGTGAAATCGAATGCTTTCACTTTAAATGCTCCTAATAATCAAAATAGCTTTTTACCGTGAATTCTTTTTATGCGAATGCACTTATAACATCGAAATAGATTAGCAGCAATCGATAAAGCGAGTTTATTTCAACTTTTTTTTCGACTACAAAAAAGCACGAAAATTTCAAAGGGGTTAACCTTTGTTTTTTTTCAAAAATCTCAAAGGAGAGTAAAGATAAAAAAAGATTTCTACGGTGCAGGGCCTAGGAAACCCAGTACCGGTCGGAGATGGGAGTGAGGAAGCGGGCTCCCGCCGACCGTCATCAGACGACTGCTTTACGGCGAAGGTTCCAAGCCAGGCCCCGCCGGATATAAAAGTTACTGGCGGGAAAGATACAGAAAAACAGAAAGAAAAAGTCACAGGAAAAGATAAAGAAACGGAAGACAAACCACAAAAAGGAAAAAAAGGTGAAACTCCCAACCCCAACAATCCCAACAACCAGAAAACAAGAAGGGAATCAATTACAACAGATAGAGTATTGAAAATAATCGAAGAAGTTGTAATGTTCGCCCCTGCACATTCGAAATTCGCGCCACAAATTTCGAATCCAAACCTAGATAACCCTGGCCTAACATCGTGATCGTCAAGAGAACCCCACACGTTGTGTAAATCGTAACCCAACTTCTTTAAACAGACGGAAAACAAACAGTAGTTGAACCAAAACAAAAACCAGTGGCGTCCTAAATAACTAAATCTGCTCACCCCGTGGCGTCGCTGCTGACCTAAACATATGAGCAAAAACACATAACATAAACGGAGATGGCTCGATGCTTGCGTAAACCTTCCGAAACCCAAATCGAACACTAAAATAACCCCAGTTGAAATAAAACACAATTCAGTTAGGTTTTGGATATTTTATTAAATATCTACCTCACGGAAAATCGAACGAACTCAGTAGAGTTAGAGAAAAACCTTAATCTTCATCTGTGAGATCGGTTATTTAGTAAATAAAATAGTGTCAATATCGACTTGATTTAATACTTGTTATGGCCTTGATCGCAAGCTACATATAAAAGTAAATGTGAGAACAAATTGTCCTTAAATAATAATAACCTTATGATTTCAGTTGTAAATTGTTACTGTGCGTATGCAGTATTCGTTTGCTATATTTTAATTGCAACTGCTATGCTTTTATTGTTACTTTGTTACTGATTTTCATTAATCTTGGTTTTGTACAATGTGCTTAAGCAGATAATTAAAATTCCCTCCACCTGTATGTGTTGGTGGGGACTTTCAGATAAGTAAAGTTGATAACAATTTGTAGATAATAGATAATAATAGTGACGGTGACCCCTAAACATAAATTAACTTGTGCAAAACCCCAAACCTAAATAATACCTAATGATAGAGAATAAAACCTAAATGACCTAAATAATACCATAAAGATTGCATCTAATTAATTCATCACCTCACAAGGATAATTAAACCAAACCCAGTAAGCACCTAATTATGCGACTTTCACACGCTATCACAGAAATTGTAACCCCTGTTACTATTGTTTTATATTAAATAGGGAGCATCTCTTGCAGTCGAAACCTATTAGAATTCACATCACTATGTGCAATTCTGATTCACATCACCGTGTGCAATTTTTTTTTTAGTCGTAGGAACAATAGTACAATCAGACGAAATCACATTCATTTAGATAATGAAATTAATCAGATGGCAATCTTGGCAACCTCGGCCTTTTTGTGTAAAATCCCTTAATACGCCCCTGACCTTAAATTTACATTTGTCGACCCCACATAATAAAACCTTAATTAATTGCATAACCACCCCAAATTTACAAATAAATCACAAATATAAATAACCAAATCACATAATTTATAATACCTCACCAAAAGATAAATTACCTATAGAAACAATAGGCACCTGCGATCAAGTAACCAATCAAGCTTATAAACCAATAAATAAATATTCATAAATTACAAACCCGATTTGAAATAAATTAAATTAATGCCAATTCACATTTTAAACAAAATCCATCAAACACCAAGCCATTTTAAAACATAAAACAAAACACCCACGCTAAACAAAACCAATATGGCTTCCTCCTCACACGAGGGTTGAAATTAATAATCGATATTATTGACTTTTTGTGAATATTATATAAATCGTACTTACACGAATTTGAAATCACCGAAGTTTAATTGCAATAATTAAATATTTTAAATTTTCTTACTTGCAAATTATTTGTACATGAATAATTTTAAACCACCATTAACATACCAACGGTCAGCTACCAGTGTCCACCCTCGACTACCCCGTAACAAGTGTCCGACCGTGTCCGAAGTAGGGTAAAAGACGCGCTATTTCCCTATTCCGCCCCGAGATGGCGTAAATTTCACGCGCTACATTTTTAAATTTAAACATCGCGAATATTTGAATATAAAATAATATTACAAAGTTCAAATCGACTGGTCAAAAATGTTTAAGAACAACCCGAAAACCACACCAACCAATGGACGTGAGAAGTTGGGTCACGACCAAATTAGAAATCATCAAGACCACCTACATAGGCGAGTCGGAGCACAAAAGCGAGCTGGTGGAGAGAGGACTAGCCACCAAGACATGGGAACAAAAAGATCAACAGGAAATACTGAAAGCACTAAAGGAGCAGAAACGTCAAATTGGAGAATTACTTAACAACCAGGCGATACTTAGCCAACAGATCACAAAGATTAAAGACGAAGTTAGAGCAAACCATAAACAGGAAGAAATACACAGAAAAGAAAAACTCAAGAAAGAGGAAAAGGACAGAGTAGAAAAACAAAAAAGGAAAGAGGAAGAAAGAAAGGATAAACAAAGAAGAAGAGACGACAAAAGAAAAGAAAGAGACCAAACCACAGAAGCGGTAAAGACGGCGGTCAAAGAAATTCAAGACACCAAAAAAGCCATAAACACTACCGGTTATGGATCGATGGTGCTAACAGAAACCCTTAAGCAGATGGAGGAACAAAAATTTGAAATGCGCCTCCCGCCGGAACAAATCATAGCGATATCGTCACTGGCGGGTGTCTCAAAAAAGTGCAGTCCCTCACAGAAGCGATCCAAGAGTACACGCCTAAGAAAAAACCTAATACAGAGGTCAATACGCCAGTAGCTACTGAACCCAGAACCGTCATGGGAAACCCATGTGCCCAGAACACCGGAACTATCAGAAAAGATTCGTCAGCCCTGAATCAAATGTCGGATCCTCCATTGGCGCCAAAACAAGATGCGCCAAGTAAACCTCCCACCTCCAACCAAATCAGAGAGGAAGAGTACAAAGTGGTTCAAAACAGAAGGCAAAGGCAAGAAAAACCATCAAGCCAAGCAAAATCAATGACTCAGAACCAATTGCCCAAAAAGACCAAGAAACCGGAGGCGGTCACTATCAAACACACAGCTTCCACCAAAGAAACCATGGAGAAACTCAAAGTCGAGGCTAAGTCGCAAAAGCTGGATTTGAACATTACAAGGATCCAGGCTATATCGACGGAAGAACTGCTCATAGAAACTGAAGGACAAGCGAGTCACTTAAAAGAACAACTAGCTAAGATAGTACCAGCAGAAACAATAAGACTTAGAGAAGAAAGAACTAGATTTGAAATCCCGGGGTTGGCTCAGTACACCTCCTCTAAAGAGGTGGAGGAAGCCTTGTCCGAAGTTATCACAGAAGGCTCGTTCTCCATACGGGGAATCTACCCAACGTATGGGAGAACGAGCAAAGCAGTCATCATGGTAAACAGAGAGGCGACAGAAAGGCTGAGAAAGGCCACACTCACAGTCGGTCTGGTGAAGAGGTGTAAGGCAAAAGAGAGATTTTTTCGGGCCTTCTGCCAGAGATGCTGGTCTGAAGGCCACAGAGCAGAAAGTTGTAGCAGCAACAAAAACCTCCAAGACACGTGTTTACGCTGCGGAGAAGAAAATCACAAGGCCGCGGAATGCGCCAACAGAGCTAAATGCATCAAATGCACCGGACCACACCAGTTTGGGTACAGATGCTCACAATGGAGGGGGAAATAAAACCTCCTTCATACAAAAGATCTAACGCGGTCTCGTTACGGAAGGAATGGTAACCCCGAATCCCGGACGAGACAAAGGAGTGGGGTTTTAGTCGGTAAGAGTCCGACACTACCACCCCAGAACATCGGGGTGGTGTCCATGAGGATTTCCCCACTCCCACCGCACACAAAAAAAAACGTGTGTCAGCTCCGACGCACGACTAGAGTTTACTCCAGTAAAAAATTGTCACTAAATCTTTTACGTACAATAATAAATAGTACATGAAAATTATTTAAGTATGCTAAAAAATAACTTTTCGAAAGAAAATTTTATAAAAACATTATTATATATAATCATCATTATAATAAAGAAATATTGTTGATTTTTCAGATAATATTATCGAATTATTGACTTGAATTATTGATATTTAAAAATTATTCATAAAATAAATCATAATAACCTGGAGGAATTTATAGACATCGAAAATAATTTTTGGTTAGGTTAGAAATTGTCTAAATTGGATTAAATATCTAATTTTATGTGTTATTCTCAAATATATATTTATATGAACTACATCGATAATTATTAAATAAATAAATATTTAATATAACGTACCTTTACCCACGTGGTTGTAGATGTTCCGGCAATATTATCTACACCCATTTCTGCCATAGTTATTTAAAATACTTTCAGTTCACTTTAGCGAAATGTAATGATAAAAAGTAACGCGGTCATTTCTACTAAAAAGTAACGCGGTCCCTCTTGCGCACCATAGGTGCGCACTAAAAAGTAACGCGGTCACATCTTGCGCACCATAGGTGCGCACTAAAAAGTAACGAGGTCATTCATCAGTAGATTTTACACCTCATATTTTTATCATACCGGGCGCCTTATATATGAAAATCGATTCTTAAGGGTAAACTCCAAAAAAGTTAGGTTAGGTTAGGTTAGGTTAGGTTGGTTAAAGGGTCCCTCGCGCAAAGAGACATTTGCGACTGTGGCGGCCAAAGATGCCGCCAAATCTGCGCCCAGGAAAGATGAGGGCGTTACTGTTGATAATGACGGCTTTCAGGTCGTCGTAAGAAAGAAGGGGCGGAAGACGCCAGCCGGGAAGGCCAAGGCTCCCAATGCTGATAATAAAGCAAAAGGGAGCCAACAACGACAGGCCACCGGACTCTCTAAAGGGGGCGCGAAAAGACCTCGCTCCAAATGCGAGGCGGTCCTCGTAATCGCCACCCCCGAGAACTACAGGAGTGCCTATCAAAAGGTGCGGGGCGTTTTAACGGCCCCAAATTGCGAGGCGCGGATACGCGCGCTTCGCAAAACCAAAGATGGGCACATCCTCGTAGAAGTAAATAGGGAGGGGGGCAGTGCGGAGCAGTTATTTAAGAGCTGACTCTGCAAGCCTCGCTTCAGGCGCGCCTCTTGACAAGGAGGGCGACCCTGGAGATACGGGGTCTCGACCAGGAGGCCACTAAGAGGAGGTTGTCGCGGCATCCACCGGGTCTTGGCGACGACTCGGCGGCGGTCACGGTATTTCGGTGACACGTGGTCGCCGAGAAGAAGACAGCTGTCGTCCAGGTCCCGGAAGACCTGGAGAAGGTCGTAGCTGGTAGGTTCCGTATCGGACCTATCAGCGGGTGTCGTGCCGTGTATAAGCAGCCCTCGAAGCAGAAATGCTAAGGTGCCTACAATTTGGGCACCTTTCGAGGGCGTGCAAAAATGCGGACGTGTCCGGGAATTGTTTCCGTTGCTGGCAACCCGGGCACAAGCAGGCTCCTGCAAAATCCAGGCGGGAGCCAGAAAATAGGCCATTAAAGGCTGCCCCTGCCACCTCGGAAAGGGGAGAGAAGAAAAGGCGGGCAATCTGAGCCGCACCCTTGCTAAAAAGGGTAAGGAAGCCGGCGCAGGAGGAGGACCTGTCAAAAACCCAAGGGCGGTTAAGGTCCTCCAAGTAAATTTAAATAATGCGCGAGCGGCCCAAGACCTTCTCCTGGCCACCGTCAGAGATTGGCGTACTGACGTGGCCATAATCAGCGAACCAAATCGCGTCGATCTTCCGAATTGGTTCGCTGACACAACGGGCACAGCTGCTATCTTTGTGCCCCCCCCGCTGCAAATCAGTGACAGCGGGAGTGGAGAAGGTTTTGTTTGGGTCGAGGTGGGCGGCGTGCGGCTGTACAGCTGCTACTTCTCCCCCAATCTCGGGGAAGAAGTACTTCAAAGCAGGCTGGATAGGCTCCAGGACACCATGGGAGCCGCCCCACGCCGCACCATCCTGGCGGGCGATTTCAACGCCAAGTCGCCGGAGTGGGGATCCCCACGCACGTGTCCGCGTGGGGAGTATCTCACCGAATTCTTTGCGGCGCTGAACATGGGGGTGTGCAACCTAGGCACAACTCAACTTTCTCCAGGCCGGCCACGGTCAATCGTGCAGGGTCCGAATCCATCGTGGACCTGACCGTGGCGTCTGCCGACCTACTCGGAGGCGTCCAAGACTGGCAAGTTTTGGACGCCGAATCGCTAAGCGACCACCGCTATATATCTTTTGTGGTGGAGGCGGCGAGTAGGCCCAGCAAGCCACCTAGAGGCTGGGCAGTCGGCAGACTGAGCCTGGATAGGTTGCGCGCCTCCCTGGACCGTGAGATTGAAGGGTTGGGGGCGGTGGACGCCCGTGGGCTTACGGAGGCGTTGACGCGCGCTTGCAATGCGTCGATGCCAAAGAGAGTCGACGGGCGGCCCCCGGTCTACTGGTGGAACGACCACATCGCCGAGCTGCGAAGAAAGTGCCAGGCCGCAAGGTGCAAATACCAGCGCATGCGTGCCAGGCACGGCGAAGAGGAGCTGAACCTCATCTACAGCTCCTGAGGACCGCTAGAAGAGAGCTGCGCTACGAGATCAATAGTAGCCAGCGCGCAGCTTGGCAGAAAATCATCGAAGATGTGGATGCCGACGTGTGGGGAGTGGGGTATAAGATTGTAGAAAAAACTGGGTCGCACAACTATCCCGGGCCTCACTCCCCAAAGGATCAGACACGTGGTGAGTACACTTTTCCAAACCACCACGGCACGTCGGCCGAAGACCTCCGTGACACCGGTGGACCGGTATCCCCACACCTGGACCAGGAAGATAGGGGAGACGAATTCATCTAGTCTCCCGGAAGAGTTGCGGGCGGCGTTCAAAGACGCCCGCAAATAAGGCTCCGGCCTGACGACATCCCGCGGAGGTCGTGAAGGAGGCGGCCACCAGGCACCCGGAGCCGTTCCTCGGGCTTTTCAATCAGTGTCTGAGGGACGGCGTCTTCCGGGTTGCTGGAAGAAAGCCAGGCTCGTCCTGATCAGGAAGGGCAATAAACCTAGATTGCCCTTCTTCCTATAGGCCCATTTGTCTCCTGGATCACTCCTCCAAACTTTTGAGAGAGTGATCCTGGGCCGATTACAGGACGAGCTAGAACGGCTCGGCGGTCTATCGCCGAGCCAGTACGGCTTTCGCCAAAAAGATCAACGGTGGACGCTCGCGACCATAAAGGCCATCGCGGAGGATGCCAGGAAGGGACGTGGAGGACGCGGCGTTTATGCGCGATGATCACCTTGGACGTAAAGAACGCGTTCAATACGGTCAGGTGGGAGCGCATAAACGAAGCGTTGAGGAATGGGGTGGCTGCGTACCTGAGGAGGATAATTTCAGTTATCTCTCGGGTCGCAGCCTCCAAATAGAGAGGCCCTGTTAAGGGAAGAGGTGGCGATCGCGTGTGGTGTGCCGCAGGGCTCGGTGCTCGGCCCCACCCTCTGGAACATCTCCTACGACGGCGTGCTGCGCTTACCACTTGCGCAGGGGTCAGCAGTGGGCTTCGCCGACGATCTTACGCTCGTGGTCGTCGGTAAAGAGGTGGCCGAAATTACATCTTCGGCCAACCGCTCCATCCAGATAATTTCCGATTGGATGGAGGAAAGAAGCCTCGCACTCGTGCCGGAGAAGACAGAGTTTCTGTTGTTTTCCGGTAGGAGAAAGCTGGACCCAGCCGTCATCCAGATGGGTGGAATTTCTATCTTTCCGGCCGACACCGCAAAGTGCCTTGGTGTCACTTTGACAAGGCACTGTCTTTTCGCCCCCACATCTGCGCGGTCGCCAAAAGGGCCGAAGAGGTTCTCGGCGCTCTGACTAGGCTTATGCCTAACATCGGTGGGCCTAAGGCCAGCAGTAGGAAGATCTTGGGCTCCGTAATCCACTCCATCTCGCTTTACGGAGCCCCCGTATGGGCGGATGCGCTGAGGTACGATTCGTACCGCTTACAGCTCCAGCGCATCCAGCGGAAGGTGGCTATACGTACCATCAGCGCCTATCGCACTATTTCCACAGATGCGGCGCTGGTGTTAGCCTCCATGCCCCCCATACATCTGCTGGCGGAAGAGCGCCGAGACAATTACCGGGCCGATAAAGCCCAAAAGGCGGAAAACCGGCGCCTCCTTCAACGGAGGTGGCAGGGTTGGATGGAATCCGGTATGGGGAGGTGGACATACACCCTCATACCGGATTTGGACGTTTGGGTGGGGAGGACCTTCGGAGCTGAATTTTCATCTCTCACAGGCCCTATCCGGCCACGGATGCTTCAACGAGTATCTACAGAGGATGGGAAAAGCAGCAAACAACAGCTGCTTTTACTGCGGTGAAATCGACACCGCAGAACATACCATCCTCCGTTGTAGCGAGTTCGTGGCCGAGATCCGAATTGAGGCCAGGCTCTCCGAAAGGTTATCTCCCCAAAATTTGGTGGGGCTCATGCTGCTCTCCAGCGAGATGGAGAGCTGTTGACTTACGTCAACAGCATTCTCTCCAGGAAAGAGCAGTATGAGCGGGATCTGCAGCGGCCGAGAGGGCCGTGCAGTAGCTGGGCTGCATTTGAGGCAGCGCCCCATTGGGGCCACACGCGGGGCACGTGTTAGTGTGAATAACAGGTACACGTGCCCCAAGCGTGGAAATAGGGAGGGGTTTTAGTGGGTAAGAATCCACTACCACCCCAATAACATCGGGGTGGTGTCTTTTGAAGATTTCCTCCTCTAACAAAAAAAAAAAAGGTTAGGTTATTGGAGTTAGGTTAGGTTGGGTTGGGTTAGGTCCGGCAGGAGTCCAAAGCTAGGAGGTGGTCCTGGTGGCGATAATGCTTGGAGGAAAGTGGATGCGCTTCAAGGACTTCAAGTCAAGTCCAGGAGTGCAGCACAGGGCTCACGGGCATTGATGAGCGGGGCGGTTCGTGCCCATCCAGCAGGAGAAGGTGTCTGGCGGGAGCTCGCTGGGGCTCACAGCTGCCGAAAGGGTCCTCGCGCAAAGAGATTTATGTGGGAAAGATGCCGCCAAATCTGGCCAAAGATAAGCGTGCGGACGGCTTTCAGGTCGTCGTAAGAAAGAAGGGGCGGAAGACGCCAGCCGGGAAGGCCGCGGCTCCCAAAGCTGATAATAAAGCAAAGGGGAGCCAACAACGACAGGCCACCGGGCTCTCTAAAAGGGGCGCGAAAAGACCTCGCTCCAAATGCGAGGCGGTCCTTGTAATCGCCAACCCTGAGAACTACAGGAGTGCCTATCAAAAGGTGCGGGGCGTTTTAACGGCCCCAATTGCGAGGCGCGGATACGAGCGCTTCGCAAAACCAAAGATGGGCACATCTTGGTAGAAGTTAATAGGGAGGGGGGCAGTGCGGAGCAGCTATACAAAGAGCTGACTCTGCAAGCCTCGCTTCAGGCGCGCCTCTTGACAAAGAGGGCGACTCTGGAGATACGGGGTCTTGATCAGGAGGCCACTAAAGAAGAGGTCGTCGCCGGCATCCACCAGGTTCTTGGCGGCGACTCGGCGGCGGTCACGGTGATTCGCTTACACGTGATCGCCGTGAGGCAGAAGGCGGTCGTCCAGGTCCCGAGGACCTGGCAGAAGGTCGTAGCTGGTAGGTTTCGTATCGGACCTATCAGCGGGTGTCGGCGCGTATAAGCAGCCCTCGAAGCAGAAATGCTATAGGTGCCTACAATTTGGGCACCTTTCGAGGGCGTGCAAAATGCGGACGTGTCCGGGAATTGTTTCGTGCTGGCAACCCGGCACAAAGCAGGCTCCTGCAAAATCCCAGGCAGGAGCCAAAAGTAGGCCAGCGAAGCTGCCCCTGCCATCTCGGAAAGGGGAGAGGATAAAGGGCGGCAAGTCAAAGCCCGCACCTTCATTAAAAAAGGGTAAGGAAGCCGGCGCAGGAGGAGGACCTGTCAAAAAACCCAAGGGTGGTTAAGGTCCTCCAAATAAACCTCAATAATGCGCGAGCGGCCCAAGACCTTCTCCTGGCCACCGTCAGAGATTGGCGTACTGACGTGGCCATAATCAGCGAACCAAATCGCGTCGATCTTCCGAATTGGTTCGCTGACACAACGGGCACAGCTGCTATCCTTGTGCCCCCGCTGCAAGTCAGTGACAGCGGGAGCGGAGAAGGTTTTGTTTGGGTCGAGGTGGGCGGCGTGCGGCTGTACAGCTGCTACTTCTCCCCCAATCTCGGGGAAGAAGTACTTCAAAGCAGGCTGGATAGGCTCCAGGACACCATGGGAGCCGCCCCACGCCGCACCATCCTGGCGGGCGATTTTAACGCCAAGTCGCCGGAGTGGGGGTCCCCTCGCACGTGCCCGCGAGGGGAATACCTCACAGAATTCTTTTCGGCGTTGGACATGGGGGTGTGCAACCTAGGCACAATCCCAACTTTCTCCAGGCCGGCCACGGTCAATCGTGCAGGGTCCGAATCCATCGTGGACCTGACCGTGGCGTCTTCCGACCTACTCGGAGGCGTCCAAGACTGGCAAGTTTTGGACGCCGAATCGCTAACGACCACCGCTATATATCTTTTGTGGTGGAGGCGGCGAGTAGGCCCAGCAAGCCACCTAGAGGCTGGGCAGTCGGCAGACTGAGCCTGGATAGGCTGCACACCTCCTGGATCGAGAATGGAGGGTTGGGGTGGTGGACGCCCGTGGGCTTACGGAGGCGTTGACGCGCGCTTGCAATGCGTCGATGCCAAAGAGAGTCGACGGGCGGCCCCGGTTTACTGGTGGAACGACCACATCGCCGAGCTGCGAAGAAAGTGCCAGGCCGCAAGGTGCAAATACCAGCGCATGCGTGCCAGGCACGGCGAAGAGGGAGCTGAACTCATCTACAGCTCCTGAGGACCGCCAGAAGAGCTGCGCTACGAGATCAATAGTAGCCAGCGCGCAGCTGGCAAAAATCATCGAAGATGTGGATGCCGACGTGTGGGAGTGGGGTATAAGATTGTGAGAAAAAACTGGGTCGCACAACTATCCCGGGCCTCACTCCCAAAGGATCAGACACGTGGTGAGTACTCTTTTCCAAACCACCACGGCACGTCGGCCGAAGATCTCGTGACACCGGTGGACCGGTATCCCCACACCTGGACCAGGAAGATAGGGAGACGAATTCATCTAGTCTCCCCGGAAGAGTTGCGGGCGGCGATTCAAAAGACGCCCGCAAATAAGGCTCCGGCCTGACGACATCCCGCAGAGGTCGTGAAGAGGCGGCCACCAGGCACCCGGAGCCGTTCCTCGGGCTTTTCAATCAGTGTCTGAGGGACGGCGTCTTCCGGGTTGCTGGAAGAAAGCCAGGCTCGTCCTGATCAGGAAGGGCAATAAACCTAGATTGCCCTTCTTCCTATAGGCCCATTTGTCTCCTGGATCATTCCTCCAAACTTTTGAGAGAGTGATCCTGGGCCGATTACAGGCGAGCTAGAACGGTCGGCGGTCTATCGCCGAACCAGTACGGCTTTCAAAAAGATCAACGGTGGACGCCTCGCGACCATAAAGGCCATCGCGGAGGATGCCAGGAAGGGACGTGGAGGACGCGGCGTTTATGCGCGATGATCACCTTGGACGTAAAGAACGCGTTCAATACGGTCAGGTGGGAGCGCATAAACGAAGCGTTGAGGAATTGGGGTGGCTGCGTACCTGAGGAGGATAATTTCCAGTTATCTCTCGGGTCGCAGCCTCCAAATAGAGAGGCCCTGTTAAGGGAAGAGGTGGCGATCGCGTGTGGTGTGCCGCAGGGCTCGGTGCTCGGCCCCACCCTCTGGAACATCTCCTACGACGGCGTGCTGCGCTTACCCTTGCGCAGGGGTCAGCATAGTGGGCTTCGCCGACGATCTTACGCTCGTGGTCGTCGGTAAAGAGGTGGCCGAAATAACATCTTCGGCCAACCGCTCCATCCAGATAATTTCCGATTGGATGGAGGAAAGAAGCCTCGCACTCGTGCCGGAGAAGACAGAGTTTCTGTTGTTTTCCGGTAGGAGAAAGCTGGACCCAGCCGTCATCCAGATGGGTGGAATTTCTATCTTTCCGGCCGACACCGCAAAGTGCCTTGGTGTCACTTTCGACAAGGCACTGTCTTTTCGCCCCCACATCTGCGCGGTCGCCAAAAGGGCCGAAGAGGTTCTCGGCGCTCTGACTAGGCTCATGCCTAACATCGGTGGGCCTAAGGCCAGCAGTAGGAAGATCTTGGGCTCCGTAATCCACTCCATCTCGCTTTACGGAGCCCCGTATGGGCGGATGCGCTGAGGTACGATTCGTACCGCTTACAGCTCCAGCGCATCCAGCGGAAGGTGGCTATACGTACCATCAGCGCCTATCGCACTATTTCCACAGATGCGGCGCTGGTGTTAGCCTCCATGCCCCCCATACATCTGCTGGCGGAAGAGCGCCGAGACAATTACCGGGCCGATAAAGCCCAAAAGGCGGAAAACCGGCGCCTCCTTCAACGGAGGTGGCAGGAACTGTGGATGGAATCCGGTATGGGGGGGTGGACATACACCCTCATACCGGATTTGGACGTTTGGGTGGGAGGACCTTCGGAGAGCTGAATTTTCATCTCTCACAGGCCCTATCCGGCCACGGATGCTTCAACGAGTATCTACAGAGGATGGGAAAAGCAGCAAACAACAGCTGCTTTTACTGCGGTGAAATCGACACCGCAGAACATACCATCCTCCGTTGTAGCGAGTTCGTGGCCGAGATCCGAATTGAGGCCAGGCTCTCCGAAAGGTTATCTCCCAAAATTTGGTGGGGCTCATGCTGCTCTCCAGCGAGATTGGAGAGCTGTTGACTTGTACGTCAACAGCATTCTCTCCAGGAAAGAGCAGTATGAGCGGGATCTGCAGCGGGCCGAGAGGGCCGTGCAGTAGCTGGGCTGCATTTGAGGCAGCGCCCCATTTGGGGCCACACGCGGGGCACGTGTTAGTGTGAATAACAGGTACACGTGCCCAAGCGTGGGAAAAAGGGAGGGTTTTAGTGGGTAAGAATCACACTACCACCCCAATAACATCGGGGGGGAAGACCCCCCCAAAAAAAAAAGGTTAGGTTAGGTTAGGTTAGGTTAGGTTAGGTTGGGTTAGGTTAGGTTAGGTTAGGTTAGGTTAGGTTGGGTTAGGTTGGGTTAGGTTGGGTTAGGTTGTTAGGTGATATTTGTGGAAGACAGACGTGTTAAAACGAGCTTCGTACAAGTGCGGAATTAGTGAGCGTTTTTTAAGTGGAGAAATTTCGAAATAGTGCGGGATAGACGTAGTTTTTTACGAGGAATCGAATGACACAAAAATCATTCGAATCGGACAAACGGTAGCCGAGCTACAGCTGTTTTTAGTGCGGATAAACAATAAACGCTTTTTGCGCGCGCGGTGGTGAACCGATTGGATTTTTAGTGCCAAAATATCGAATAAAAAGTTAAACCTAGTCGAACAAGGTGCCACTTGTTGTGGAAAATAAATTTTTGCTGCAAAACGTTGAGGGTGAGTTTTGATTTTATTTACACCTTGCGTAGTACGATAAGGCGAGATTTATATAATAGTGGGGTAAAATGCGTATACTTAAAAACTTTCAATAAAATCGGTCGATAAATAAGGGCGCTTACAACTAAACTTGTGTTTTGGGATTTTGGGGTTCGATGGGGGAAACAAACTTAAAAAAAAGTGTGGGCGAATGAGGGTGTCCGATTCAATCGGACCAGTAATAAGGGCGCAAATAACATTTAAAGTTTTTAAATTTCGTTATTTATCAGTTCGATAAAATAAAACAAACATTTCTTTTACATAGAATACGAAATAAACGAATATATACGGGTGATTCAACAAGAATATATCTACGGTGTGACACACAAATTTTAAAACCAGAATAACTGAACCACTGACGGATCACCCCGGAGAGGTGCCATTCGGGTCGTACACCCCAGACTCCCAATACTGTAAATTACAACTACGGGTAAAGTTTGTGTGACAAACCCCACTCTCAGCTATTTCAAAGTGATTTTCAGCTGTAACTTTGGAACCGCTCGTCGTAGAGCGCTGGGACGGTGCCAAACAAGTCGGCACATAGGGAGGACCCCCCACCAAAATTTTCGACCCCTCCCACCAAGTTTCGTGGGAGTTTCCAAAATTTCAAACGAATAACTCCGGAACGAAAAGAGATCTTGAGTTGCGATAAGCGGGAAAAGATTCGGACATGTCAGGCACCGCCCTGATCAAGAGATCCGCCCCGCGGCCCCGGGCATGAACTGGCTAAATGGTCAAAACACGGAGTAATGGAAGAAAACAGCAGAAATCGGGTAACGGTAGAAAAGTGAAAGCAGATAACCGTACCTAAGCAACGTAAGCAGATCAACGGAAACTCGCCGCTGGTTTCACCGGTGTAAACTTTGACTTGTGGAGCGGTGACCCGGCGGATGAGGCTACACGCTAATAAATGACACAATAAGATTTTGCAATGAAAAATCCAGACCAAGGCGGAGGTTACGGTACAAACCTTGCAGATAAGAGATACCATTGTTTCCGGGTTGGCAAGCTGAAGACAATGTGGAATGTAGAAAGAAATCAACGAGAGGTAGAAATGAAGGAAAATATTGGAGGAATGCAGACACAAATGACGGAACTGCAGAAAACAGTGGCACAACAACAAGCCACTGTGGAAAATTAGTCAAAATCGCGGAACACACGCAATCTGACGCGATAAAGATCAAGGAAGAGGCGAGAAAGGCCAAGAGGCAGAAAAGAAGAATTTCAACGAATGAAGTTGAAGTTGAAAAATTTACAGTTGAGATCGCACAACTAAAGAAGAGTTCCAACATCTCAAAGACGCCTTTGAACAAATGGCGGATGGGGTGGGATGGACTCGAACCTTAAAAATGAAACAGAAAAACAGAAAACCATGAATAAGGTCGAAAATATCAAGGAAAAGCTTGAAAGTATTCAAGAAAGAAAATGGAGATGTCGTTTGGCCAGGTGGAAAGAAGTGAAATAGGGGACCTTTTGAATAAAGTGGACCAGATTGATGCGAAAAAATCAGATAACCCCAGAGCAACCAGCCGAAACCAGTTGCTACTAAAATTGCAGAAAAGGGCGTACTCCTCCATATGCGGAGGT